>JAJTUS010000183.1:0-103940 GCA_021399465.1 Hyaloscypha sp. PMI_1271 | reverse complement strand
GAGATTCGAGTTAAAACTAATATATTAAAGTTTGTAATTACTAGTACTATTTCTTAATAAGTAGATACTAGTAATAAGCCTAAAAAGTACTAGTATTTAGTAGTATTCTAGTCCTAGAAACTCACTAGGGCTAAACGAAACTATAATACCTATAATAAGGAGTTACTTATAATTATAGAAGCTTTTAAGTACTAGCGCTATTACTTTAAAGGATCTAGGTTTATAATTAAGGTTATTATAGACTATAATAACCTCTAATACTTTATAGAAATAAAGTATCTAAAGAGCTATTAAGTATATTAGGTAATATATCTTATAATATATAATTTTAATATTATTTATTATAGAGGTACCTTAAACCCTATAGATAGACCTAGTAGAAGACTTAACTATAAAGAAAGCTCTATTAATATAACTTAATTTCTTACCTTTTAGAATAAATTAAAGGGAGCTTTTACTATTATAATCTAGAGGTCCCTTAGGATATCTAGAGAGTCCCCTCTTTAGAATAAATATTATTTAATACTCGCTATTTCTATAATAGCTAAAGAGACTAGCTTACTACGGGATAAGTAAATAAATTATTATATAGATTACTTAATTAAAGGTTTAGTTAAGAATTAAGGTATAGAGAGATACTTTAAAGGTCCTGCTTTTAAAACTAGGGTAATAGAGGTATCTATAACTATATTACTTAAAGGGATTATAAACTCTTTAGTCCCTTGAGTTTTTGAATTAGATAGTTATAAATATCTAATTCCCTATATATAAATATATATAGCTACTAAAAGAGCTATAGTATTAGCCCCTCTATCTAAACCCCTCCTAGATATTATTTAGGTAACTTAGAGGAATAATTCTCGATATTAAGATATTATAAAGTAGAAGCTTAGTAAGAGAAATACTAAGGGGAGTTAAATTTAGAGTAATAATTCAGGCTTACTTAGGTATTATTTAAGAATTATTATCTTAGATAACCTTACCTTATATTAAGAAGTTATAAAGCTTTATTATAATAACCTACTAGTAAGATACTATAGTATCGAGAAAAGTCTCGAGCTCCTTAGAAGGTCCTAGTATTAAGAGAATATAGAAATAGATATTCGCGACTATTATTAAGAATATAACATCTACTAGAGAATTAAGGCTAAAAGGTATTTACTATATAGCTTACTTAGTAGTTTACTATAGCCTAAGAGACCCTAGGGTAAGATCTCTATAGATTTTATTATAGGCTTACTACTATATAAGAACCTAGTAAAAGGTCCTAATTTTAATATAATCCTTATAGTTATTAACTAGTACTCTAAAACAGCTAGGTATATTACTTATCGTAAGATAATTAACTCTCTAAAGCTTACTAGGATTATATAAGAATATGTTTTCTTAATCTTTAGCTCCCTTAATAGTATTATTTCTAATTAAGGAATAGTGTTTATTAGCTAATTCTAGTCTACTTTTTACTTCTATTTAATATATAAATAGTATTTAAATACTATATTTTATCTTTAAATAGATAATTAGATAGAAAGGCAAAACTAGGCCCTAGAATACTACTTAAGATATTACTATAACTCTTAAAAGAATAACTAGTTTAAGAAGTTATCCTTTATAGAGTTTATATATAATAATTTAAAGTATTAGGTTCTATAGAATATACCCTTTTATATATATTATAGCTACTACCCTTAACTTCTATAGAATCCTAAGGATAGGATTATAGGGGATATACTAGCTATATATAAGAGACTAGAGACTCTTTAAGTAGAGCGGAATAAGCTTTAAGATCTATAGTATTATATATAAAATAACCGGGAAACTTATTATAATAAGTATTAGTTAAATAAATACTTCTCTAAAGGAGTATAAGTAATACTATTAACGAAAAACATTAAACTTAAGGTAAGAAAGCTTAAGCTAAAATTCATAGGCTTATTTAAGGTACTTAAATATATTAGATAAGTAATATATAAGCTAGAACTACTAAGTATATATAATTATTTATATCTAACTTTCTATATTTCCTTCCTTAAAGAGTATATAGTAAAAAAGAGTTAAGAACCTTACTTATACCTTACTAGAGAACTTCTAGAATTAGCGGATAATAATAAAGAGTAAGAATAAGAAGTAGAAGCTATTATTAACTATTAATAAGATAATTAAAATAAGGAATACTAATATTTAATTAAATAGAAATCCTAGCTAAAAGATTATAATACCTAGTTACTTACTTTCCTTAACCTTAAAAACTCTAAGGAACTTCTATTATTATATAATAAAAACTATAATTTAGAGCCTATAATAACCTCTTAGTAACTTATTAAGGTTAAGAATTCTAGTCCCCTAAGGCGAAAAGGAAAGCCTCTTAAAAGAAAGAGAGGACCTAAAAGGCTTAAAAAATAAGTATAAATAGTAATTAAGATACTCTTTCCCTAGGTTTTTACCTAAGAAAGTTCTTTTTTTCTAGGGTTTTATTAAAGCTTATAAGAATTATATTTATATTTTAGGGAAAGATTAGGGTTAAGAAAGGTTTATTATAAGTAAGCTAGTTATAGGTATCTTAAAGAAAATAAATACTAAGTCCTATAAATCTTATATCCAAAATCACTAAACTCTAAATACTAGCTCTATTTAGGACTTAGTGAATTACTAGGAAATAGACTCCGAAATCCGCTTATCCTTTACTAGAATATATTAATACTATAATAATATTAGTAATAAGGAGGTTAAGAGGAGCTAAGGAACTTATAACTACTATATAGACCTTATAGAAGGCCTAGATCTCTATAGTTAACTTATAAATAGTACTAATTATTATATTCTTAGTACTCGAGATACCTATAATAGACTATTACTTAATTTCATTAGAGATCTTAGTAATAAGGTTAATGCCCTAGAGGTAGATATTCTTGAATTCCTTTAAAGAGTTAGCTAAGTACCTTTTCTTTTATATTATAAAGGACTCATAACTAGAATATAAGTCTAAGTTAACTTATCCTTAGGCTTTATTAAGCGGTGAGTAGAATTCATAAGCTTATTTACCTATATTTAATTATTAAAGATCTAATTAATAGGATAATTAGTATCTATAACTCGATTATAAGGGTTTACTTTAAGCTAAGCCTTAAAGATTATTATAGTATCTTCCTAGGCCTAGTAAGCCTCTAAAAGGTTATAGGGAATCTCAAATCATGTTAGCTTTAGCTTAGATTTAGGGGAAGAACCTACTAGTTTATAAGACTTAGAACCTTTATTATAGTAATCGTAATTCTTCTTACTAGGAGCTATTATATATAAGGAATTAGGATTAATAAGCAAATACTTAAAATATTTCAAGTATCTATTAATAAGAGGAAAGGAAGCTATAAGGTTACCTTATACTTATTATAGGTAATAGTAATAACGAAAGATATTATAGAATTAATTAAAAATAATTAAAGAAGACTTAAAAAAGAGTAAAAGAGGAAGCTAGAAGGTAAGGATAGATATAGGAAGTTATAGTTATAGTTATAGTTATAATTAAAAGAAGAAAGCTTTTCATGTTATAAAGAGGTCTTTAAATAGAAGTAGGGAATTACCTAGATTAACTACCAAATTTCGTACTAATCCTAATTAGAATTAATATAACTAGTTACCTCACTTTCTTAGGAATCTAAGAATAACCTTCAAAGAACCTAAAATATTTATATAGGTTTTTCTATATAAATATCTTAACTAATATTCTATTTAAAGCTATTTAGAGAGTTTTAAACCTATATCTAATAGGTAGTATTAATCTTATAAGGTAGTGCCTTAGTATTCTAAATAGGCTAATTAGAGCACGTATCTCTATAAACGAAATCGCGATTACTACCTAGCCCCTACCTCTAAGTTATAATTACGGTCTTAGCTCTTATTTAATTAGACGCCCTCTAATTAGAATTATATAATAAAACCACCTCCTAGGATACTAGAAGTTTACTTTAATAAAGTCGAACGTGTTTTTTTACTAGGATAGATTAATGGATCTTAGGGGCTAAGATCCTTAGAGGGGGGTATACTATAATATATAGCGGGTTACACGTAACATTAACTCATGTGATATACCTTAGCTCTTAGGTAATATAATTAGCGATTAGGAGGATTAATAATCCTATTATATTATAGGAATACTACTAATTAGTAAGCTAGCTAGTACTTATTAATTACTAGATTATATATATGTTATTCTAGGCTCCTATTTATAGGAGCCTGCCCTGGACCTCTAAGGAGGAATAGAGATTAGTTCTATACTAAATTTAACACTAGTGACTTTTAATACTATAACTCTAATTCTACTTATTACCTTATTACCTACTAATAACTACCTTATATCTTTATTACTTAGTTCAATATCTAAACTATTAGAATCGTCCTCTATAATAGAGGGTTTCTTATATTATTTATTAATAGTCGCTTGGATTATAGCTTCTTTAGCTATAGTAAGAACTATAATTAAATTAAGGATTAAATTAACTCGCTTATGTTTCTAAAGGCTTATGAAGGTAACTATTAGAAGTATTTAAAAGGAGTACTTAATTGAGTTTATAGTTATTGAGATATTAATATAATCGTAGAAGAGCGGTTAACTTGAGGGGGGCAGTCACGTGACAATAAAGTAATAAAAAAAGGCTATATAAGACACGAAAATGTTTGCTCGCTTAATTACATATATTATAACTCCCTTAATAATAAAGATATTATAATTTTGAGGGTATAGAATTAATTACTATAGTATATAGTATAGTTCTAATTAATATAATTAATATTAATTAGTGTTATAGTGGTTTTTTTTTTGTCGTGTTTAGATCGGACTTATTCACGCCTATTCGTTAATGCGAGATGTTTGGGAATCGGGACTAAAAGTGGGGCCTAATTACTTAGTCGCCTACTTAAGCGAACTCCGGTTTATAAATCTAAGGTTAGATACGAGCGAATTTTGAAAATATTATAATATTTTCAAATTAATAATTTAATAAAATTCTATTAGTAGGATCTATTAAAAGTTAATTAGTTAGTAATATTATTTAAGTAGTTTTAGCTAAAGCCTTTTATTAGAACTATATATAATTTTAATTATAAAATAGTTTTTTAAAATATATAATTATATAAATCTTATTATCTTTAATAGAATTTAATCTAAGTAATATTTGTCTAAGTTTCTTATAAGTATTAATATCTTTTATTATTTTAAAATTAGGCCTTTTTATTAGCGAATCGGGCCCCACTTTTAGCCCCGATTCCCAAACCGCTCGCATTGACGAACGGGCGTGAACAGACCGACTGTAAGTTCATTTGCTGTCGACCTCCCACGGTATGCAACCTTCAGGCTCTCGCTTCTCGATCGATGCTAATCCGATGCATTTTGGTCCACGAAATGATCTCTTGCAGTTGCACAAAGCACAGGTCCAATCATGGTAGCACACTTCCCCGACTGGGTTTGCCCGATTTCCGAATCGTCCGCCTCTCAATCTTCACTGGACGCCATAACACGACAAATCAAGATATCACACCACGACCTCCACATTTAGAAGATCGTCATTTTAAAACAAGAAATCCGATACTGTATCATTTCCCGCGCTCCTTGCTTTCGACGCCTTTTTCAGGAATTCTTCCGATCGCCAGCATGCCACTCTGTTCGCCTCACTATTTCCTGCATTCCAACCCGAACAACGTCACATCATTGTGGAATTGGGATTTTGGAATGTCATCACACGAGGCTGAGGCTGAGACTGAAGCACCTTTCCGCTTACTTACAGGTTGGATCGATGCACGAGTCTTCCTTCCTTGCTTGAGCTCGGTGAGCGAATCGAGAAACTCTTTTTCTTGTAGTAGGTGACACAAATTAAGGGGCCAGATCGCTTCGCCCTGTGCTAAAATCGCAGTGCTTCTGTGAGGATTATGAAGGGAAGCGCTCAGGATTCCGGAAACTGTGACGGTGTTTTCCGCCCTCGAGGGCGCCAAAATTGCCTTGCGCAAGGCATGAAGGAGTGGGCGCGGAATGTGATCAATCCGTTCGGAAGGATCGTGACGAGGTAAGGCAAAAGGTTTCGGTTTCAGCACACAGGCCTTTGAATCCCTCGATTGCGGCTATGTCCGCATGTCATTGTCACTAATTATACACACGGATGCGGGGAACGAATACCAGTCCTCAAGTGAGGAGTCGGCGATACCGATACCGTAGGGCTGAGTGGGTCATATGTACGAGCGTTGGATGTTGGGGGAATGTTGGAGTAAGCTGGGGGCTGAAGGAACGGGGGTCTGCAAGGCAGATTTCTCACGTCAACTAACATCAGCTTATTTCTACTTTTAACAGAACGAAAATATACCACCAGTGGCTGAGATGAAGAATTTGAAATTGTTTTCGCCAACAGCCCCTCCAGCCCTACGAAAGCGGGTCGGGGGCCTCCCGTGATCAAAGCGCCGTTCAAGTATCCAATGACCTGCCCATAGAATATGGTGCCGATGTTCTTCTGTAGGTGCAACCCCGGGCGTGATAGTAGCGCCGAGAGGGCAGTCTGCCCAGATTCCTGAAACGATGGCCCGCTACTAGGCACACTCTCAAGGGTGCCAGTGTGCCTGAATTTAGGGCAGAGGAATGCAAGGTTTCGGACACGGGATCTCATTCGGGGGTAAGATGAGGGGGGAGATGTTCATCTGATGTTGAAAAACTGAAGGCCCGTGCCGGTCCAGCCGGTAAGGAGTCACCAAGTATTGGTGTCTCTGGTGAGTCCTGTGGGGGTTCCAAATTAGGCGCCAGCGTTTTGAGTGTCGGAAGCGCCGAGTGGCAGGCTGCAATTTTGAGGCCTCCTGCGATGGTCTGTTGGGTTTGGAGAGTTGGCGGTGAGGCAGAATATTGTTGCAAGGCAGTAAATTTATGGTATTTTCATTGCGGGTTTGTGGAAGACGGCTGCGAGGAGTGGGGATGGAAAGGGGGTTCGCTTAATATGAAGCGAGACTTTGTTTTCACCTACCGGCAGTAGACCTGCACCTGGATAAATCATTGCCTGTTAGCAATTTCTTGCATCTTAGAAGACTCTGATAGCTACTTTGTCGCACATCCGCACTTGGAAATGAGAGAAATTTGTGGCACATCATGGGAAGAGATGGACGGTCTTGACGCACATGCACCTCTCAGAATCCTCCTTTGTTGTAAATAAATGCTTGTTGTACATCGCAAATCTCGCCTTTCAGACAATAGGTCCTAATATCTCAATACCTTGCGAAGGCGAGTGAGTTAAGCGGGAATTCTTTCATCTCAAGCACAGCCTTCAAGCAAATCGAAATTCGACACTCGCCCGTGGGCCGGGCCATATATCGCAAAATAACGAATTCCACTGTCAATGTAAGCCTTGTACCTCCTTTTCTTTTACTCCCAAACATACAAAATTGAACGTAACTAACACTAATTCAGTAGGCCTTTAATGCTATGCATATTCAAGTTTTTTCCTTTGGACAGGGCTTGAGTGTTGCATAGGGAATCCTGTCCTTTGATCTGAAGGTTGAGCTTCAGATTAAGGGGGGGCGCCAAAGGAGCTTACACAAGTGATCTCTATTGAGATTCAAACCGAGTCATGTGTGGCGAAAGAGTCAATTCAAACGAGCGAGGTTGGGCCAATTTGGTTGCGCCAACTATGAAGAAGATGAGTTTGATTTTGGCACCTCTGACCCGAATAATCAACAAGATTGCGCTACCAAAGCAGGACCTGTGGTTACAGACAACGGTTTGTGAGCTACCAATGCTCCTTTCCCCTCTCTCCGCTTCCCAGTCCGACGTTGTATACAGACCGCATTCAGTAAAATCAAGTTTGTGAGAAGTGGAGTTGTCCGGGTGGGAGGTTTGCTCTTCCCCATTCTGATGTTTTGCAACTGAATCAAATTGTGTGCATACAATTTTAGAGCTCTGCTCGCAATCGTGTGATTTACCAATCACTACCAACTTCTAATCATCACTTCTCATTCGCGTTTGATTTGGGGTTGATTGACTGCCCTGAAAGACAACCACCGCCCCTGCACTATCCTAGAATTCCTTGCCGTGTAAACAACAACAAGGTATATAGCATATTCGACAGCATCCTGGACTCAGCTTGTTTCTCTCTCCAGCCCGCCATTAGTGGCTTAAAACTTCCCTGAGGATTCCCAGCGCATGCAGGTATTTCCACGTCTGTCATAGGTACGCCGGGAACTCCAATTCAACGTCTCAGGGGAAAGGTTCTCCTCCGAAATACAGCAATTGTGATTCTAGTTCCAAAACTTTCACTGGCACTCGGTCCAATTCAACAGCCATCATAGGCGCCACCATCTCCCAGCTACATGTTTTTACTCGATAATAGAATTAACTTGAAATCACCAATCGCACAATACAGATTGGGCATTTAACACACCAATTTAGCCATCACTACCTCCCAAGGCGGTAAGGCGACGAAAATCTGGGATGACCCATCAAACAACCCCTGATATATCATTGCCAATCATTTAAGCCTTCGGCAATTGCATCCAGCCACTGTATACAGAAGTTTCTCAAAGTTCATTTCCCTAAAACGAATCGCGAGACACGATAGGTAGGGCCTTGGGGTTTCCTTTCCCACTTCTTTTTTCCATGTGACATGAAGATCGACAGGCAGCTTGAAGTCTTTGTGCAGAGGGAGATAGATGCTTTCCACACCCTCAATTACCATTCACTAAAGACCTAATCTTATTCCGCTGCAATCAAGTGCATCAAGCCTTCCGAGATTGCTATGCCCTCCATGTACTCGAGACAAACTGTGCGATCTCTGGCAGATCTCCTGAAACTTGGGTGCAAAAGTATACCCCAAAACTCCCATCTATTCCCGGGAATATACCTCCTAAGGCGTAGGGTAATCTGAGCCTCGTAGGAGAATTTCCCGCAGCTCGTGAACGAGTGCGTGACGGTTTGGGATCTCCCTAGATAAGTTCTTCATCTCCCCCTAAAATAACACGATTTCTGCATAATTTTTTTGGGAGCGACGATTACAGCTTCAAAGATGATCTTGCGTGTTTGTGCTCCGGAGAATACAATCATGTGACACCAATAGTTCTCTCACAAACATATACCATAAATTTCAGGTGGGCATCTTGCTGATTTAATTGAATGCCTTATAGGGAATAGCCCATTTTCAATCCATCTACAAACTCCAGATATTGAGAAACAGTTAATAAGGCACAAATCTGGCGTTTCCAAATTTAGGCCCTGCCTTGTTGGGCCCAGGGAGCCACGCCTGCTGTTGCTTTCTTGCCGCCTGACAGCCTCTTCCTAATTCCTATTCAGTCGAGCATGCATCATGCAATATACAGCTTAGGGTTGCATTGGGAATGTTCTAAACTCATGGTCCAAAGAAATCTATTTCTCGAAGCGCCTGCACTTTGTCCGCCAATCCATTCCTGGTATCTATTCCAACGGAAGCCGCCAACATATGACCGCAGGACGAGGCAAACACCAACTAACTTGATCCTTTGCCCGAGCCACGGTGCTCTTCCCACTCTGGCGTGATGTGATGCATTGATATGCAACTTCCGGAGCCTCGTGTCTTGGAGCTGAAAAAGCAATCGGTATATGAGACAGCATTATTGCAGAAGCTGAAAGTCGGTAGCATTCTAGACCAACTTTCCAACGAGGCAGCCAAACAACTATTGCCAATACGCCCAGGTTTTATGAAAGAAATGGGTGTGGAGAGAGAGATAGGCTTGGAATGTTCCGGGAAACTGGGCACGTACAAGGGAGGATATTAGCTATCCACCTCGTATTTTGCTTTTGTTTTTCGCAAATCGGCGATCGGAGGTCATATTAAACCCAAAGTATAGCCATAAATATTCTTGATTGTTGGCATTGGTTTAGTTATTTTAGTTTTTATTGCGATTGGTTCTGGCCTGGCCAATGCCATCTCCAAACAGGGATATCCTCAATTTCTTCACAGGAACTCTGCGAATGAAATGCTTCAGGACCTCAAGGTCTCTGACTTCTTCGGGCCTTTATGTCCTGAAAAGCCAATCAAGTAATGAAACCCATCT
Organism: Hyaloscypha sp. PMI_1271; assembly: GCA_021399465.1. Taxonomy (NCBI): domain Eukaryota; kingdom Fungi; phylum Ascomycota; class Leotiomycetes; order Helotiales; family Hyaloscyphaceae; genus Hyaloscypha; species Hyaloscypha sp. PMI_1271. The sequence continues at coordinate 93,893 of JAJTUS010000183.1, read as the reverse complement.
GCGAGTTTGTCTTAAAGTGAGAGGCTACAGAAGTGAGACCAAGATCTCGAGGCTCGTTCGCGAAAATGTACCAAAGTGGATGGGCACTGCCACACTGGAGAAGCAAATAAAGGAAGGAAAAGATCTCTCGCCGAGACATTTAGTGGGGGTGGGGGGTGGGGGACTTATGGTCGGGCCAAGTCTGGATTTGGACTTGCTCTGCTTTCCCCTATTCTTTCCAAGCGAGGAGAAATGACATCGCCAACTTACTTCAAGACAATTCAATGCTAGTCCACGCTTCCTTCCTCTCAAGCTGCGATCATGCTCTTCGCCCCATGGAATGCGGCCACCTCCTAGTTAATTCTACTTCGTTTCAATTTCTCAACACCTTCGCCACTTGGGCGTACCTTCCTCACTCCAACACATAAAGAGCAAAGAAGATCAAACAGCAGGTGGCTTCCTCTCTGTCTAATTACAACTTCAACCCGTGCCCATGCAAGTTCACAAATAGCTCCTCATCAGAGCCTCCCAACTCCTTCCCAGTCTGGAGCTTCCGAATCTCTTGTCGCAACGCAAATTGAATCGCAATACAGAGTTGAGTCCCCTCTTCATGATCTAACTTGATCCTTGGTCCCTCTCCTAATGCAAGATTCTTTCTCTCAGCATCCGAGATATCCGTCGCACCACGTGGACCTCCAAAACGGGGAATGATATGGAAATGAGAATGTGGGACTGTTTGTCCCGCTTCTGATCCTACCAGGAAGTCAATATACTGCACGAAGTTGGTTTCGAGGAGCTTGCCATTCGCCTGAATGATATTCCAGCCTGCCTCTTCCGTTGTGGTTCCCAGCACTTTGAGCAAAGCCCGAGTGAGAATTGGAAGCCAGACCCCCAAAGCAGCGGCCTCTGCAACTGTCATATCAGTGGCTTTCACAGAATGTCTTCGCGGACAGAGCAGAATATGTCCTGGTGTCACTGGAGCAATATCGAGGAATGCGATGACTGTTGCCGTTGACAGGACCGGATATGCGGAACCCAACGGGGAAGTCAAGACCTTGGGCTCAGTTGCTGGCGGGATGGAACCAGCGATCATGCAGAAAGGACAAGGCATTTTGAAAGTTTGAAAGTTATTCAAGATGTTCTTGGGAGGTTTATAATTTCTGCAGAGTCAAAGAAGAGAGTTGACGAAGTGCGGTGAGAAGCGACCGATAAGCTGACCCACATCCCTCTCAAAATCAAGGAAGCTGTTTTAGCAATCACATTTGGCCAAAAATTCTTTTTTTAGTGTTACAGCTAAGTTTGTATAGTTGGTATGCAAAGGACCACTCAATTAATGAGTCTTTCGTCACCTGGTGACTTCAGTTTTCTACTACAAAAGTTCGCATTTCCGATAAAGTGTCATGGTGCGTCGTAATCTTACCACCGATCAAAGGAAACCGAACACTGCAGCGCTGATTATTAATCCCAACCGCGGAGGTACATCGCCCAAATCAGCTATTTCCCCGGCCTTCAGGGGCAGTGATTCGGCCTGTAGACAACGGCCGGGAAGCCCGGTAATAAGCAGAATCCGCACCGAACTTCCAACTCTCGACCCCTGCCTTAATTCGTAACCCTGATGCCATTTAAAGGAGAAAACGAGGGAACCATGCTGCCATCATATGTATTTCTCTGTCTTTTTGGCTTTAACACAGGCCAGGACTTCAATTCGTTCACCTGAGATAGTTTTCAAAGCTGGGCTTTCGAGAATAGTAAGTCCAAACTTGCGATAATCTTCAATGCTCAGATACTTGTCAGAAGATGTAGCTCAAACTGGTGCATAAACAGTGCTTAGTAAGGCTCACAGATAGTTCCAATCTCATCATCATTCCATCGTTTCATCGTCTTATCTTCGCGCTTATAATTCTGACAACAAGCTTATATTCTGTCTCTCGACTAGTCACCCCTCAATAGAAATGCCACTTCCAACGTACGAAAATCAGTCAACTTGGAAAGAAATCCAAAAGTTCCTACCTGAATCTACCCATTTTTACGAGAGCCACACACCAGTCGAAGAAAGATGGGGAAACCGCAGTCACACCATCCATCTTGATAGATGGCGAAGTTCGGATGCCAAGGTTCGAGTCATAATGCACCACGGACTTGGCACCGATGGTCGTCAAGTGTCCCTGTTATTTGTACGGCATGACAAAGGTGGCCGCTGGAACAAAAGTCGCCTGCGAGGATTGGGTCACCATCGGTGATGACTTTGTCAACTTCGAGTTTGAGCATGATCCAAGGCCCGTTGTCCTTTGTGGTCTCATCGCTGGAGGGATGCTCAATTCCCACATTGCCGCGCTCAACAAGAAGCCAAAGGTATCATTGGCATGACCTTCTTGGACACCCATTTTCAACAAAGCCCGAGACGAAAGCTGTCGAAACCTCTTCATGTCCCGTGTCGGCGTGCCATTCGGTCAGCTCTTGCACCAATTGCTTTCCTGCACAACATCTCGATTCCGTTCTACTTGGCCTCCAAGATGTGGGCACTCGCCAATGACCCCGCAGCAGTGAAGATCTTCATGGGTGACAGAACATCCGCCGCAGGCCCGCACGTTGGACTTCAATGCGTTTCCTCTCCTCGTTCATAAACTACAAGCCCTGTGGTTTTACCAGAGGGTTTACAGGGTGCCCGATTCTTCAGACGAAACCTGAGAAGGACCTCTGGTCTCCTTTGCCCTTGGCTAAATTGTCCTTGAAAAGAGTTAAGAAGGTTGATGATAAGATTGTGGTGTTGGAGAACGCGGGATATTATCCTCTGGAGCAGCCTGGGGGGACAGATGCACGAGGCCATCCTATTATTTCTCAAGGGTATCGAGGTTTCTCTTTAGATTCTGTCAAGATTAGTTTCCTTGTAATGTTCGAGTTTTTGAGCCTGTTGGACTAGAAGGTGTTGTGATATCCTTGGGAGTTTTGATTTATTTTTCAGGGTCATTGTCCTGAAAAGTAATGAATATTTGGTACAATAACAACTTTTGCACTTATGAAATATTGAAGCCTCACTTAAGAAACTGGCATGCAGTGACGGCCAACCGGTTTGAAAATTATCGCACAGGTGGCCCCACGAGGACCGTCGACCGAGTATTCTGATAATTGAGAAATGTGTGAAAACTTTAGTGACGAACATCGATCTCGTACTCGTCACTCGATCAAGTTAGATGAGATACTAGATACTGATTGCGATCTGGTAAATGGCTAGTGCTGACAGCTGATGCCACGCATCGACCTCATCGGGCTGTACCAAACCTCGCACATTTAGACAGGAATCTCTCGATAAGGTGCTTCTCCTTCCATCCACACCACTTTCCACCTCGCTCTGCTTACTTCAATTGATGATGACGTGAGACTCCAACCTGAATTTGCCTTCGTGTAGTTTGTTCCATCAAGTGACTTTAGAAAGGTACGTGAATACGATTTGATCAGAGACATGAAAGAAGACATAGAGTTCGGGCTTCCTTGCCATGAGGGTTTTGGCTTTCTACTGCATTAAAAAGTTGAATGATCTCACGTAATACCCCTTTCTTGACAACTTTGTAAACGACAATGACTTCGACACAACCCAACTCAGAGAGATATGGCGAGAGACTCTACCTTCAGATCATCGATAATAGAGCCAGATCTGAATACTCGAGGCCTTTTGCACTGTTCCTAGAAAGCATAAACCCTTTAGAAGGGTTCGAAGCATCAGCTACTAACGTCTTGCAAATGCTGTGAACCGAGTTTGCTGGTGGCTCGGTGCCAAATTTCCCGGTGTGGAAGAAAGAGAAAACCCTTTTGCATACTTTTGGCCCTAATGATCTTCGATATATTGTTTTCTTCTTCGCTGCGTGGAAGACTGGTCGAAATGTGCGTTAAGAAGTCTACCTGCCCAACTTTTCTCATGCAACTCTAGACCCTCTTTGCTTCGTAATGGAACACTGTCGAAGCCCAGCTATCTCTCTTCAAAAAGGTCGATTGCAAGACCATTGTTCGTGCGTGTTCCAAGACCGGATGTTGCAACATGTGCTCGATGCTGTACCTCACATTCGCAAGGTCCACGCACCAACATTGTCCAGCATCCTTGCTGAAGATTCCGTCCATCACTGCCCTTACGATGTGACTTTCGAAACGCCTGCGAATTACAATATCGTGACGATCCATACTGATGGAACTTCGGGGAATCCGAAGCCTATTGGATGGAACACAAGATATCTCAGTAAGATAGACCAAGGAAATGATCTCCCGATTCCTTAAGGAGCGCCGTTGGCCAAGACAACACTTTGGCATGAAAATTCACTATCTTTACTTCCTTGTTTTCATGTAAGATCTCCAACATTGTTTCTTCCCAGAGACAAGAGAGTACTGGAAGCGATTTTAAGCAGGCGGGCTGACCTTTCATATATTTGCCGTGATATATGAGATGACCCTCGTTTTTAGACACCCAGGCGTTCCCATGACTGCCGAGTATGTCGTGCAATTATTGAAGCCAGGAACCATTAATGTGATTGCCGCTCCACCATCCTTCCTTGAGGGCCTAGCGAAAGACCCGTCTGAACTTCAGGACTTGGCTAAACTGAAACACGTCTCCTATGGTGGAGGCCCTCTTCGACCAGAGATAGGCAACGTTTTTTCTGGAGTCCTCCGGTATTTGTTCAGCTTGAACACCACCTGGAAAAATGAGCGGGTTGAATTTCTTCAGGCTGACTTGCCACAACCAGAACTTGGACATGGACCAGAGAAATAAGCCGAGATCCTGGACGATACCACCGTTGTGAAACATAACACTTGGCAGGTGGAATTCAATCTTATCCTCGACTCCTTCGAATCGCAGATTCGAGGTGTCCGAAATTTGCTCGACTTCAGCGCTCGGTCTGCACATAAAGCGCCGCTGACATTTAAGTCAAGTGTATCGATCGCTCATGGATGGGTGGCGTCACACCCCGACGAGATGGTCACTGAAGCAGTTCTGGATGACTTCGATGCTCCCAAGCAAATTGGATATGCAGAGTCGAAGTTTATATGAGAGCATCTTGTCCAGGCTTTCTCCGGATCCTCGGGCATCCCAAGCGCTATTCTGGGGACGGACCAGATTGCGGGACCGCTGAGAGGGAATGGTATATGGAATAGAAATGAGTGGCTTCCAAGTATTGTGACGAGTTCGAAGCACCTTGGCGCTCTCCCTGGGACATTGGGGACCTTTGAAGCTGTGGACTGGATCCCTGTGGATGTGCTGGCCTTGATAATGCTTGGAACTTGTGAAAAACACCCTCTGCCAGAACAGTATGCGTACAATGGTGTACAATTTGGTAAACCCTCGGACAACGATATGATCTGCTCTAGTCCAACAAGTTCAAACGATAGCTGGAATCGAGAAACTGGTAGCGTTGAGAGAGTGGGTAGAGATCTTGGAGCAGGGCAGCCTTGAAAATAATGGAGCCAGCATTGAGACAAACCCTGCATTGAAGCTTCTCGATTTCATGCATGGGTTGAGTCCGAAGGAAGGTCCTTCAAATACGAGGTGTTTTATGAGGTGAAGGCGCTTCTTCAGAATAGTCAGCAAGCATCTGAACTCACGAAGGTAACTGTAAAATGGATTGGAAAATGGATGAGGCAATAGGAACTTTGATCGTGCTGTAAACAAGCATCGTATCCGGGATTGGAGGATATTGTACACCGGTGTTCCTCGGGGCATTTGGTATGCTTCTCCCTCCTGAAACCCTATTTCTCCCATGTTGCTCATCGACACCGGTTTGAGTATTCTGGACAACACTTGAGTTGCATTCTGTGATTTCGTTGACCTCAGCCGTCATGGAAGTCCGTCTTCAAGCACGCGCTCGCATGCAAGACTAAAGGGCATTGTTTTCTGTATCCGATATCTGTTAGCTGTAAAGCCATAAACAGGTCGGTAAAGGGTGAAGAGAATGCCATTTTGATTCATGTGTAAACGCTTCGTCATGGCGATTCGTTGATGGTAGTGATGGGAGTATCAGGATGTTGGGTTCAGGTTCAGCTCACCTGGCTTTCGTAGCTCCAAGGACCTCAGGACCCTGTCTAGCATGCCCAGGCCCCTGGAATCACGAGGCCAGGCGCTGATAAGTGAGCATTCAGTCAGGGGTCGTTTGAAATCACATTTCACAGGGTTTGCAAATCTGGGATGATCTGGCATTGTAGTAAGAGCAGGGAGGGAGTCTGTCTTTTACAAAGGCTACTAAACCTGGATATGAAAGGAATAAGTTGTTTTATCCCACCATACTAAGTCATAGCTGTCAGTTGCCTAAATCACCAGATTTTACCCTCGGTTTGACCAGGGTACCAGACCCTATACCTGTAAATCCTCTCTCAGAACAGTAATCGAGTCCTTCTTTCCTAACCAACAATAGTAGCCACCGAAAACGACAAGTCCTCGCTCATACTTTCATGATTCATTGGTTCATTTTTTTGGGAAAGATTTTCTAAATCACAATTAGTCAGAAGGTTGGAAATCAATTGCTGCCTCAGCAGCAAAGGAATGCCGTCACCTGCAAAACTATTCGTATAACCTTTCCTCACTAGAAGCACTTCAAGAAATGTCAACAACGATCTGATCTATAGCCAAAGGGGAAGAAAGCCAGTCGCATGATTTCAAAAATTGTCCTGTTTTAAGGGAATATTATTTCATTTGTGTAGAGGGTTAGACTTTTGAAGTGCTGGAAGTAAAAGCGAAACGAAGCAAGCGAAGTCTCCACTCCTCATTGACCAGATTCACATCTTCAAATCCGAACCATTCCTAGCAGAAATGTGTCACGAAATCGTGCCTAACATATTTGCAGAGGGCAAAAGCGAAACAGCAACGACTCGTTCAGCCAAGAAAGGGGCGCTCCCCGCGAACTGGCTTGACATTGTTGACATTCACTTAAACATCAGCAAGAATAATTCTGCTTTGTTGGATCTCAGGGATGTTCTGCATAAAATTTTGATTTCAACTCTCATGAGAATTACAAATTACAACCACATCGGTTAATTGGTATGTTCACTAAGCTTTATGACGCTGTTGGTATTATAGTGGGTGAGGAGAGTGTGAGGGTTTTCATGACAGGTCTGATTGGAAGCATGCACTTGTCGAACATCGATAAAAGCAAAAGGGAAGGTTACTTCAAGAGTTTGGGGAATTGACAGGCTGATAATTTGCGAGGGTCAAATTCGCGGATCGATAAGCTAGTAGTCGCTTGCTGCTCGAGAAAATTCATCAACATATTAAGAGAAACACATTTGAGGTGAAACCATGTCACAAATTGAGTTAATATCCAGGAGAACAGAGCTTTTCAAAGAAACATCTTGATATATATCAAGCAACATACGAGAGACGCCATACTATTAAAACTCCGAAATACCCCAGTATCAAAGCAGCGAAACTCTCAACGAAGGGAAATTACGGCTTAGAACCAGACGCAGAATAACTTCAGATCTCTACGAAAAGATTTGCTCCTCATCTCTTCGTCTTATTCCTTGATGCTCTCCAAAGCGGGTCTATCTCTTTTGCCTCTTCGCCATGTTCCTGTTCTTGTTCTCACTCCATGAGCCCAGATTCACATTGAAAATCAAGAATAGATAACGATACCCCCCTACCAGTGTCAATCTGACCACTGCCCTCGCCCTACACAAAAGACACGTAAACTTCCAACATAATACTGAGCGCAGCCATGCTCATGTGGCGAAGATCTCTATGAAGGCCGCGTCTCCTGAGTTCCCGCCGCTCGCAGGCTCTCAGCGTTCACATTTCTTGGCTTTGGTCATCCAATATCCACCCACTCGGAAAGGAGATTCCAAGTGCCTGTTCACGAAGATGATCGTTCGTCGCCACTGGTATAACTCCATGAGCTTGACTTACCAAGAACCCACCAAGTCAACGTCTGTATGCTGTCGCAAGGATCAAGATCGCTGTACTTACGAGCCTCATCATCACATTATTCAAACTCCTCAAACTCCACGTTCTTGGCTGGATTTTTCTTTGCTAGAGCATTCCTGACCGGCGTACTATAGTCCTCATCTTCATCATCAAATAACTCGTCCTCGGACCACAAGGGCTCCTTGTTCTCTGTCTTCTGTGGACTTTCCTTGGCAGGAATCTTCTTGGTCGGAGTCTTTCTTACTGGAACTTTCTTGTTTAGAGCTTTCTTAGCCGAGGATCTTGCATCTCATCAACCTCCGACTTGTCATCGCCATTGGACGATGAAAACTTTTTCAGCTGGAGTCTCATTAGCTAGAGTCGTCCTGATTGAAGCTTTCATGGCTGGGACTTTCTTGCTAACGGCAGCTCTGGTGTACAGACTCGTTTCTACGTATGAGACTGCGTCCAGTTTTTTTTTGATTCGGTCTGACCTTCTCGGCTTGTTTGGTTTGTGGAGCCATGGTGACATTGAAGACCTGGGGTGTGCCAGAGAAGCTGAAACTGATTAAATGTCAAGGTTGAACTTGAGGTAATATCGGGTATAGCGAGGGGCTACAAAGTGAATATAGGAAACAAAGAAAATGGCCTTTTCCATATCCGGCGTCTTGGTGACCCCATGACCACCCCACAACTATCGAGGTCATAAAAGCCGTTATTTCGAGGAACAACAACTAACCAGAGATTTGGTCACATTTCTTTCAACTTTATCGGCATTCCGTCTTATAATTTTTTTAATTTTTTTAATTTTTTTTTTGGTTATATGCATTCCTCGTCCCTTTTCAACACTCTACCACCAGCCTCACCTCTCAAAGGAAGCAGGACCCACTCGTCGCCACTCTTTTTTCCCCGCCTCTGTTCCCGATACTTCACCCAGCGGATTGCCCCTCTCGAGAAGTCGAGACGCTTTCACAATAATGGACGCTCGATAAATTCGACCGACATAGGTAGATTGGCGATGCGAATCGATATTCTATTCTCTACACCTGGATTGTACTTCTATGAACTGTCAGTACCTCTGTGGGCCAACTCATAAAACAGATTCAGCATTCTCCTTTCTTTCCGCCTTCAAATGCTCAAACACAATCATCATGATTATCGAACTTGGCACGCTTCGCAACAAGGTCGGGAGGAAGCCTGCATAAAATCCTTTGACCCCATTTTCCTTCATCACATTTCGAGCAACCTGTCTCAGCCCCTCCTGATCTGAATTTCTTGAACCTGCTACCGCGCCTGCAGCCGCCACAGTGTCGCTGGTTGCCACCTGATATCTCGTCTTCACTAATTCCAACGGATGGATGAACGCGGCAGAAGCCATAGCAGCAGCCCCCGCCCCGCACGCGATTTGGGCTACATGGCTTCTCTCCGACATGTTCCGCCTGATGTTCCCATACGTGGTCCACCATATAACGTTGAATGGGAGATAACTCGCAATCCCCATCACGTATCCTCGGTAGAACCCCCGAAATCCCTCCTTCTTCGCAATTCCACGGAGTTGGTACAGCAGTTTGCCTTCTTCGCCAGAGCGAGAGATCTGTAGCCGAGCTTTCAGGACTTCCATCGGTGTGAAGAGCACACTACCTGCAACCTCCGCAATGCAACCCGAGAGCTAGGTTTTGACCGCTGTTAGCATTCTGAGGCACCTGATGACCGCTCATAGTCCAGAGAACTGAAGGGTTCTACTCACCGCGTCATTGATAGAGCCATCGCCGAGGTGTGGGAGGAGGGCGATCTGGGCGGCCTCACGGGTGGTTAGGTAAAGAGCAGTCGCCGGGGTCACAGTTATGAGCGTCACGCCGATGCCTCGATAGTATGCTCTCAGTGGGATAGATAGAAGTGGGCGGCGAGTAGACGTCTGGTATTGGACGGCGATGGTCTAGATAATGATCAGCTTTCCCTCATGAGCAAGGTTTGGAGTTTCGCACATCAAGGGGAAACGTGACAACTTTCGAGATAATCGAGCCAGTAGCGCTTGCTCCAACGTTTCCAATCAGGCTTGTGATGTCCATTCCCCGAGGATGTTGAAGGGAAGATGCACAGAAGGGAATGAAGAAATATTTTGTCACGTGTGAAAATATTTTTGGAGGCCAAGCCGATCACGTGCTAGAACCAGGGAATGGAAGAAGATACGACTCCCATTGGCCAGCGCTCCAGCGCTAAGGCACTCCCCAGACTGCAATATTAACGACCGTTTGTCTGTTTTCTTTCAAACCGTCAACAAGATCAAGCAAGAAAATGTTGCCTTCGATCTTTGGGATTTCGGAGACAAAGATTTTCAAGTTCAAGACATATCTTCGTCCATAGCTATGTCTCAGAATCATCCTTAGTCCCCCGGTTGCTCATTGTTCCGTCGGACTAACTCTCCTAGCCTAACTCGGCCTTCAAGCCCCCAGCAATGCACCTTTCGAATTAAAACCACCACACGGAAAGGATGGGGTGCTTTTGCCACAAGGAAAATTGAGCGAGGGGCGAAGATCCTGGAAGAGAAGCCACTCTTTGTTTTTCGGAAACATCATGACGAGATCACCGAAGATGTCTGGAAAGCCTTTCAACAGTCAACACCTCGTGGGAAGCAACAATATCTTTCGCTCCGCGACAATGCCGCCAGGCCTTTTAGCCTTTTTCAAACATGAACTACGCATTCGCCGAGAACTCCTTCTCATTATCAGACAATCCATCAAAACACGGGCTATTCCTGATTCACTCGCGCTTCAACCATTCGTGTATACCGAACTGCAATGTCGCATCTACAAAAGGAGAGATTATTGCAAGTTCTGCGACCAGGGACATTGTCGGGGGCGAGGAGATCACTTTTGTTACAAGACAGATTTTCAGTGCAGTACCAGAGGTGACCGACATCAAGTACTGCTCTTCATGAGACGGGCTCAGGTCCAGGTTCCCAGTCTCAAGGTGGCAGTTGATCTCTTCGTATGCGGCCCAAACAAGTCGAATTTCATGCTCGCCAGTGTTCAAGGGGGAAGTATAACTGAATTTGATGATTCTCCATACTTGCTGCACTTGCAGTCTACAGGGAGTATCTTAGAAAGGCGAAGTAAAGTCAGGGAGAAGGGAGGGCTTGTCTCGGAATTTCGCACGTTGTGAGATATCAGCCAAACTCAGTCATAATATTTCGGCTGACTCTTGTGGGAATTACTTAGGACATCACAAAACCCTTTTAAAGGTGGTGATGAGGACAGGTCATCAACGCGTGTAGAATTATCAGAACGAGTGGATTACCAATCGGCGGCTTCTTTCCTGCCCAATACGATTGGAAACCCCTTTTGGATCTCGATCTCTAGCATCGAATTATAAATATTGCATCTTTCATTGGCTCTAGATATGCTCTCTCTTCCAAGGATACTCTGATGCCAAGGTGTGCAGATTAGCACGTGCCAATGTAAATTTAAGTGTTTGTCCTCTTTTCACTACCTCGCCCAAAGGAAAATTCTCCAAGTTCCTTTCGCGTTCTCGGCGATGCCCTTAGATTGTAATAATCACTGGATTTTGAAACGAGCCGACAACATGTGCCTTTTTTCCAACGTGCGACATGCGGTGGCCTTACTAGGGACATTCAAAAGGCATCCTCAATGTCTCGCTGGTTAACAAACGCAGTCCAGTGGGCTAGCTTTGCAAATATCACGATTCATGATGGTAGGCGGGAAGCACTGCTATTAAAGGGGTTTACTAAAGAGGTGGTGACACAACTTACCTGGTTTGTAAAATATGACGGCCATTTAATAAACCATTGGTCACTTGATATGGTTGTATTAGGAATTTAGGATCCGTGACTAATACTGTACTGGGTGAAGATTCAGACGAAGAGGCTGCAGAAGGGACCTCAACTCAAGGCCTGAAGATTTACCTCAAATAATAGCCGTTAGACACAAAGTTGAGCAAAGAGAATAGCGCTAGGGCAACAATTCCACCAACGATAGCCATAGGTGTGAACCACTTGTACGGGGATGGTCTGGATAGGCTGTATGTGAAGATTGATGGAAACATATATACACGTTATCTCACGGTGTATCAAATAGAGAAGGGATGTGAAATTGATGAAACGTCGAAGAATTTCATGCTGTCGATGGATCGAAGAGGAAGCAGAAGTTACAGGCCAAGATAAATCGTAATTAGGCTGCTGCAGTCTAACCTTAATACTTACATATGCAACCCATCTACAAAGTAGAAGGGTTCACCATTCAAACGCCCACGCTTATCCCACCAAACTTTTTTGGGGTTTCAAAGTCTTTGGGAAATTCTAAAAACTCCGCGTATTATGAAGAATACTCTAATTATCACGAATATTGTATAAGTTCCTTAAAGTTGTGGCGTTACGGGGTTCAAAATTTCAAGTTGACTGTGATTCACACCTTTCTACGGGGATCCACCTGTTCAATTCCGCGTTCTCGATTGGTGAACGTCTATTGAAAAGCGGCAGCGAGAAAGCCTGGTCCCAAGATTCACAGAACCCATTACGAGTACCCAGATCTGAAGCTAACTGAAATAAGAGTGTGAAGTCAAAGTAGCTTTGTTTTGAATTCTTAGGTACAAATGAAATACGTCAGTTTCTGGTACTGTACACACGACCATAGAGTGAGTTGTGGGCTATCTCTATAGTCCTAGATGACATTAGCATCATAGTTGAATAAAACATCACATCTAGGACATGAAAATAATACTAGGACAAGAACCGAGATCCCAGATCTCCTTACTATACGCCAACAACCATTCGCTCCCGGCGTAAGTGGACATCATGAAAATGAGATCCAAAATTCGAATAATACAGCGTAAAAAAACATGCATTTCTATGCTCTAGTGCTAAAGAGCCTGTATAAATGTGTGACAGCATGAGAAAGATACATCAGTGGAGAAGCATCATGTCGATCTATAACTTAGAATACAAAGCTAAAGAGAGAATTTCAAGTTGAGGAGCAGGAAGTGGTTTAATACCAAACCTCGGGCGACTGGAGCGAGTTTGAGGACGCGGGTCTTCTCGAGATAGTCTAGGTCTAGTATAACCTCACAGTGGTATAACTCCATGATCGGAACGTAAAATTGTTATCGTCTGTCTCACTCTACTCGGAGACATTTCTTTTCCTTGAAATCGCTGTCTTCAAGGCGGATTCCGGATGCCGGCCGCGCGGTGTACAAATTCAGCCCCGTAGCTTAGAAGCGCATGGGAATTATGCTTCCTCCACTAAGCCAATGAATGACACATGATTATGTACGGAGACAACGGCATAAAGTATCGATTGGGAATACAGGGCATTCGGGGACACTTAGGGCTCTCAGAACACTATTAGGCTTGTCCAGGATAGTTGATATCCACTATAGTTCTCTATAATACTGGGTTTTACTCCTTACTTTGTGCTTATAAGACATTTACAAGGGGTATCACACCTTTAAGGCGTGCCCCCCTATACTTATAGGGGCGACTTCGCTAAATGTCCCTATAACCACGACTCGCTTAGCGCCTGAGCTCTAGAGTTACCCCACTAATAGCCCTATAATCCTTGGAAATCTTCCACGACCTTGCGAGTGGCTTATAGCGTGCCCTTAGGGCAAACACCTAGATCTATAGAGGATTTTGGCAGCTAATTAGGTCAAAAATTGGTCGTATAGCGCCCTAAGAGCTTTGAACGTGCTGAAAAGCCCTGTATTCCTGATACTTTATGCCGTTATCTCCGTATACTCCCGGATATTAGTCAAGTGGGTACTGATTTAAATTTCATCTAATGGATTCATGAACGTACCGAAGCTCAATCATAAAGCAAGCCGGCTTTTGGAATACCGATGTTGCGGGAAGTCGTAAAGCAGCAATGTCCGGGGACAATGCTTAGTTCTTTATTGTCGCTTTTGTCCTTAACCAGAACCTCGCAAGTGCTATTGCAACTGTCTTGTCTCTCATGGCCAGTGTTGGTAGCTCTTATGACCACAACCTCATCGGCATTTTGCTCTCCCCTATTGTCTTCACCAGTAACTGCAATGGCATCATCATCATCTGTGGCCGATGCTGAGTTTGGTCCTTGGCCAAGATTCTGAAGCATTGGCTTCAAGACTGATCCCCACTGAACCGGGAATAGATGAGCTTCCTTGTCTCCATCCGGGTGGTGGCAAGCAGCACTGATCATAACACTACAAGTCGCGCTCAAAGGCATCCCACCTTTGTATCTGCGGAATCCCAAACCCACAAGTGTTGCAATCATCACGATACCAGAAATGATGGCTAAGTGGAGGGCGATTGTCAGCTTGGGGCGGGCAACAATTAGAGCCTCGGACTTTGGTATGGGGTCCTCTAGAAATATGCTTGCTTACATGTAATGATTGGCCAAAAGCTATAACCCATCGTGGTGAACCTCCCACTAAACGAACCATCGCTGCTGTACATCTCCACCGGCACTGCAAAGACGCTTTGGGAAAGTGTCCAGTGCAAAAATGATACCGCCACCATTTGTGGGATGCCATATCTCCAAGGTAAGGAGATGAAGTAGGTACTTCGCTGCAGGCCTACCGGTGATGAGACCCTGAGAGATCTTTTGTTAATTCCGTAGTTTTGCCATTCCATATTAGCAAGCAGAGTGGTTAGCAGGCTGTTGTACTGGAAGTGCATTGTCGATGTGATGAATTGCCAAAAGTTTGCGAATAGAATATAGCAAAAAAAGGCCACAGCGTACGGTGCTGGAATAGAAGCGTCAGTGTATATTAATGAGAGTCGTGATTGAAGGACTACCGTTCCAAAGGGCTCCCATTCTTCCTTGAGTTTCTGCATGTACAGAGCCAAACCCAAAGCGGGTCGACTTGCCTATAGACCCTGTAGTAAAGCGAGTTTCATATAGCGTGAACGCTAGGAAGCCAATGCCCACCAAGAGAAGGAGGAGGGAGCTGGATTTCGTTAGAGCTAGGAAGATAAGCATGTGAGGCGAATCCTGAGAACGTACCTCAAGATTGCCAAAATCCAGCTACGACGTGAGGCTCCTTTGAACCAAAGTTGATAATCCTGTTTATATTTCAGTGTGGTATGTTGCAACCACTCTTGCGGAACTCGCTCGGACCTCCCCATCTTTGAGCAAAACGGCTTCGGTACTTGGCCTCTAGCTCTTATTTCGTGAAGTTGATTTCGAGCAACTAGGCACATATGGGCTGTTTGGGGTTCTGGCTGCTTGAGGTAAGATGCGATAGCATCCCCTATGGTAACCAGGGGTTTGTGGCCAGTCTGAATGAGGTATACTGCTGTAAGTATGATACTTACACATTTTGCTGCATTGGCTATGCAGACGACTGATTGCTGTTAGACCCGTCAAGTTACACTGCGACGGAAACTTACTTATCATTATTGGAAGTGAGAATGCCACGCTACACATTTTGCTAAGATCAAGCTCGCTGCTTAAACAATAATCGATCCTGGTTTGTACATTTGTCAGTCAGCCTGTGTCTGACACGCATGTGTTGTGTGATTTACTTGTATCCATAGACGTTCCAATCTTGAACAATAGAGGGATCTGCCTTCCAGATATCTGGCTTCCTACAATCAAAGCTGTTGGAAGGCCCACATTCCCAGTAGTTGCCAGGTCCGCCAAACCCCCACATTCCCCACACAAACAGGAAAGTATTGTTGGAGAGGACTCTTGGGTCGACATCCATGACTTTATCGTATGTTGACACCATGATGACGTCGGAATGATCTCCAATCGGTGATTGATAACTCGTCAGACATTCGATTGCGGTGAGTCGCCTTGAAAATACACCCGCGGCAACCTTCTCTTGAACTTGGTGAATCCATGTGGCATTCTTAATTCCGGATTGTATCTGCCAATTATTAACACCCCAAGACGCACCAAGTGTTGTATTGACTATTTCCCCGGGTGACAACTGCAGTGCACCCTTGACTTTCATGCTCAGGCGTCTAGTTGCAGTGGCTGTTGTAGAATTGACATCGATATTGCCGCCGGAAAAGAAGGCAGGTGTGACCACAAATAATGTAGAACTGTTTAACGGAAGTGTGGATAGAATTGCGGAGTTATACCTGCGCTGATAAGTTCCCCTCCCCAGAAAAGAGCGCCCCAGGTTTGGCTTACAGAAAATGTAACGGCGTAGAGGACACAACGAGAGTCCACCATAGAACCCGCCGACATTTGGCAATGTGCTTGAGGTTTCGAAGACTTGGAACCCCAATATCCAGCCAGTTCTGAGTTTGATGAACTGCATCAACTTCTGCACGACTTGGTGCTGCGAGGAGCTGCATGCTGAAATTCGATGCATTCAGGAGCAGAGTAGACAGGATGTTGATCAAAACGTGAAGACCGGAGCTAATTTTGGCTGAGGTACCGCAGTCGCCATGAAATATTTGCGAGTTTCCAGAATTTATATTCATTAAGATGGTTCCGACGATGTTCAGAATGAGTACCAAACTGCTGATGATGCATGCCTGAAGCAGAAGGACATTGAGTTTTGCGTGCCAAACATCAAATGTCCGAGCAAGTGGATGCTCTGGGTCAGCTTTTGGGATGAATGGAGAAAGGAGCTCCCGGGATGCGAAAATACCCAGCCCACCAATCGGCGTAATGTTGTCACTGCCACTTCTGGATTCAACAATTTGAGGAGCTGGAATCAATGCCCCTTTCGCCTTTCGCGTTAGTGGGTCAATCTCAATAAGGTCCATGTTGATCTTTAAACACTATCAAGCAAATCACGAGAAGAATTATCTTAATTTCTAGACGAAGCAGATGCCATCATCTATAAGATTACGGTGAGACGAGGCTATGATTGATTCTAGTTGGCAGACATTGAGGCTGTGCTGTAACAGAGCAACTGTAACACAACGTCAAGGACAACAAAATATAACGAATAGGCTCTTGTGCAACTGCAACACAGCCTCAATGGCAGCATAAGATAGCCAATAGACTCTTACGTGAATTAGAGGCAAAAGGGATGGAACAGAGCAATCCCGTAGGAAGCGTGGTATTGAAAGCCAACCTTACGAACCTAATCGCAGTAGTCTGTCGATCAGGGCTTAAAATAGTAATTTTTGCGAGGCTTCACCTGGCAAAACAGAACATGATTCCCTCGGTCGGGCCTCTGTTTGCAAGTGAAGTGCTTGGGTAAGTTCTATTTATGAGTCAGTGGGGGGAAATTTACACAGCTTCTACACCAATGCCAAAAATTTCCCGAGAAGCACTTTGATTCGAGTTAGTAGCACAGATGGTATTGTTAAGCAGTACCAGACACCGCTTGAGCTTAAAACTACCGTTGTTGTCGGTGAGCACAGACTGCTGGCTCAGCAGATATTGCGGCCGTGCCAAGGTTGATAGCGCGAATCTTGAGGTGTCCAGCTCAGCGAATAGGGTAGTGAGGCTCCGGTGAGTCTTTTCGGGGCACTTAGCACACAGTGCGCTCAGCTCGGCGCATACAAGGGCAAGGATTCGTCCCTGCAATGCGCCACAGTATGCGCAGGAGGAGGGATATGTTCTCCCAAAGACGGCAGGAATGCAGATCATCATCATGCTTTAATGTCTCGGCGACTACGGGGTCACTATGGCAAAAGCCTCTGCATAACAATGAGGATAGAATTCATGTTTCTGGGAAGGAGAGCTCTATTCAGGTTAGAATAGAATAAAGGGAATTATGTACGTCTTACCTAGCCTATTATCAAATAAAGATGGATTATCATTTTAGGCCAATTAATGCTGAGAGCCTTGAAAACGTCATGATACTTAATAAGAGTGAGTACCTTGGGATAACAAGCGAAAGTGACAAGTTTCATACACTTACTTTTACATAGCGAAACTCGAATAATAGTATAGATCCTCACAATAGGATATAGAAATTGGAAAGAGGTCATAACGCATTTCGGCTTCTTACTCAGTAAAATAATCACGCGAAACCCTCGCGAAGATACATCTCTGAAGTTAGTACTTCTTATAAGAAAAAAAAAGTATAATAAAAGATAAAACAATATACTATTATAATTCAAAGTACAAATATATTAGCTTGCTTATTATTATAGATATTAAGTATTTATATATTTTTTATAATAGAGTAATATAATTTCTTGAGTTATACAGTAAAAGAATTTCTTAACATGATATTTCTTAATCTCTATTACTTTACTCTAATATATAATAATACAAAATATAATACATAATTAAGAGCTACTTTTCCTTAACTCTTGAGGGTCTCCCTCTCACATATACTCTAGCAGCTATCCTAAATAGCGGGGAAGGTTCACAGTCACTAGTCTTTTAGCACGTTCGCTCATACTAGAAATGCTCTCTGGGGTCTGGATATTTATATACTATAATTCCATAGCTTAGCACGTCCCCACACCCTTCGGGAGGTCACAGGATAATCAGTTTCACTGGCACTCCGCTAGACGTAAATAACTATCAATTAATTAATCAATCAATAAATCCAACTATTAATTACCAAGTTTTCAAATTGACTTCTAGTATTTCGAAAGCCTGGAGGCTGGATTTGTAAAACGAGACCCTCAAACAGACTATTGCCATGCCACAATGCATGTATTGAAGAACGAGATAATGATTTCAATGCTGTTCTCAAATATGCCTGTGAGCTGGACACAGTCTAGTCGCGGATTCTTTGATCTTAAAAGGAGTCATACTTGAGCCTCCGAAACATAATTTTCAAGACGGCTTTGATTTGTGCTGTTGCCCCCCGTCATTCCGCATGATAAGGCGAGTTAGTAAAGTCGCTACATATCACTTGATCACGAGCTCAAACTTAGAGGAGTTAGCAACCGCACGACGGCCTCAGACCTGTACTGAGTTGCCAAGAACAACGCTGTCTTGCCCCATTTATCCTTCGCGTTTACATTTGCTTTGTTTTCAAGCAGCAATCGTATAACAGCTTCGGACCCGTGGTCAGCTGCCCAAAGCAACGGCGTCCATCCATCAACATCTTTTTCCTCGATATTTGCTCCCTTTTTGAGTAGTAACCGGGCAATGGCCTCGAAACCATACCGAGCTGCAAAATGTAATGCCGACATTCTAGAGTTTTCTTGGACGTTGAGATTTGCTCCTTCCTTGAGTAACAGGCGCACAATTACCTAATACCCATTTAAAGCTGCAACAAGTAATGGCGTCACTCTATCGTTATCCTTTGCCTCGATATGTGCTCCATTCTCAAGCATCAGCCGAACAACGCCCTCGGACCGGTGTTGACTTGTCCAGAGCAATGCTGTCATTACATAATTATCTGTCACTTTGATATCCGCACCTTTATCAAGCAGCAACCGCACAATAGCCTCGAACCTGTGCCTAGCTGCCCAGAAACACGCTGTGACTTCATGGTTATCCTTCGCCTCGATATCCGCTCCTGTGTCGAGCAACAGCTGTACAATAGACTCAAACCCATTCCCGGCTGCCCAAAGCAATGCCGTTTCTCCATCAATGTTCTTTGCCTCGGTGTCGGCTCCATTCTCAAGTAACCGCCTCGCTATCTCCTCGTTCCCTATCGCGCAGGCCGCAAGCAGTGCGGTACCGTCGTAGCTACCGTTCCCCGCGTTGACCTCGGCACCTTCCTCAAGTAGTACCTGGACTACTAACTTATGCCCATTTCCAGCAGCAGCCTGAAGGGCATTACCAGACAGCCTAGTCATTTCGTTGATTTCTACGCCACGTCGTGTTAACAGTTGCAGGATTTCTTTGTGTCCATTTCCAGCTGCACGCACAAGAGCCGTTGCTTCCTCTTGGCATTTTACATCTTTGTCAGCCCCTACATCGAGGAGTGTTTTGACCAATTCTAGATGGCTGCATTGAGGGGAAAATGTAAAACGACCCCCTCCCCCCGGGTGTCGATTAGGGGCCGGACTGACCTGAAGTAGAAGAATACCAAAAAATCTAGTTTTCCTTTAAGTTTAATTTACTATATAAAGAATTATTGTAAAAAAAAATTTATATTATAGAAAGCTAAAAATATAAGCTAATAGAATATAAAGTTTTTATAATTAATAATTAGTTGATTGAAGAAGATTTAAGAAGGTCAGGAAAATGGAATTTTAAGGTGCTATAAAAGCCTGAAAATTTAGCGATCAAGCGCCTGGAATGAGGCGATTATTGTGACAAGGTAAATTGGTTCCAGGTGCATAGTCGCTAAATTTTCAGGCATGCTTAAGGCCTTAAAATTCCACTTGGGGATGGGGATGATGTGTTAGCAAAACTGTTTGACTACTAACTCGTAACTCTTGAAATCATTACAACAGCTTCTCAGAGCTAGACTGAAAATATGTCGACTGTTATAACACCTTCGCGAGGACCAAAGTTTATTCCCTGGACACATTTTAATACACACACGGTACCTGCGCGCAATAACTTTGTTCAAGAACACCACAAAGGAATTCTGGCAACTTATGACACATTAAATCTTGAAGTAAAAGCTTTAAATTTAGTCGTGGTTCTCGATGAATACATCAAAAAGATCTGTGATTAGTTTTATAAAGAGGACATTTTGTTACTATGGAGAGCCAAGATCGCCACTTCTACTTCTTCTGACGTCTAGCGACACGCTCTCAGTAGAAACAATACTAGCTAAAGATATAGAGCTATTTAGTATTTCAAAGTTTTTAGCTTTAGCAATTGCCTAAGAATTATCACATACAGCGCTAGACACTACGGCGCAATCATGTTATTAAAAGCAACTTTGACCTTAGCTTCCTTCACTTGCGCTACAAAGATTGAGCCTCTTGCGGCAATGGTATTGGAAAGTGATTGATATTTTGGTGCAAAATCGATATATTAGAGGTTGGAAATCTGTAAAATGACTAGATACAAGAGAGTGAAGAGTAAAAAAGGAGAGGAAAGTGTCTAAAGTACAGTTCTTATACCCATTAGGATTTGGCAATATTGGGCGCTTTCCTCCGACATATTATTACATTAGCTGATAAAGCAGATGACTGTATTTTAATGAGTGTTCCCTAAGCTTCCATAGTAAACCATTATAAATGAGTGTGGCAGAGCTAAGTTAGTAGTCGAACATGGTGCTGGAAGGACTGGAAAGCTAGCCTAAGCTAGCTAGTTCACGGAATGGAGCATGTACCGAAGAAAATCCTAATGAAGATGGACTCTAGTCTGAGTAACTCTCAGAAAACGGTCCTCAAATCCAACCAAAACTCGGCAAAATAGATGTCAAATCTTGGGAGAGAGTATCCGGCAATGGCCATGCGTTAAAGGCCGGGAAAAGAAAGACTAACTGAATTGGGAGAAGTTCTCGGTACCGCTATAAGTGCGGATCCCGATTCCAGGAAAGCAGATGGGAAGAGGTATCCGAGGCGGTAAAGGGCACGTTCGAGTGGTGCCTGTCTAGGACATCGAGTTACCATCTGGCACTTGAGCTGGGGGATTTAAAGTATATCAAGACTGGTTTGGAAAAGGGAATTAGTGTCTTCCACATCTTCGGGGAGACCGGGAGCCCGCAACGCATAATCTTTCAACGGACCCGAGGCTGCGACTTCATCTGACCACGGCACGAGACATTGGAGCGTTGCGGAATACTGTCTCATGGAGGATCCGAACTTCATGCGTTTTAGGAGAAGGGTTTTGTTGAAGGACCACAGTATGCCGTCAATCTTGGCCATATCCAACAACAAAATTTTCAAGATCTCCTGCCTGATAGCCTACGAGGCCGAACAACCCGTGAACCTGTGTTTCAAGGCTTGCCGGATTATGCGGGCTAGTGATTTAATATAGGAACAGGCAAACGACCGTGGCGAATCGTAGTCTCTCACTACTCTTATTAGTAAAAGTTGATTACAGGATTACTTTCGGATCTCTATTATTGGAGAAATGTAATCGAGGTGCAGCCGGGCGACCCGGCGAAAAGCAACCTCACCAAATTCAGTAAGCACCCCCAACTTCACAAACTTACCACTTGATCGCAAAGTGTTTTCTGATTAGAAAGTCAGCGTTCTCCGACCATTTCCAGATCAATTTGCAAGAATTGGTTCGATTGGAGAGATAAGATGGAAAACGGTTCAGAAGTCAGCGATATTGAATATAGACCTGCGCCCAATCCTGGCGAGCAAAAACCTTCGACAACGATCATGCAACCATTACGATCGCAATTATCTGCATTATGGGCATTCTTGGGTTTGGATCTTCCAACTGTTCTCATGATGCTCAAGTTAGCCCCAAAGATTTATCCTCACCCGAGAAGGCAGGTAACTGACCATGGTACAGAGGCGCACTACCTCCAACACTCGGAATGGCTATGTTAGTCGCCCTTTTCTATTCTCTGCTTGTATGCTTACGGCATGTTAGATATCAAGCAACGTCCGTAGCGGATACGTTTCAAACAGTTGGATACCTCGTCCCAATCATCGCGTCTCTCTGTATATGCATCATGCCCAGAGCCAGGTTCGTCGAAATGATGCTTCTGAATACAGTATATTACACACCTTGCTTGAATGAAATTAAAACTGACCTCTCGTACAGGCCAGCACAGCCCTTGCATATGCGTTTAGCCTCCTATGCGGTTATTGCGCTCTCCAAGCTCGATGGCACTCATTATCAGCGGGCGAAAATGCAGCTGTGAATGAGGAGCTTGCAGCCGCTGCTAGCAGTGGAGCTATAGCGAACCTGAAGGAGCTTCCATACAACTCTTCCGCTGCAGTGGTGTGTGCAATCTGGCTAATTTTCCATATGTGGTAAGTTCGAGCTTTATACGGTCTTGAGTGATCATCTTCTGCCTACTTACTGGTAACTTGGGACAATAGGCTTTCTACCGCGATCCGGGCGAGACGTCGCCACCTATTCTTTCCCTCAGTCATGTTCTGTATCTACATCAACATTGCGATACCTTACACGTCATTTTTCCCCAGCTGGGGACTCATCACGACTTTCCTACATCGCGTTACACTCGCATTCTTGACTGGATATTCATTGGCATTCTTGGTGGGTTTGCTTATCGTTCCAGTTTCATGCAGACTCGTAGCATTCAAAGAGATCACCGGATTTCTCCAGCTCACGAGGAAGACGCTGAAGCAACAGGCATCCCATATACACAAACTCAAATCTCTTGGCGTCCTAGACGATCGCACATCAGTCTCAGGCTCGAACTCCGCTCTTACTTCTCTATCAACCGAGATGTTTACACAAGATGTCTGGAGCACTAGCGATACGAAGAAAACTTGGGCCCAACTTGAAACTCTTCATAGCAAGCTTGGGCCGGATGTTTGCTACGCCCAGCGCGAAGTTGCCTTTGGTTGCATTACTGCAAATGATATGGAAACGATGTGTGAAAGAATGCAGGAGCTATTTATTTTGGTGACTGGCGTGGGGAATATTGTGACAATGCTACGAAGACTAGTACGATCTGAAGGCCAAGAAGCTGCCCAATCACGTGGAACGTCAAGGGAGAAAAAGGATGGAGAGGAAGAGAAGGAAATTGAGGACGCGATGAAGATTCTCGACACCACATTCAATGAATTCGTGGAAATAATTGATAGTGCGATCAATCATAGCTTGCTGTTGCTCGAACTAAACGAACCGTCGAGGAAGGAGCAACTGAATATCAGGAAGCAGTTCAGTGCAGACACTTCAAGAATCGAGGCGTATAGCGGAGATTCTTCTCCAGGCAAGCCTCAATACTTCAATGCTCTTGAGCGGCGGGTGGCCTCCTTCCAGAATCGCAGAATGACCAGCTTAGAATCTTGGAAAACAACAATACCTCTCGACCAAACCCAAATGACTTTTGATTTTGCTACTCAGTTCCCAACTCTGGCTTCTGCAGAAGACAAGACACCGCCCACCAGAGCTCAGCAAGAGTTGTTGGCCCTTCTTTGGGTGAGTTGAAATCCTTCGCGTGGAACATGTTTCATTAATGAGTTGTAGATAGAGAACATTTTCAACATAGGAACAACTTCCATACTGAAACTTGCAAAGTTCGCAGAGGACAAAAGAAGAAGTGGAGGGATGGACAAAAAAACATTCATTTATCCTACTCTTCAAGTTCTGAAGGAATGGCTTTTCGATTGTTTTTCGACGGACCGCGATGATCAAAATGTGGCTGGAGAGACCAGCTCCATTCGTTTCGCAGACTCGGACTTTCAACGTCGAGATCCGGAACATCTACCCCCACGGAACTGGTATGAGAAGGTGGGTACTGCACTCAGACACTGGTATTATTTTATTGGCTCCGATGATTCTTCTCTGGGCCTTTGGGCAGCCTGTGCTACTATGACCATTGCCATATTAGCCTTCCTGAAAAATACACACATTTTTTTTATCAACCAGCGGGTGGTATGGGCTTCTGTTTCAATCGCAATTAGCATGAGTCCTACCTCTGGATTCAGTGTTTTTGGCCTTTTTGGAAGAGTGATGGGAAGTGTTTTGGCTACGGTTTTTACAATTATCAATTACTACATGATCAACGGCCATACGGGGTAAAACTCCTCTTCCATGGCTCGGAAAGGAGCCAGCGCTAACGATCGGTGAAGGGGAATAATTGCGTTGTCTTGGTTTTTCATGAGTTTAGGTAAGATTCACAGATGTGGAAGGAGCTGCAACGTGACCAGCTGACGCTCAGTAGACACTTGGATCATTATCAAAGTACCGCGCCAGGCAGTAATTGGAATTCTGGGATTAGTTACTCACGTCATTATTCTCGGGTCAGTCTCAATTTTAACCTGCTTATAGAATGCAATATAATTCATTCTTCCAGGTATCTAACCCAATATCACAAGTTGGGTGTTGAACTGGCATCAGTTAGCGGGCAGGAATTCTACCCAGTCTATATACTTGCACCCCAAAGTTTGTTTTCCCTAGTCCGCAACCTATCTCGTTTATTTATGTAATCTAGGATTGCTTGCCGTTACTGCGGGCTGCTCCTCTGCATTCTTCTGGACGCTTTTCCCAGGAACTGTAAGAGATCGCAGTGTGCTGCGAAAGGGCCTTGGAACCTCCCTCTATATTCTCGCAAACTACTACTCCTGCATAAAGGCAATATTCCAGTTGAAACTCAAGGATTCGGATTCAGATTCAGCACAACTTTTCCTTAGATCAAATGAGCGCCTTACCAAAATTCGACGACATCTCTATATCAAGCAGATCACTATCGCCGAACGGCTCAATGAACACAGCAGTTTTCAAAACTGGGAGCCGAACCTAGGTGGGAGGTTTCCCCACAAAACATATAATAATATCTCCCATACGATCCAGAAGTAATTCCCATCCTCCCTTAATCCCCATATTGCTGTCTGGTTATCCACTAACGGCTTTAATCTTGCAGGCTCTCAGGGCATCTCGCCCTTCTCTCACTGACAATCCAAAACCTAATGTCTTCAATCGACACTCCAAGTGAGAGCAGCGTCTGGCACGACGATGTCGTCTCTCTCTGCAAAATGCTCGACATGACCGACCACTCCTTCGCCAACATCCTCTGCATCCTCTCTGCTGCCCTCGAGAGCGGACAGTCACTGCCTCCTAATACGACGGAACCACCGCCGTATCAACTGGATCATGCTCTTACTCAACTTGATCATGACATTTTCAATTTGAAGCATATCGTAAATTCTGAATATTGTGCGTTTGCTGCAAGTCAAATGTTGTCGGCGATTACCAGAGAGGATCTTTCTAAACTAGTTAGGTATTGTCTTATGATGAGCTTTTTTTCTTCGGCAGACGCTGACAATGGCTGTTAGTGATGTTAGATTGATTGTTGGCGAAATCGACTTTTCAGCCGCAGTTGACTTCTAAAGGATTTTCTGCAGTATAGGGCTGTTGGCAGATGCAGTACGGATGTAGATTGAATAGTGTATCTCGGCAAGGTATGTTCTGATGTCGCATGTTATGGCGTGATATCCGTACTCCGTCCATATTTATATCGAAAGCAGTCAAAGACCCTAGTGAGAGAATGACAATTGCATGAACAAAGTAGTGTTTAGCATGTAATTAGGCTTCAAATATGAGGGTAAATTTAATATAGATTGAGGTGGCTAAAATACAAGAAAGAGCAGTTCAGTAGAGGGTTTATATGCCTCTGCAACTGAGCTGACAAAATGTGGAAGGGTCATGTGAATGACAACTGACAAAGAGCATTGATACCTAAGAGCACAATTCCTATTCTTAACAAGTGGTATCGATCTTGTTGGCTTGTTGCCCCCTACTTTCCTCCAATTTGACATGAAATATCATTCATACGCTTTTGGTCATTTGACCATTTTCTCAATTTCTTTTGTGTGGTTGTGCACTCTTGACGAAATTTCCATATTATTGAAACAAGTGGCTGCACCCGTCAGAGGTTCTGGCCTGGGGTCCCAATGGTACCTCTCAGATGAGCATTCGGGACATTTCTCTGCCGTGGGACCGACTAACTTTTGCGACTGCGTTTGTCGAGTTGCGGAGAAAATTTCCCGCTGGTGAGACACGAAGGCAATTCAGGGGAAGTCTGTAGGGTTTATAAGGGTGTCGTTACGAGCCTGGAGACGTAAGTCCGTATTTTTAGGGCAGTTCGCTAAGAAACGAGCCCCATAAACTATTTTGGATGCTTTCATTTTATATTCAGAATTAAGTTTCATGGCTTTCTAAGCTCAAACTATCCTTTTTCACTGTGTGTGCTTAAATTATATGAGGTTTTAACCTGTATTTGTAAAGAAATTGTGAAGTGAAATGAGCGACTTTTGTGATGTCTGAAAACATCGCTAAAAACACGGACTTATGTCAGCAACCTCATCAGCACTGGTGGCATGCCAGACAAACCTTGCCCCTTGATTTAAAATCTCACCCCTGGACTCCTCGGTCATCAGGACAACATCCTTGTCATGA
The DNA here is from genome assembly GCA_021399465.1 of Hyaloscypha sp. PMI_1271. Taxonomy (NCBI): domain Eukaryota; kingdom Fungi; phylum Ascomycota; class Leotiomycetes; order Helotiales; family Hyaloscyphaceae; genus Hyaloscypha; species Hyaloscypha sp. PMI_1271. The sequence continues at coordinate 67,208 of JAJTUS010000183.1, read as the reverse complement.
CCTGCAGGTATCACTCTCGGTGTTGAATAATCTTCTCTTGTCAATATTTCACACCCCTTTCTCTCAATATCTCTCTCATGAGTAGAGTTTTCCCAACCACCTTCGTGTGACCAGTGCCCTCTAGGAAAGCTCGACAGGATGGTCCACAAGACCGTAGGATGTGCCAGTTGCAAGAAGAGGAAGCTCAAGGTAAAGAGAGGGTCTTTTTTTGACCTGAATTGAGCTGATAATTCTTACAGTGCGACCTATCGCTCCCTGGTTGTCAGAGATGTCGACGGATTGGCAAAGACTGCCCGGGATACCCGAATGAATGGGACCTCACATTTCGCAGTGAGAATGGAACTGTTTATGCAAAGGCACATAAGAAACGAGAATTGGTGTCAAGATACACTAAACGGGAAATGGTCTCTGCCTCTTCTCGTTCCCCTTCACCCCAAAATGTAAGTCTGCCTCAAATCCCTGCCTGCTCACGCTGACGACGTAAGGGCCTCTCAGACGATATTCAATTCCATGCAGTATGTCTATTCTTTCATGACTATATTGTTGATTCTTGCCCGGGGATCTGTGATGGGTGGCTAGATTACCTGCCAGATCTGTATGGACGGCATTCCGAAAATCCTAGTCTTCAAGATGCTGTTCTGGCGGCTGCCTATGCAAACATGGGACAAAGAACCGCGCGAAGAGACCTCGAATTGAAGGCGGCATCGCTCTACCATGCATCTCTTGAAACGGTCAAGAATAATCTTTCTAGCCTCCAACTGGCCACGAGCGATATCAACATGACGGCGGTAATTCTGCTTGGCCTCTACGAGGTGAGTCTGCCACTACTGCAATATTGGAGGCAAAAAGCTCGCGGTTAAACCACCCTAGTGCATCAATAATACTACCTTCCTTGACTTTTCTTACCAACATGTCAAAGGACTAAGCGTCTTAGCCGACTTGAGAGGATCATTGTTGCTCCAAGGCAAAGGCCCAACTTTGCTGCAGATAGCTTGTTGCCAAGTGGTATGGTTTTCCTAAGAAGTTGCTAAAGATTGACTGACCCCTCCTCCAGAACAGACGGAACATCGAATTCGGGCTGCACCCAAGCGCCGCAGAAAAGAGACTGAGCAAACTTCTCGATTCGGCATCGCTAGCGGGTCGAATGGTCATGAACATGTTCAACGTTAGCGTGTTCTCAGCCAATGCCTTCCGTGACATTCGGTCAGGCAATCCGGGTTGTATTTGGAACCTTTCAATTCTACAAAGCTTCAAGGAGCTCGAGTATGCCCATCGCCAGTGGAACGAAGATGCGAAAATGTCTTTCCCTTATCAGATTATTCAATATGCAGCTGGAGATAACCTCGATACAAACTTCACCCCAGAGGCAGAGCATCACATATATCGAGGGTTTTGGTCAGAAGCCTTGTGGAATAAGTATCGTGCCGCCGTCATTACTTCCAATCAAGCACTTTTGGCCCGGCTTGATGCGGCGAAAGCTAGCCGTCCAGACGAAGACTTCGAAACCCCTGACATCACGGAGTTGCGAATCCAAGCAACACTCGCAATCCAAGTCATGGTTCATGATATTTTCGCCAGCATTCCTTTCTCCCTGGGAGATGTACCATCATACAATTATTACAACACAACATGTCCGTCCAAGAGTACATCCTCAGCGGGCCTGCCCAAGAGTGTGGGCGGATACTTCCTTGTATGGTCTCTCACAGTCATCCTCAGATGCTCAGTCGCGTCCAGAGAACAGCGAAACACGGCAAGAGCAGCTCTCGTCCGCATTGGAAGACAGTTCGGCATAAGCTATGCTGTCAAATCTGCTCAGGATTTCGTGGGAACAGCAGAGAATGCCTGACCGGCCGATTCAAATACGGAAGTCCTTCGCGATGACTTCAACCCCGAAGTCTTGGCACTATTTTTTTGACATTGATTCTTGAAATGCCTGCACAGGGCTTTTCTCCTTCTGGAGACTTTTCGGGCAAAATGGCACACTTCATTCGAAAACAAATGAATTTGCCGGAGTATACAGAGATTGATTTGGATCATCTTCGCGGCTTTCCTACATCTGCAAGTCCATCTGTCCATCCATGTGCATTGCTTGAAGCTCAACGGATGACAGAGCGCGCCTTTCAAGCGGGCGTGCCCTAGACCGATCGAAGCCATTTTGACCGTCCGAATGGGCATTGGGCCAGCATCAACTTTAGAATAGTAATCATCATGGTCGGTGGCGGGAATAAGATCTTCCTCGAAAGTGGAGAGAAGCACCCAGATGGGGTTAGCACGCCGAGGTGCATGTTGCCGCTCGAACCGGCCCACCTTGGTCGGAATGACTTCGAAATTTTAAATCAGACGGGCTTTCCTTTCAGCCGTCTTTGCTCGGTAACATGTATCGCTTTAGGTAATTTTGGACGTCCAAATTCTCTTACCTTATGACGCTGGACACGCACGTTTCAGGATCGAGCACCTATTCCTGATTGTTAAGCCAAGAGAGCTTACAAACGTGGAATGAACCCTTTCACCGCAAATTGTCCACTGAACATATATATATCGAGGGGTCGAGGTAGTTGAGAGTTCAAGGCACTTCTACAGAACAAACCTAAAGCTATCTAAAAACAGCGAACTTTCAACTTCAAAAGTCCATGGCTTCTACTAGCAACACAACCACGCTAGACTTTCCCCCCGACTTTGCGGAAGACAAGATCACCTCGGATTCCAACAGCAGTCTTGGTGGCCAGGAGAAGTCTCAGGAAGAGCAAGCTATTGAAGATGGTCAAGTCGATGGAGGCAAGAGCGAGACGTTGACCGCCCTCCTGCAAGTAGTCGGGGCTTTCTTTCTCATGTTCAACTCTTGGTATGGGACTTTCATTTTCTGAATCTCGAAAACTGCATCTAACAGATACAGGGGGGTTGCAAATACTTTCGGGGCATATCAAACCTTTTATGAAGGAGATCTACTGAAAGGCCAGACTCCTTCTCAAATATCCTGGATTGGTTCGATTCAGGCGTTCCTTTTACTTAGCGTTGGCGGCTTCATTACCGGACCAATATTCGATGCTGGCTACATTCGAGCGTTGGTTTTGTTCGGATCAGCAGCCGCTGTGTTTGGGATGATGATGACAAGTATTTGTACGGAGTACTGGCAAGTGATCTTAGCGCAGGGAGTGGTGACCGGAATTGGAATGGGTTGTATGATGTTACCAAGTGTCGCCGTCATGCCTCAGTACTTCAAAACCAGAAGGGCTTTTGCAACTGGGGTTGCAGCATCTGGAAGCAGTGTTGGTGAGTGCTCCGTTCTCTTCCAGGGTTCATATTCTAACAAAACATAGGTGGCATCATTTATCCAACAATCTTCCACGAACTTGAGCCAAAGATTGGCTTCAGTTGGGCCACGAGAGTCATTGCATTCACCATGCTAGCCACTCTGATGGTCCCAATTGCAGTTATGAAAGCAAAGGTGTTCCCGTCTCAACGAAGACCTTTGTTCGATTTCCAGGTCCTTCACAAACTCGACTACGACCTGTTTTGCTTCGGAACCTTTTTTGCATTCATGGGAATGTACATCCCCTTTTATTATGTGTCCAGCTTTAGCATTTCTCATGCCATCGTCAACGCCAATCTCGGATTCTACCTGCTTACGATTCTCAACGCTGCTTCGATTTTCGGTCGGATCATCCCAAACTTCTTTGCGGACAAAACTGGTGCACTCAACATCATGACACCATGGGTATTGTTTTGTGGGGTAATTGCATACTCATGGACAAGCGCAACATCAGCCGGCCAGATCATTGTGCTCTGTATATTTTATGGATTCTTCTCGGGAACTCTCGTATCGATTATTGCTCCCGCCGTCGTTGGCATCTCACCCGATCTGAGCTTGGTTGGTACACATATGGGAATGAACTTTGGGTTTACCTCGTTGGGTCTCTTGATCGGAAACCCTGTGGCTGGAATCTTGCTTGATCAGCATGGCTACATTGGCCCTGCTATGTGGTGTGGGACGTGCAACGTGCTGGCTGGCATTTTCATTCTTGCTGCCCGTGTGAGCAAAACTGGACCTGTACTGATGGTGAAGTCATGATGGAAAATAAAAGTCCCTTTTATTTTCACAAAATTCTGTAAATAGAATAGCATAGTATAACATATTCTGTAGCTTTTAATTGGAGTTCATGTTCTGGGTACCTTGAAATCGGAAATCCCTATTTCCAGCCTCTCAAAGCTAATAAACACCAATTATATGTACTTTCCAGTATTTATTGAACGCTAGTGAACTGCTGATGAACTATGATTTGTTGAATTACGACCACAAGTACAATCAAAAGGCCTTGTCTAAATAATTTTTGAGGATCAATCACGTGATAAAACCACACTGACGCAATTCGTCTCGGCCACCGTAGAACCGCAACATCTCCAGAAGAGAAGCTCCTCGATCCCATTGATAGAGGTCTTCAGCCTCGCACACATCCACAATGCGGCTCCCACTCAATCTCCTTGCGCTTACCCTCTCAATCCTACCCTCCACTCTCGCTGTCTTCGCCGACGAGGCCTACAGCATCGACTACCAACACGAACTCCTCGGCCTCCCACAACCACACACAACATTCTTCCATCGACCGCGAAGCGATGAGAAGGCCACTCTTTTATACACGTTAAGTGACTTAGGCGTCCTAGGCGCTGTACACCCAGGCACTGGAAAGGTTGTTTGGAGACAGATTCTTGATGGTGAAGGATATCTAAGAGCTGTGGAGGGAGAAGGGACACTGGTTTCAGGGACGGGAAAGAATGTGCAAGCATGGGATGCGATGAGTGGGCGGGGGAAATGGGGGAATTGTTTCACGGGACAGGTGAAGGATATTGAAGTCATGGAGACTGCGGCCGTTGGAGAGGGCGAAAAAGATATCCTGGCGCTATTTGAAGAGGATAGGAAGGCGGTTCTGAGGAGGCTGAAGGGGGCGACTGGGGATGTAAAATGGGAGTATCGGGGCACGACTGAGGATTTGCCTTTCCAGGTTAGCACGAATGTGAAGGATATCTTCGTAGTCTCGCTGCATGGCGCGAGAGGAGGGTACAATCTTAAAGTCTCGATCCTGGATCCGGTTACTGGGAAGAAGGTCAATGAGTATACGCTTACGGCAAAGGGGGATGTGCACGCGCCGGAGGATGTTCTCCTTGTTGGTGCTAACTCTGCGGCGCCGATTATTGCTTGGACAGACAAGACGATGAAGAGCCTGAAGGTCAATATTCTGGGCAAATCCGGGAGCTTACAAACCCTACCATTGAAGGAGTCAGATGGCGAGATTGTGAAAGTCACCATTCATGCGCCGGAATTGGTACAATCGATGCCGCATTTCTTGGTTCATAGCCAGTCAGCGGTTTCCAACCGAGCAGACGTGTATCACATCGACCTCGCAACCGGAAATATCAACAAAGAGTATGAGCTACCAAAGCTGCCTGGGAAAGGAGCGGTTTCAACCAGTTCTCAAGATGCCAATGTGTATTTCACGCGAACTACACAAGACGAGGTCATCATTGTCTCCTCTGCTTCCCATGGAATCCTTGGACGATGGCCCGTCAAAGTTGGCAAACATCACGGCTCTTTTGTTCATGGAGTTGCAGAAGTTGTTCAAAAAAGCACCGATAGTTATGCCGTCAGATCTGCTATCCTCATGAGTGAGGAAGATTGGGTCATGGTCCGCAATGGAGCCGAAGCTTGGACTCGTGTCGAAGGTCTTTCCGGAGCTGTTGCTGCTGAGTGGGCCGAGATCCCTGAGTCGGAAAGTTTGGCTAAGACGCTCGAGGCCGAGGCTCATAGCAACCCTCTATCCGCGTATATCCATCGTTGCAAGCGTCACATCAACGACTTGCACAATTTGCCTGGCTACCTGCAAGAACTTCCTTTCCGGATTATCAGCAGCATCCTTTCCACTGATGTTACTTCTCACAAACCCGATGGCTTGGTACGAGACAATTTCGGCTTTCACAAGCTGGCTATTGTAGCTACGCAACGTGGCCGGGTCTACGGTCTTGATTCAGGCAACCAAGGCGTTGTTGTCTGGTCTTTGAAGGCCTTCCACATCTCTGCTGGTAAGAAATGGGATGTGAAAGGAATTTGGGTTGATTCGTCGAATGGCATTGCAACCATCAGAGGAGCGGATGGAGAGTATATCTTGGTGCAAACTCTCACTGGGAAAGCTGATGAAAAGATGGACCCCGGCGACTGGCCCCCGGTCCAGAGTGCTGCCGTCGTTGGCAGCCCTGCAGGCCCATGGATCCTTCCAATCGGTCTGGATGGCAACCCTGGCGACATCCCGGCAGAATGGACTCCCAAAGAGTACCTAGTTGTTCAAGGAAAGAACGGCGAAGTGAAGGGACTGAAATTTGACATCCAGGGTCCTCTTGCCGTTCCGATCACTGCATGGACTTTCCAACCTTCCGTTGGACAGAAAATCGCCAAAGTCATTTCGAGACCAGCGCACGACCCTGTTGCTTCCATCGGACGAGTTCTTCCTGACCGCACTGTTATGTACAAGTACCTGAACCCTAACCTTGTTCTTGTCACAGCTATTTCCGAAACAGCTGCTAGTGCGACCTTCTACCTACTGGACTCCGTCTCTGGGGACGTGCTTCACTCGACGACGCACGAAGGAGTCGATACCACGCAACCAATCACCTCTGCTATAAGTGAGAATTGGTTCGTCTACTCTCTGTGGAGCGACATATTGCCTACAACCAGTGGTCTCCCAGCATCCAAAGGCTATCAGCTTGTTGTCACGGAACTTTACGAATCCGATGTCCCTAACGACCGGGGACCACTGGGATCAAGCTCGAACTCCTCGAGTGTCGAGCCATCTGACGTCGCCAATGCCGAACCAGCTTTGCCTCACATTATCTCCCAGACTTTCCTCATTCCCGAGTCAATCAGCCATATGTCCGTCACTCAAACACGCCAAGGCATCACAGTTCGCCAACTCCTTTGCACTCTTACATCTTCGAACTCAATTGTTGGCATACCACGAACCATTCTGAATCCAAGCAGACCAGTAGGACGTGATCCCACTCCAGCTGAGGCAGAGGAAGGACTCTTCCGCTACCAACCAGTCATTGAATTTGACCCTAAAATGATCCTCACGCACAGGCGCGAGGTGATTGGCGTGAGGGATGTCATTACCACTCCAGCTCTTTTGGAAAGTACAAGCTTGGTGTTTGCCTATGGTATTGATGTTTTTGGGACAAGGGTTGCACCCAGTGCGGCGTTCGATATCCTCGGGAAGAGTTTCAATAAAATGAGTTTGGTTGCTACGGTTACTGCATTGGGTATTGGCGTTGCGGTATTGGCGCCTATGGTAAGTGCTGAACCTTCTTTGCATTAAGTATTAACCGCTAATAATTGGATAGGTAAGGAAAAAACAGATTAATGGGAGGATGATGACTGCATAGATTTTTTGTTGTATGAATAGATAAGATGAACAAAGTATTTCCAGTTCAGAAGAATCTTGGTTCGGATTTCGTGCCGAAATTGGGTCCTGTTTTCTAATCGTGAGTGAGGCTTGCAACAATCGCCGAACTGGGATCCTCGAAATCTCAAAGTCTTTGTTTGAGCCGCGCTCTTGACATCCTTACTCACAACCATTGCTCTCGATATGCTCTCGATATTGGGAGCTCATTGCCCCTTTTCCTTATCAGCTTATCGATCTGCCTCTCACACGATCCAACCATAATACCCCTCACCTCTACACAACAAACCAGAATCATATTCTTTCTAACAACCGTCTTTCCATTCCAACGTGCACTCATCTCTCACTCATCTCCAACTTATCTCAAGCCCCTCAAAATGTCTTCCCAACTGACACCCATCCCCGCTCGCCACGGCATCGCAACACCCCTCCGAGCCGGCCAAACGATAAAAATCATCAACACGTACGGAACACAGGTAGTCGACACCTGGGCTTTCACCTTATCCTCTTCCCCACCCTCCCCATCCACCCTTCCCCCTGAAATCACCACACAAATGTCCATGCAACACACGCGCGCGTCACTGAACCGTATCATTCCAAAAGTGGGGGATGGACTTTATGATAATGAGAGGAGGAAGTTGTTGGAAATAGTGGAGGATACGACGGAGGGGGTGCATGATACGCTGATAGCTGCTTGTGATGATGCAAGGTATAAGGAGCTTGGGGGAGGGGAGGGGCATAGGAATTGTGCAGATAATTTGGTTGAGGGGTTGGGTGCTTTGGGTTGGTTTCTCTCTTCTCTTTTCTCTACTTCACTTATTGTTGCTTGTTTGATATTTCTGGGGATCGATTTTCGTTTGATGGGGCTCTTGAGAGGAGGGACAAGAGGGAGAGATGGTAGGAAATTATCGGAGCTGATAGGAAACAGGTATCAAAGGTCCGCAATTCACGCCTTCGCCTCTTAATCTGTTCATGAATATCCCGGTTCATGATGACCATACTACTCTTTCATTCGAGGCACCTACTAGTAAAGAGGGGCAGTATATTTGTTTGAAGGCTGAGGTGGACTTGGTGATTGCGTTTAGTGCTTGTCCACAGGTGAGCTCCTATTGCAGGTATGAGTGGGCTGAGGGCTGACTTTTGGATAGGATATTCTGAAGATCAATTGTGGGAAGCCCGTTGATGCGCATTTTCAAATTCTGTGAGGGACGAATGAGTAGGTGTATACGGCGAAGTGTTTACCAAACACATTTCACAAAATCAAGCGTGTAGTTGACGGGGAGGGAAGAGAAAAAGTGATCATCTATATTTCTCATACCCAATCTCCTCCTCTATCCTCGCTTCCGTGTACTCCACCATCTCCCTATCATACAACTCCTCCGGCGTCTTACTCCCCTTCAACACTTCCCTCTCATGCACCACCGCCTCCTCCTTAGTCATACACACCAAATCGCTCAGCCTCACCTTACTACTCTTCTGCCCCTCCACCCCAAGCTCAATAATACTCCCTTCGGGTTTCCGCCACCTCACCAACGCCAACCTCGTGCTCACTCGACTTACCACACTCTTCCCCCTAAATACCTCCTCAACCACATACCCCACATCACTCACACTCACCCCCAACTTCAATCCTTGCGCATCCTCACCCTCCGTCGTAGCCCTGGCTAATTTCTCCTCCGAGCCCTGTAATTGCGCAAGAATCCCATCATACATCTTCTCCCGCCCCTTCGCAGGCACATACTCATTCGGATACCCCGTGATCTGCAAAATAACATGGTTCGCGACGGCGTATCCGAACACGGCTGGCATCGTGCCGAGAACAGGTAGGATCCTGACTCGGAAATCGGGCAAGACGCCAAGATCTCCTACCGAGCCTTTGGCAAACTCTTCTTCGGGTAGTGGGAGTAGTTGGGCTTTTCCTGGTCCTGGTTTCTCGGTGGAGTAGACGACTGGAATTCCGGAGGAGATTCCCAAAGCCCGAAGACGCCTGCGAGTTGAGCGGGAGAGAGGGTCTTCAGTGCTGGCGGAGATGTCGCCAATGAAGATGCGTGTTGGGTCTGACTTGCAACCCGCGCCCATAGAAGAGATAACGGGGAGATTATTCTTATGGCAGTATTCTAAAAGGGCGACTTTACTGTCAATGTTATCTATGGCGTCAACTATGAAATCTGGTTTCCGGCCGTCCCAGGGAGCAAGCAAAGTATCGGCGGCTATTGGGCTGAAGAGCTCATTTTTGAGATCGAAATGTACCCACGGTGTGATTTGCTGTAACCTTTTCTTTAAGCAGGATACTTTCGGTGTTCCGACATCCGCTAGAGTTGCTACTGCGTGTCGGTTGAGGGAGGAGAGCGTAACTTGGTCGAAGTCGATGAGGCGAATGTATGAGACTCCTGAACGGGCTAGAGCTGCTGTACAATGTGATCCCACGCCTCCAGCGCCAACAACTATTATGAACGCAGAGCGTAGCTTCTGTAATCCGGCGTCAGTAAGGAAGACTCGATTCCGTGCTAGTTGTTCGAGAATGAGTTCTGCAGCCAGTTAGGGAAAATTTTCATCCGGGACTTGAAAATATGTGTATAAATCCTACCATCATCATAATCCCCCCTCTGCGCCCTCGCAGCAAGCGCCGCACTCCTCTCATCCTCTTTACTCAATCCAGAACTCGGTTTCGCGGCCCCAAAATCTGTAAGCTTCACTTCTCCTATCAGCCATATATCCTTACGAGCCTGCGCGCGCCTCCTCCTCTCCCTCTCTTATCCCCTACCTTTCCGCCTCTGCCGCGAGCCAGGAAGGAACCTCTCCAACCACAGAATAAAGACAGAACAAAACCTACCTTATCACCCCCCGTATCCGGAATCCCACTCTTCAAATCCTTCACCCTCTCCTGGCGCCTGACAGCCTGGTACCCGAATATGGCGCCCGCGACCACGGCGCCGCTCACGAGGGCCGTGGCTGCGAATTGGGCTTGGGAGGAGGTCGATACGCGACCTAGCCAGGAAGACATGGTCTCTTTCTTCTCCTTCTCTTTTCCCTGCTCTCTTTCGACTTCTTCGGAATGGTATGCTTCCGGCCTCGAGCTCCGCGGGTCGAAATGGTGATTGCTAGTGTTGTAGGAGTCTGCGAATTCTTCTTCGTCTTCGGAGTGGTAGTAACGATCGTCGTAATTGTAATTGTAAAGTCCTGCACGCTCAGAGTTATATCGTCCATCCATCATGAAATGGCTGCATATTGTGGTTTCTGTTCATCGTTGTTGTGTTTGTCGACCCCGTCGGTCTCGAGGCTGGAAGCGCTGTCGGGAATTTTTTGAGCTGTCTCATCAGCCCCGGCTCCTCCGACATCACCGCCCCCACTCCACACTTCACTTCCCTCACATCCCCCCCTTTCATCTGATGACCTCGCATATATTCTCAAATATATATTCGACGTTCTTCCAACGTATAATCCAATTCCCGCCCTCCATCATCAACTCCTAAGATTCTCCCCTCAAAAACTCCTAAGAATGGCCTCCACCCAACCTGCAGCTCACATAATATCCCTAGACCACCTAGTCCTAACCGTCGCCTCCATCACTAACACGCAAAAATGGTCAGTCTATTTCTCGCATCTCTATCTATTCTCAAAATAAAAGATCTAGATCTAGCGAAACGTTTCTTAACTCCATCTCCGAAACTTCCTCTCCCACTTGTCAATACTCTACTGATTTTGAAAATGAGAGGATAGGTATGAGGCCAACCTAGGAATGAAACCCGAATCTTTCGTCTCCGCCGCTACGCCCTCTGTAACGAGGCATTCTTTAATCTTCGGCTCACAGAAAATCAATTTACACCCGCTTGGCAAGGAATTCGAGCCCAGAGCCGCTTCCGCACGGGCAGGGAGTGCAGATCTCTGCTTCCTGACCCAAGACGATGTAAAAGCCGTAAGGAACAAGTTGATAGAGAATGGAGTTGAGATGGTTAATCTAGGAAGCGAGAAGGCGGATGATGGCGTTGTTGAGAGGACGGGTGCGAGAGGGAAGATCAGGAGTGTGTATTGTCGAGATCCGGACGGGAACTTGATTGAGTGAGTTATTCTTTTCCTACTCTAATTTTTATTTAGGACACTTGAAGGGAAGGGAGAGAAATGTTGATATCATGTGATTCGATAGGATTTCCAACTATGTATAACATCATTACATGAAAATACGTCCTAAAGCAAATACACAACGGGTATATAGTCTCCCCCCATTCCTTCCCAATTCCCCGAAACGCCAAACGCCATGCTACCAAATCCCAACTCCCTTCCATGTCCAGTTCATGCATCATAATTCCATAACCCATCCATCCATTCATTCATTCATTTTCCAAGTCCTCCCTTTCCCAATTCCCGCTCCTGCTCCTCCCTCAAATACTTCCCCTCCTCCATCAGCCTCGCCTTATCACCCGTACGCGCCACGTCACCGACTAAACACTTATCGTTCCTCTCCACCGGCTTTTTTAGCTGCTGCCCAATGATTGCCGGAACCGTGTCTGGGATAGAGGCGTCTTCGCCCCATATTATCCGGTATGCCTCCTCGTGCTCTTCTAGTTTCAAGTCCTCGTAACTTAGGGGAGACAAGGGTGGTGAGGCGTCGTAGAGGTCCCCATTTAGAGAAGGTTGCCGGCCTGCTGGAGATGGGTATTTGAACCGATCAGCGGCTAGAGATTTAGGTTCTTCATCTTGTCCGGGAATAGAAACCTTCATGCCATTCGGTGACAGCTCTGCCTTGAGCGCTCGACGAATTGGCGCAACGTCGGTGTTCGCTTGGGAAATTGTCTTCCTCCTCTCGGCATTGATAACATTCTTCAGTAACGGAGCCTCATTACGTTTGTAAGCGCGATAGAACGACTGGTCGATCATCGCAGCGGCAGTAAGATCGTCCATCTCGTGGAGATGTGAGAGAATTCGAAAGTTTATCTCTTCATTCGACATAGCCGCTGCTCTCTTCGTTTCCTTGACAGACTCCAACGGCGCTTCCAACTCCACCAGATCTTGCACCATATAATCATCGTGATCACCAGTCCGAGCTGAGTGTTTCGAAAGTGCCCATCCGTCCTTCCCAGAGACGTCACGGAAGGTTAATCCCCTGACGCTGTTGTAAACGTCGTTGATTGCATTTCGGAACAGTGGAGCGTGGTCGCAGACACCGCTATGGACTTGAGGAGCGCTTGGCATTAAGCTCAAGCAGGCGATTAACTGCTCCAGGCTCCGTTTTGGTGGTTTTGCTAGGTCATCGATAGCAACATTCTTCATGATACTTGACAGGACTCGTAATTCGTTGTAGACAAGCATCAGCCAGCCCAGGTTGGTTGCATCACATTGGTGAGACCCCCTTGGACAACGAGGCGAAGTTGTCAATTGGAGGGATCCGATGACACTCGTTCGACGACCTATAACCTCCGCAGGTGTCTTCAGATATTCCGCAATAGCTGCGGTACAACATTCATATATCTGAGCCAGCTTCGCTGCTCTGGTAGCGATGATCTTCTCCTTGACAGCTGGGGGCCAAGCTTCCTTGCTCCTGATTTCGTCCTCGTCCACTGCATTCAGGATAGCAGTCTTTGACATCCTGGTGAAAATCCTTCGAAGTCCAAACGCATAACTAATCACCAGAAATCCGTCATATTCATCGTCATAGAGCTTGGCAATCCATTGCGGTAACCATTGGTACTCCACGTGCATCTCAAGCGGTTGCGTACACTGGTATTTTAAGCACACTTCTGCGATGTTGACGAAAGTTTGGAAGGTGATTTCTCTAGGAACTCTGTCTTTATGCATATGAGCAGCGTGTAGGACAAACTTGAGTGATTCGTTCTTGTTGAGCTCGATCTGTGGCATTCGGTAGACTTTGACTTCCATTCCATCTTTGCAAACATGTTTTGTAGGGGGCGGTGGAAGCTGACTGATCATATCAAGGGGAGGATTGTTTCCAGGTTGAGGAGAAAGGAAGTGGGCGAACAGCGGCGAATGCTCAGCCAAGAGATGCGAAGAGACTCGAAATCTCAAGATTGGATGGTTCTCCGAACCTGCGTTTGCGAACTCCAGTATCGTGTCTCCGTTCTTGGCAATGACACATTCCCGAACAGCCATATTTGGCGCCTCATCACTTGCTCCTGCAGAGTTGATCAGCAGCTCGATTGCTTGTAGATCAATCTTCAGCTTTTCAAAGTCGGAAGAACGGATCTGGTATTGGTCCCAGAACATGTGCTTTTCTGATTTCATCCGATGGACACTGGTGTCTCTCATCTGAGCAATCAAGTTCTTCCGGCGAGCTTTGTCGGCCAAGAATTCCTCCACTTGTCGTTCTGATGCGTTTGGTTCGTACTCCAAGTATTTGTCTAGCAACGAATTCCTGAGGTTTCTGAGCATCAGCTCTTGAGTTGCCTTGTATTCCCGAATCGCCGCAAGCCATTGATCGTTGATTTGGAACGGTAGAGCCGTTTCAGTGCTGGGGCCGCTGTGCGATGACCGCGTATCTAATGGTCCAATATTTGTATAATCGAGTGACTCCTGTCGGCTGTTGCTTTCTGAATCCATCGTCTGCCGGCCTTCCGAGTAGGTACCAGATCCCCAATAGAATCGCGGAGCAAACAAACCCTTACGAGACTTTGCCAGTAGACTTTTGCATTGTTGTAGAGATTCGTCCCTCAATTTCTTGTAGACCTCCCACGCCGCATCCACCTTCTTCGCATCTGATGCCGCTTTTCGTATGCGCCTGATGTTTTCCCGGAGGTGTTGATACTCGATGTCATGGGTCGCAGCAATGAAACTATCCGGAGATGGTAGGCCATTGGATCTTGAAGCTTCGAGGTCGGGCATGGAGAGGGGGGAGTTTGGATTCAGCATCTTGTCCGAGTGAGAGGGCTTCAAAGCTGTCAGCAAGAGAACAGTGCTGGGAAAGGGGGCCGCATACCTCGTATACCTTGTCGGCTGGAAAGTGTTCCTCTCGTGGAACCGAGCTGCTGCTGATTGAGGTCTTCTTCCTGAAGATACTGTAGCGCCCCGGCTTAGGGCTGGCTGTTGAGCTCGACATCGAGCCCGCGTGCGAAGGCTGGCGCATCATAGACATATCCTGCTCCTGTCACTCCGTCGATCAGGTCTTGGAAGAAGTCGCACGAAGGAGGATCCGCATTCTTTCGATTGTGCAATGTTGTCTGTCAGGAACAAGGTAGGGCAAGGCTCGTGTTGATGTCAAAGAGCTCCCAAGCGAAGGCGGGGGGGCGAAGCAGGCGGGGAGCACCGCCCACACTGAACGGGCTGCCGTAGAAATCCGGGGCTTGAAACGGACTCATTTTCATCCCATGTCTCTCCAAAGGGCGCAACAAAAGAAATCGGCGTGACTCACGCTCTATGAGAAGAATATAAAAGAGATCCTTTACTTGAAGAGCATTATTCACGATGCTTCGTTTTAGTCTCTTCAAGTCACGCACTGACCGAACACCCGGGATCTGCACAGCGTCATCCCGAGCTCCCTTTCTCCCTCTGCCGGCAAGGCTGACCAAACCCGAACGAGGCCAGGCAACAGCATCAAATTACCCAAGCCACATAACGGGTCCACATTAACCACGGACTCGGTATGGCCTCGAGAATGGTGAGGCTGGATGGGAGGGCTGGAGAGGGAGGAGGCCGTAGGTGTTGGGGGAGAAGCCCTTTCCTATTTTCCACTGTTTCAGGAAACTCTCCTAAGACCATGCCCGCTCCCGAAACAATTTTAATCGATAAATTGCTGACTCCCCCGTTATCCAGAATTGGTCAGAGTCGCAGTTGCTCTTGCTGCACTGACAGGAGCACCACTTCGAATTGACAACGTCCGTGGAAACCGACAAGGAAAGCGTGGTGGTGGTGAGCCCAATATATCTGGTCTTCCTCTCTGTACTGATTTTCACCAGGCTTGAAAGCACAGCATGTTGCTTGCATCAGAACTCTGGCAGATGCCACTGCAGCAGAAGTCACTGGTTGCTCCGTTGGGAGCAAGTCCTTTGAGTTCAAAGCCAAGCTATCCCCGAGAGACCTCGTCAATCGAAATATCAAAGTCAAGGCGGAGTCCGTATCGAGTATTCTCCTGATATTCCAAGCGGTTCTACCGTTCTTGCTCTTCGCAGGTGATGGCACAGGCTCACCAATTACCATTACTATCCAAGGTGGAACCAATGTCAGTTTCTCACTTTCGTTCGAGTACCTTGATCAAGTGCTTCTGCCCTCTCTTGAAAGATTTGGCATCAAGGTCGAAAGAAAACTCGAATTCCGTGGATGGTCTCATGGTCCGCGAGAGATTGGGTCAGCAAAATTCGGGATCACTCCTCTTAAACCAGGACAGAAAATTAAGGAACCTTTATGGCCGGAGGAGCGCGGAGAGATCACGAAGGTTGATGTATCCATTGTCGTTCCGAAATATCTGCAAGATCCACTGAAGAAGGCGTTGCTGTTCGAAATTGGGCTCGTCTTTGAGGACGCGGAAGCAGAATTCGTTGTCGTTGACGACAGCAGACATCCAGCTCGGATGTACGCTCTGCTTGTGGCCCACACATCAATGGGCCTACGTTTTGGGCGAGACTGGTTGTATGACGAGAAGAGCAAAAACAAGACCCTGGATGACTTGAGCACTAGGATTGCTCAGAAGGTTGTGGATGAGCTCGATGTTGAGGTCAGGAAAGGGGGTCTTGCTGATGAATATCTCCAAGATCAGTTGGTCGTCTTCCAGGCTTTGGCAGAGGGGAAATCGGTCATCCCTGGTTCATTTGAGGCCATCTCATCAGAGGGAGGGCACGTCGATCGAACAGATGAGCCGTTTGGAGATGGAAGCACTCATACCACAACTGCGCGGTGGGTCGCAAGTCAACTTCTGCCACAGGTCAAATGGAAGGACAGAGGTCGCGTCTGCGAGGGCGCCGGTTTGAACAGCTTCACTAGTGAGTTGACGCCATTTGGAGATGCTTTGGAGGCGGTTCACATGGAATGAACTTCCAGGCGCATTTTGAATTTTCTGATGGGCTGTGAGCTTCCAGATTCACTCGGCAATCAATTCTAAAAATTACTTCTAAATCATTCGCCCGCTACCTATGTCTCCCCAATTTCAGTCCTCTTTGATTTTTAACCTTCTTCTCTCACTTTCGGCCTCCGTCTCCCCTCACCAGGGTAGCAATCCTCTTTGGTGAATGGACTCGTCGAGCATGGTACGATACATTCTGCCTGCGAATATCGCCCAACCGTTATCACTTCTAGTCCTTCCAACATGCGATTTTTCAAGATCCTCTTGGCCAGCTGCATCCTCTGCAGATGTGCCACCGCGACAGCTGCAGACTCGTCCCCTCGGCCAGACGACGAAGCTCTCTCTTCCGCTCCCCTGACGTCACGCAGGGGTATGGGAGTCAAAGCAACGGCCTCTAAGTTCTTGAGCTTGATATCTCAGCAGCAGGGGAAAGACTTGGACCCTCGAACCTGGGTTGTTGACGATACAGAGAAGGCTCCAAAAGCTTGGAAGGTCAGCAGCCTCCCCCAGTGTTTGCTAACCCGCTCATGGGATGGCCGCCTTGGATGGATCGTTAAGCTCTCTCACGAGGAAACGCCACATCTCAACCTTCTTGTCAGAGTGAACACGAAATTGCTCGTTACTCCCAAATTTGGTATTTGTTTTCTCACATTCTTTCTGTCTGGCCCCGCATCTTCCAAGTGGTGGTACATTCAAGTACCTAACCTCTCTCTATAATAAGATATGTATTAGATATCAAGCAGCGCTGACTCCGTACTGTTTAGGGGGGCTTATAATTTCAAGTCCGAAGCTTGTTTCGTATGAAGTGTGCAAAGTCGCGCGATGCCTCAAGCCCGTGGCTATCGCGATTGTCCCTACTAGCAGCAATAGTATCGATCTTCGGAAGTCGTTGTATCAAAGTCTGGACAGCACCTTTCCCATCACTTTCCATGACCAGATACCAGGAAGCAATGCAACCGTTGCCGATGTCAGACGCTGGATCAAACTGTGGTTCCTCGAGCACGGAGTCTCGCCAAAAGCCACCAACATGGCCCTCAAGAAGTCGATCAACCGGCTGGAATGGGATGGCCAATACTTGTGGAAACGTAGCAAACACGAGATGCAAAGGGATTTGAAGGATTTGGGGTTCTCTGAGGCAACGACTACTTTACTTGGACGCGACATTGTTGCAGCTCGGACTCGAGTCGAGGTCTGGAGGCTTGTCGTGAGTTTCTTGAAGTTCATCTGTGCCCAAGTCCATGATCTGACGTGTTTCTAGGTGAAACTCCTCCTTTCAGTCGCACTTGTTCTTCTAGCTGTCTATGTTGGCTACCAACTTCTCTGTCAGTAGGATTCAAACCTCACTGCATGATCTCCAGCCAAATGATCAGCAGCAAGCATCAATTCCATACCATTGTCTCGGACATAATCCTCGTGGCGTATACTGTTGAGTCTACCATTAGAATAGTCTGGGCATTATTTCTCTTGTTGATACTTTAGCATTCTTCGACTTTCTCTAGCATCTATTTTTGTCCTTTCTACCCAATTCAATTCGTATAAGGTTTGTCAATTTCCCTATCATTCCTTCACTCGCCCCACCTTCCTCCCAACCTCGACCACTCTCTCCCTCAACTAAACAAGTTTCGTCCCCGAATCGCTACAAGCCACAAATCCCGTCACATTACTATCCTTCATCAACCACAAGTACGCCTCCGCAACCTCCTCCGCTGTTTCTCGTCAGCATCATCCTCACCCCCAATAAAAACATCAAATCAACTTACGTCTTCCAACATGACCTGTAGGCACCCTCCCCTTAATCTCCTCGAACATCTTCTTCTTCGCGCCACCACCCATGCCGCTCCACAACTCCGTATCCACAGGGCCCGGACTCACGAGATTGACCCTAACGGGCTTCAAATCCACCGCCAAGTTCCTCACCATGCCATGTAAGCCCGCTGCATAGCTAGCTACGACAGTCCATCCTGGCATCGGCTTTTCTGCTACAACGCCTGCTGTGAAGATAATGCTGCTCTCTGGTACTTGCTTTATGTAGCGACTCCCGATTTTGGCGACGAGGAGAGGGGCGATGAACCGTACTTGTCCGGCGCGAACGATGTTTTCATAAGTGGCGTCTTGGATGGGGATTGTGGCCAACCTATCGCCTGCAGTGAAGACTCTGAGTGACGGGGGGGTTAGCAAATACTCGATCCAGAATGTTCCGGGAGAACCGGGACATTAGTCTTGGCGAGAAAATTCTTCAGAAATAGGAAAGGGGTTTTCTCCCCAAATACGTACATGTGGTCTTTCAATCCGCATTTTTGGAAGAGGTTCTCAATTTCCTTTTCGAGGCTGGGCTCAGCGAGGTCGCAGACGTAGCCGGAGACGTGGTTTTCGTATGAGGGGTAGGCAGCTTTTAGGGATTTGATGGAGGAGGCGACGCGGCCCTCATCGGATGAAGAGATCGTTACTCGGGCACCGGATTCAAGACAGGCTTCCGCTACGGCATAACCGATTCCTGCCAATTTTGGTGGTTAATTTGGAAGGAGGGACTGGGGATGAATGGGGGAGGGAGGAAGGACGTAGTACCTGATGTTCCTCCTATGATTAGGATGTGCTTCTGGAATAGCTTGTTGTATTTCAAAGTTGGCATTTTGATGAACGCGTTGAGTATGAACTCGGACAGCAGCAAGATGATCTATAAACAGGAGGCAGAGGGTTTTGTTGTATGGACCTGGACACCGTTATATATACATCCATCCTCTAGCACGGGAATCCCCGTGACGTCAAGCCACTCCACTTCATAACCACGAACCACGAATAATGGGACCGAATGACAGCGGCATTTAGATTTCGCCCTTCGGACTTTACTCTTGGGAGCGAAGTGCGAGAACCACCTGGAGTTGCGTGTTGCTTGTTTATCTACGTGGACTTGGCGCAGTGACACAGGTGGGAGCCGAGGAGCTCACTTTTGCATCTCGTACGTCGATAGAAGAGGAAATTTCGCCCTTGAATAGAAGACATTATTGAGTCTGGCGAACCAATTCGGCCATAGGCCGTTCTACGGCAATGTTTCTGCCAAAAAACCCGCCTCCGCCCCTTTCGCAAAAATGAAAGGAAGTAGTTCCGTCAATGTGAGCAGTCACCGGTCCCTTATTTAACTAGCCCCTCACATTCCGCCTCAGAATTTTTTAAAGTGAATCACAACCCCTGCTACAGGGTACATTATTCAATTCTGCAATTTCCCTACCCAAGTAGTTGGTTACAGGGGTACATGTACGTGGTGGCCTGGTGCACGTATCGTTCTAACTAAGAGCTAATTGCCTGTCTCGACAATAAACACATATAACCCACGCATCCTGATCACATGTTGCATTACGAGCACTTCGACTTTAATAAATTCTTGAGGTCAGGAGCTGCTGCTCAATCTATATACTAAGGCTGAGAACCTCTGAAGAGGTATCGAAGCATTGATATATGCCGTAAGGTGTATATCCTCGAGTGGGAGGATGTCCGAATTCGAAAAATTTGATGTGTAGATAAAAGTAACATCCCCTTTCCACGAAATAGTTAGAACAATTAACTTCTTCACATATCACTTTTTTTAGCTTCAGAGAACTTTAAGGAACCACTTATCCTCTATATCGAAATGTATCTGTAATTCTTTTAGGCTACCTTTTTCACAATAGTTTTTGAATTGTCGCAAAGCAAACTTTCTTTGGCTCGATACCTGGATTTACTTGCCTTGAAAAGGTAATATAATTTGTGATGTTGACCTTTGCTGCAACACATCGACATCACGTAGAGTTCCCTCCCCGAAGGCATTTCCCTTCGTCTGCTTCGACCTCGGCGCCCCTCCACAGCTAGCACGATCCTCAACCTCATTCATACGCTCAATCTCCGCCTCCGTACAGCTCTCAATACCTGAAATCCAGAGACAACTTCTTCAGAAGATAGAGAACGGCGAGAGGGTCAGATTATTCTTGCCAGGAGCAGGGAGTCAAATGGTTTGAACGTCTCTACAAGTACGTTTCCTCTCTTGCAGCCGCTGAAATATTGCTCCTACAACACCAAACTTACAACCCCCACAGCAACCCAACTCGCCACCAAATACACCATATTCAGCTTCACCTCCTGTGTCTTGCTTACCGCATCATTATATTCCCCAACGCCAGGCAGCGGCACCTTTGCCTTCCCCTCCCAGAACGCACCAACGTGTTGCCTTGCCATTTCCAGCGCTGCTACATTCGCGCCCGCCACCAGCACCGCACCAATTATCCCGACCCTCGAAGAGAAAATCGGGTATAACGCCAGTGTCGTCGAACACAAGAACGAGAAGAGGACCTCGAAGACTGTTAGTGGGCTTTTTTGGGAAGAGGGAAGAGGGAAGATACGCTCAAAGCACCGCTAGCCTGGGTGGTACGGGTCTTGTGCAATTGTTGCTCTGCAATACTTGAGTATTTGGCTGCTTTCTTAGAAGTCTCTTCGTATTTTTGGAGGTTGCGGATGGAGATTGAGGAAAGGTAGAGCGTGTAGGCGCTGAATGATGCTTGAAGAGCATGCAAGATGGAGAGGAGTGCGGTTGCCATGTTTGGTGATGTGGTAAAGAGAGAACAGGACGAAATGGATATCTCCGAGCAGCTGTATGGATTTGGAGGAGATTTGGTCATGAAGATGTGGACTTGGAGGTTGATGTTGATGCGAGTTTTGAACAATTGGCTCACCAGTGGCTATGACGTAGTTGTTGCGAGTCTGCCAAGGCGGGGTAGGTGTCCCTGGTCAAACCTCACTCAAACAATCGAATCATGACTTGGCCATACGAACACTTGAGTGAAGTATCTTAAGCTGTATAGGAAATCAAGCCAATGGCCTGCTGCCTAGTAAATGTCAAGAGTGATCTCTGATGGACTGAAGCCAAAAAGAAAAAGCCAGAAGCATCGTCGTTTCGAGGGGCGGGCTTTAGCGAGTTACCCCTGACAGGGGGACTAGGAGTCCTCTCAAGCTTCACTCTCTTCTTACCCTTTGATAAACTCGAGGTACTACTCACGAATCGAGCGTTAGACTCCGTATTTGTATTTAAATATTAAGAACATTTTTCTTGACTGAGCTTTCTCTACTCTTTGGCTTTCTGGTGTGTTTCGCACTTGCTTCTTCCAGCATATCTTGGTGCCGCCCATTCTAGCCACTGAGGCGCACCGCACCTGCAACGCGCCATAACCGAAGATCACATAGCCGCACTAGCCCACGACGACACTCCATCCCTCCCACTCTCATCCTATTAATAATGGACCGCCAACGCACCGTTCTCTCGAAAACATCAAAAACAACCCTCTCTATTATCGGGGTCATCATTTTCCTCGCCCTGTTTGGCTTTTTCAGCTCCCCTCTCCGCGATCCAAGCCCTGCTCGATCAAGGTTTACCAACTCCAAAATGGGGATCATCCACATCGTGATGTTTGAGTTCAAGGAGGAGGCAACAGAGGCGGAGATTGCAGATGTAAGAATCCTTGTCGGCAAATATCCCACGCCATCAATCCGGAGTATTTGAGTGATGCTGATCACTTTCAGACATGCAACCGAATGCTCGAGCTGAAAGATCAGTGCCTGCATCCAACATCCAAAACACCTTACGTCAAGTCGGGAATCGGAGGCAAGCAGAACAGTCCCGAAGGAAAGACTGTAAGTTCCTCCCTTTCTCAATGCATGACATTTGATTAATAAGTACGGTACAGGGGGGCATGACACATATTTTCGTCGTGGAATTCGCGAATGAAGAAGATAGGACGTACTATCTTGAGAAAGACCCTGTGCACTTGGGATTCGTGAAGAGTATTGGGGGTGTGGTAAAGAACGCGCAGGTTGTGGATTTTACGCCTGGGGCTTTCTAGCCACGAGCCTCGAGGCCTGGATGGGCAAGCTGCGAAAAAGTGATGGCTTGGCAATTAATGGGTCAATAACAATCGCTCATTCTACTTAGAACTTGAGTAGCTTGGGGTAACCTCTGTCAGTGCGTTTCTGTTCTGAAGACTTCTCATAGAATTCCGACACTCTTAGCATGGGGGTTTTGTTCTTTTAACTTCTTTCGCTCTTCGTTCTTCATTCTCCCTTATCTGCCCTAACTAGTTTTTGTGTCTCTTCTCTGTCTTAAGTTTAGACATCACACTGAATTGCCCTTTTCTGTTAAGTCTTGAGCTTATCCAAATCCTGCTCCTTACATCCTTTCCCACCTATCTGCGTATTGCACCTCACCGTGGCACCTCCCTCAAACCTCACCACAAACGAGCTGTTATACCTGCTCGCCATCCCCACGCTCGGAAAGTCCGTCGAAATCAACTGTGCACCACTTGCCAACGCCGCATCCCTCATCGCCGTACTATTCGACAACACAGTCTGGATCGGCTCATCGCTCCTCGTTCTCACAAAATATCCCTTCCTCACCAAATCCTGAATAATCGCCAAGTTATCACCGCGAGGATCATTCCGCTTGAGGAATGCAGCATCCGGTTCTCCAGGGATGGAGTTCGTGAAGATGACACGGTGTTCGAGGTTTTCGTGGCCGTTTGCGCGGTACGGGTTGCGGATGAGGCCGGCGACGGGATCATTGTCCATCAGGAACATGACCTTGTTCTTTGCATCGTGGTGAGATGGCCAACCGTGCTTAAGAACGGATTGTTCCAGCGTAAGTCCCTTTTTGCGGACGTCGTCTGGGGTAATCATATCGCTTTCTTTGAAGACAGAACGGATTTCAGCATCAACTGTCTCGAGATTCGTTGTGTTCCAGGCTTCGCCCGGTGCACCACCAAGAGCGATCAGAGATGCATCGGGGATTTTGAACTCTAGCATTATCGGGATGAGAGTGTGGCCTTTGTTTGCTTTGGACCAAGCCTTGATTTGTTCGAGGCAGTTGATGAGCGTGTGGAAGTTTGCATTGATGTCGAAGTCGGCGACGTGGAGGACTTTGGTTCCCGGAAGTAGCCATTCTTTCTCCGTGGGATAAGGAAGGTTGGATAACTTGCGACCTAAGGGCGTGGCGTACATCCCTCCTGCTGAATCGGCCCAAAGATCGATCTCAAGGCCGCGGACTGACTGGTACGTGAACTGGTCAGCGATTGAGGGATGTGAGTAGTAGAGGTTCTGAGCTGTCGTCAATCCCACGGCCGATTCGAGAACTTTTCGCTCCGCATAAGTTGTCTCGATGTGATAGCTGTTATGGGTGCCGAGGACCTGGACTTGATTCATCCTGAGGGCGTCATTGTGTCTCACCGTGGGAGTGGCAAGGATGACGGGTGCAAAGTCTGTATTATATCAGTCTGGGAACTTTGACAATTTATGGCCTGGCTTACAACTGAGTGCAACGCAGCTCCACAAGCTTTCTTTAGGAAACATTGTCGTTCCTTGGTAATCTCGGTTCTACCAGACTTAGTAAATGATTCGGAAGTACTACCAAACGCAGTTTCAAAGAGCACATAAGGCATGATATATATACTCTCTTTTCTTGCTTGAGAGCACGTGTCTCTTCACCTTTACCGATTATTGAACCAGTGCCATGCCATGGCAAGATCGATCATCACATGGCGTATATTCGTTTCTAATTGGTGGCAACGATGTTGCATATATTGACCTTTGAAGAACCAATCTCTGCAAGTCTGACAAGCCTTAAAAATCTGCATCACGTTTCTGTACGGCTTGCTATGACTGGAGTCGAAAAGGCGAAGGTGGGATGCCAATATTTGCCAAGGAATTCAAGCACGACTTGTTCTGCTTGAGCTTACGCCGAACGGCCGAATGAATTGTATTGTCGTTTAAGCCGCCAAGCCGGGAACTGTACGAATCGAGCGGATTGCCGAGTCAAGGCACCAGGTACATCGAGGGTATTATACGGCTAACCGGAAGTTCTGAGATTTGTCCTAGTCCACTTCCCAGACCTTGTCTGAAGGACTACGAGCTTGTTCCGTTCCCAAGCCAGCTTCCACTTCCTGTGCCACCGAAACCGCATCCCAGAGCTCTTTGAAACTATGATCAAGATAGAAATCACTCCACAAAAACTCCTTTAAGAACATAGCCAGCTCAGCAGTCCCTACAATTTCAGTAGCAAAACATAACTCCGCAAGGAGTTCAGAAAACCACTCCTGTTCTTCAGTCCCGATGCTACCCAGTCCACCCATCATAATGATTCAAACCAAAATTTCAGAGTATGCTTCCTGTACAGGCCGTGGACAATTTGTCTCCTCCAAACATGTCCTTATTCGCGTAGACATTGTTCGTATCCGTGACGATATAAATTGGGTACGTAGACCCATGGTGGCCCATTGCGCGTCAACATCACAATATGCGCTAAACCTGCGTTGCCAAACAATTTGTAAATTATGGCATTATTTTGGTTTGATGACTGCGGAAGTTGGTACTGGGCAAGGGCGATAAGTAGGTGCACGAGTGGATCAGGGTATATGCGTCCCCATTCCAATGTTCCTGCTTCGGTGGTCCTCACTTCCAGTGAGGTCGCATTCCTCTCTTCCTTGGCGATCAGATGCCGTAAGATACGGTAGATCTTTATTGTCTCATGGCTTCGCTCTTGCATGTCTGTGAGACTATATAACTGGGTTTCATATCATTCCGCAAGCGGACTAATGGGTTCCAAGCTTGATTCCTTGAAAATCGGAGGAAGGAGGAATAACATGGTCTACGAGCTCGACGAAGCGTGGTTTTAATTCCATGGCAATAGAGCAGAGAATGTCAACCCTACGAACAATTAGAATAATGAGTGAACTCTTCCAATTATATTTGGGGATAACTTGCCAAGAAGTAAATTTCAATGTAAGTTGATGGCCGAGTAGCGCTTCCATGTCACCCTTGCTCTTCGCCAAAGCTTCTAGGCCATTAAGGTGCATTTCAAGACTAGCCACATCCCCGGACCGTAGCTAATGACGCATATTAACTGCTGCTGCAAATAGTGTAGAGGAGGAAATAAAAAATATAGACTGAAATGGACCCAACAGAAAGAGTACGCACTCCCAAGATGGCTACACAAGTGACGGCCATGATTGTTTCCTTTGTGGTATCTTTATGAGTAGAATGTGTAATTCCCTGGTTGACTAAAGTGGTCGCTTGTCCCAGATGATAAGCCAGAGCTGGACTTGATTCCACAACTCACAGAGTGCATAGAGTCTTGGCTACGTTTGCTAGTGTTGCATGCAAAATTGCAGGATCTGATATCGCGAAGTTCAGGAAATCTAATTTACGGAAGGCTGGTTTAACGGGTGAGTGCAGTCGAATGATGTTGGTCAAAGTGGTGTGATCTTGCCCGGGGGTTAGCAAAACATTGATGAGAGAGGTGTGAAACCAGCGTCCTTGGCTGTGGTATCCACTAACACCAACGACGCCGCTGTGTTGATGCTACCAGATAAGGGGTATGTTTTCTGCTTATATACGTGATAAACATCCAACTTACAATGAAAGATCAAATAGTGAGAATGCCCACGTTCATCTACGGGTAACACGTCAAAGGGTTCAAATCTATTGCTCAGCGGCCCATGATTTGGGCTGGGGCTTCTTAGCGCAATATTGTCAAGTACTCTGGGGGCTGCTGAATTCGAAGGGTTTCTGGTTTTGCCGGCTTTGTTCTTGGAACGTAGTAGAGGAGGTGCGCGTTTTGAAGACGAGTGTTGCGGGGTCTTTTTCCGTCTTGCTTGGGTACAGATAAGGTGTAGAGCTTCCCCTTTCGGTCGAGACTTCCCAGTCTCAACGATAAATTAAATGGCCTTGGGGATTCCCGATGTCGGCATACTCTCGGGGGGATTTCCAAGCAGCAGCAAAAGAATATTTCGCGATGCAGGATATTCCGCTCGCTCCAGCTCAGAGAATCAGGTTTACTCCTCATGCTTGCCCATCTTACACTTTCGATATGGAAGCGCCCACTAACAACTGACAGGTCACAAGCACCAAATAGCGAGCGAGGAGAGACTGCCTTACACCTGCAAAGCTAGATAAAACTACATTTGAGAGGGGGTGTATTCCTAGGATATGAAGTAGTGGTTGCACTTTTATGCGAGTGCTTTGAGGGTCCTATGGATTCAGCGAGAGAGAAAATGAATCGTGATCTTCTTTCTTCTCCTCTGAATATCTGCAGGCATTGGTAACAATAAAGGGTCGAGGAAAATTGAATCCACCCCAGTAAATGACATGATTTGAAGAGAGGAGTGCGTGGGCACTCGCTTGTGAATTCCAAAAGCACAAACCTTACATGCTATCATATTCTACATCCCCAAAAAATCAAAACCGTCAGGCACCTCCTCCATCAACCACTCACCCATTCTCCCTGTCCAAGGCCACGTCGCATTAACCGTTCCATCTTCAGTCCGTGTGATATTCGCTTTCGTTTCTCCTATCGTGAAACTAGTCAAATGTGGTAAGTTCGCAACCACGATATCCCCGCCTTCCTCTGTTGCTTCGGCTCCTTCCTTGGTGACTTGACGTAGGTATATCCTGCCCTCCTTGCCAAAATAGACATTTCCACAACCGGGCCCACCGTTAAAACCAAGACCTAAACTGGAAGAATCTGGAAGGTCAAGATGCGTTAGATTTTCAAGTCCGGTTACCATGTCCAGCACAGCCTAAACCGATTTTATTAGCGTCTGATCGTAACGTAGTTTGGTAAGGTTAAGAGAATGTGTTCTTACTTTTAGTCTTCCGGTATCACCCGTGTTAACACCCGTGTAGCCTATTTCTCTCCCCAAAGAGCCAAACAGTCCGAGGCTTTCTATCTGGGGCATGGACTTTACGACTTCTACAACGACTCATCAGATCCACCTCCTCACCTGCTTGGGCTAGGAAGACAAATACATACCTGAGACAAGTGATGGAGTCCACCCACTATGTCCACCACTCATAGAGAACCGCTTCAGTTTAGGCGTCGATGCCGCAGCTTGAATAAGCATCAATCCCCAGTCCCGGTTATCAGGCATATATCCATGATACCACATAAAACCACCACCATTCTGGAGCGTCTCCAGATTTGGACACATACCCACTAGGTAATGACTGGAAGGTCCAGGTTCAAGGTGCTTGATGGATGGCAAAGTCAAGTTTCGCGAGATGAATGCTTCCTCGAAGATATGAGTGTCTTCTTTACGAATTCCCCATTTAAGTGTTTCGAGGTTCATCATGGACCCTAGGACGTCCCCAAAAAGAGCCAAGAGCTGTTCTGGTGGTTTAGACGGCTCCAGAATCTTCAGATACGGATCTGTATGTTTCCCGTCATGCACATAGATGTCGACTTCCAGCGTCTTGACTTGGGTGAGTGCTCGCTGACACCGGCGTATCTCGCCAAGTCTCTCGAGAGCATTCGGCCAGCCGGGACGCGAGATTCCTGCGCGATTGTTGTCGATTTCAAGGTTGTCGAAAAGATCAGGTGGTATTTCGAGATCTACTCCACCGTTTTTGGTTTCTATCCCTGTTGATTCGTTCGATTCCGAGTCAGGACCAAAGCATAAGAAGGCCTCTGCATTTGGAAGCCTCTCGAGCTTGCGCTGATTGGCGAGAATCCATGGGTGTCTTGCATCGAGAATAAATTGAGGTACTGTGGATTGTCGAAGTGGGTTCTCAATGAGGTTCTTCAAGGGCTGCTGGAAGCTGGCTAGCCAGGTCTGAATAGATGAGATGCCGGGAAACGCCATCGTGATGGGAATTAGTAAGATAAAAGCGCCGAGCTTCATTATTGAAAAATGTGAGGATGGGAAGAATCAGGAAAGGAAATATTGGGTGGTTATAGGTCAAATTTGTTGAAATCTGGCATTTGCTACTCTGCTGGTGCCTGCAGGTGCCTGTTCAACACGTGTTCGTTAGTTGAACTTGTAAGACTGATTGTTCAAAATCGGAGTTAGAGGGACGTGGCGGGCTTGTTTCCAACCCGCGCCTTGACGCTAGGATATAGCTCAAGTTTGGAATCAAAGGTCGATAGTGTTGGGGAGGGTTGAATTGATTTAGGCGCTGGGGGCAGGGCGGGGTTAGTAGGGAAGGGACAGACAGTAAGCTTAGTAATCATGATTCTTATATCACCAGAAAAAGGGGAAGATGTAAAACAAACTTCCCACTGCCCGAAACACACCTTGAGAGAACATGGTCTGCAATATAACCTCCAACCCGAACCATTCTGAGATTGAACCTCAACCGTTCCATGTTACATCAAATGCGCAAAAATACCACTGCAAAAGGGGCCAGAAGACGTACAAGATAGTGTATGGGTAGTCAACGCGAGCTTGACCTGATGTCAAGCTTGTTGATCACAGTTAACGTAAAGCATTACGCAAGGCATGATCTCCGTTGTTCAAGAACTTCACGGCGAAGGCATTCTGCACGGCGACATCAAGCCCGCAAACATGCTCCTCTGCTCTAATGGCCAGATTCGACTTTGCGATTTCGCGGAAGCGAGACCACCGGATGAAAACCTCGGTGATTGAGAAGGGATGACGACCTTGAATTTTCTGTCTTCAAATAGATGCCAGAAGATGGATTGCACCAGCGGGTGTGACCCAGCGCCATTGTAAGAGGATGGACTGTTTCCGCTTGGACTGGGCATTTGGGAGTTGTGGAAAGGGGAGGTGCCGTTTGGTGATGTATATATGGATGATATCTATCAGATGGTTAGCGAGGGAAGACGGTGACGAAGAGGTGAGAAATAATATTTGGGGATATCTTGGAGTTGGTGGTGCGACGACTGTTGAGAGGTATTCTCGTGACACAGACGGTGCTTGGGAGATCACATGAGTCAAATAGCTCAACTCTAAGTGGCAGTTCCTGCCTCTTTCGAGAGTCATAACCTTGTTTAACAAAGGTTCATCACGGCGAGGGAGTTGAGGCGGTTCTGCGAGAGAGTCACAAACTCCTTTGAGATGAGAAAAGTCGGCTTCAAGTTTCATGTTACGGTTGGCAATCGATTATAGGAGCGCATCGACTATCAATACTATAATTGAGGTCGAGTGGATGAAGAAAAGGCTTAGGCTCATCATTCTATGTAAAGAAACTAGATCTTTCATGTTTCTCAAAGACCAGACCAAGAATGAGGTAATGAAAAGAATCTTTCACAAATATCTCGAAACTTCATCAAACTTAGGTCTGGAACTCCCATCTCACATCCTCATCACTCCTCACCACCTCCTCCTCAGGCACCTCCCCGCCCTCCCTCCTCTCACTCTTAATCCTATTCTCCCTCCTCAAAGATACCCACAGCGTCGCCGTCACTAAAAGATTAGCAACCAAATACCCCAACGCAAACCCATGCCCCAAATGCCATCTCGGACTCGTCTTCGGCCTATAAAGTTGTGTTCCAAGTACTGCTCCAAGATTCCCAATCGTGATCGTCATCGCGGTAGCAGTAGCCCGCTTCGTCTGCCCACTCACATTCGCGGTCGCCCAACTGAGTACAATCGCACAGCTGGGGTAAATCCCGGCAGCAGCGAAAATCGTGCCGAGATAACTTATGCCGGGCTTTTTGGTGGGCGCAGTGAGAAGGATGATGTACCCGATGATTGCGAGTGAGGAAGAGGCGAGGATGAATGGGGAGCGGCGGTGGGTCTTCTCGGCCAGTATGGCGACGATTACGGTGAGGATTGTGGCCACGGCGTAGGGTGGGACGGTGAGTAGTTGGGCTTGGGCGGCTGTGTACCCTAATTCTGTGATGATGGTGGGGAGGAAGAGGGAGAGTGTGTATAATGGCAAAGACATGGTGTGGAAGCCGAGGCCGTAGAGCCAGCATTTGTAGTCCTTGAGCGCGGCGAGGACGTTGGTCCAGGCGAAGGGTTCGCTGTTATTAGCGTCGGTGCCTTTGAGACGTGCGTGGATGAATGCTCGCTCCGGCTCGCTGAGGAATGGCGCGGTGGAAGGGTAGTTGTGGATGAAGAGATATGCCAAAAGGGCGATGACTACAGTCAGTAGACCTTCCTAATTCATATGTCAGCTCAAGATATCAATTCTCATCCTCGGAGGATTCACAAGAATGAAAATCCACCGCCAGCCATTATAATTTGCAACCCCCTTCATGAACCCAATCCCGTAAGCAAAAATCCCACCAAAAGCACCAGCCAGCGAAGCGGCAGAGAAGAAAAGCGCAACTCTGTAATGGCTCTCCGTCCTCTTATACCACATCGAAAGGTAGAACACCACACCAGGAAACAATCCACTCTCGGTGACGCCAAGGAAGAACCGTGCTGTGAGGAAACCGCCGAAGTTCTGCGAGACACCCATTAATGTGGCGACGATGCCCCAGAGGAGCATCAGCGTGGGAAGCCAGAGCTTGGGCGTCGTCCGCTTGAGAATAATGTTGCAGGGGATTTCGAAGAGCACCTTCATTCATCATCAAGACTGTCTCATTGTTGGAGAATGGAAAACTCACATATCCGATGAAATATATAGTTAATGCGAAGAGGTATTGGTTTCCCGTGATGTGTAGATCCTTTGTCAAGCCATCGAGTTTGGCATTGCCGACTTGAAGATGGTCAGTGATTGTTATTGAGGGGAGCGTGGAAGACATACTGTTGCTTCGATCCAAAAACGAGAGCAAATAAAGCAGCGTCAACGGAGGAAGGAGTTTCAAATCCAGCTTTCTCAACAAAGCTTTCTCATTGATGCCCGTCGGATTGACCAGGGATTCATCTGAGACCAATGACGGGGCAGCACTTGCGTTTCTGTGATTCTCAAGCGCAAGCTTTTCGTTTTCTGGCAAGGTCGACATCTTGCTCAAGACTCAAAGTTACGGCACTGCCTCGAGCTGTTCAGATGAGATGCCGTCTGGTGAAGGAGATTTACATTTTAATCCCGCTATAATAACGGAAAAGCCATTCAAAAACCAAGTGACAATACGTCAAGATAAGAGACCCAGACCCCCACAACTTCAAGCCCGCAAATGACGACTTAAGAACCGGATGCTTCTATCCCTCTAGAATCCCTACCCTTCCCCCACCCCTCCCTATAGCATTCTTCCCACCAATTTGGCATGCCGACTGAATCTCTGCTGGGTCACGGCAGCCAGGGTGTATTTGGAAGCTGATATGCAGGTCAAGCAGAGGAAAAGGCGGAGAGTGGTCGTTGTGTAGTTAGCGGATGGTGAGACACATAGGCAAGATGTCGTGATCGTTGGATTTGAGTCTCGGGTCTCCACATGCGGTGGTTGGAGCGCTGATCGGATTGCACGTGATGAGAACATCAAGAGCTTTAGTCTGGAAATATTGAGCCGTTTTGAGGAGATCATAGTGACAGACATTGTATATACGGGGATGGGACTTGGAAAAGCTGATTTGGTGATTTGGGAGAAGGTTGTAGGCGGAGAGTTGGGTTGAAGTAGAGGTGGACTGCCTCCGCGAACCACCTCAATCACCAAAATTGTCCACTTTACTCATATTTAGAAGCTTCAAACTGTAGACTTGAAAATGTATTGATTCATGATTATCTATCGCTCGGAGATGCTATCCCAGCACTCGTTTCAGAGGATCTGCTCCTCAGTGCTCACTGTTCTTTCTCGATGTTCTCAAGAAGACTGTCGATTGGGTATCGTGCCAAAGCCAGAAACACCTCTTTTCCCATGCAAGACCGTCCATGCAAGGGTTACCATGATGCTGAAGTAATACACACGGAAAGAAGGAGTAGTCCAGACTGTCGATCAGAGCCAAGTCGGCA
Organism: Hyaloscypha sp. PMI_1271; assembly: GCA_021399465.1. Lineage (NCBI taxonomy): Eukaryota > Fungi > Ascomycota > Leotiomycetes > Helotiales > Hyaloscyphaceae > Hyaloscypha > Hyaloscypha sp. PMI_1271. The sequence continues at coordinate 35,120 of JAJTUS010000183.1, read as the reverse complement.
TCAATCGACAAAAGAGAAGGAAAATAGGATCATGTAAATTTCCGGGGGTGGGTACTCCGACGGAAATGGGGAAATGGTGTTTTTACAAAGTCGAGCTGTTGGTAAGTTCGCTCAGATGGTTGTGCCCTCTAACGCCAGGACCTTTGACTTATCGCCAAGGAATTTGGAGCGGTGGGCAACAATTTCAGACGCGATAATGTCAAAATCTCTAATCTTCCGCACTCGCAGGTCCATGAGAACTTGTCTCAATCCCTCGCAGAATTTCTCTCGCTGCTCTCCTGTGAATTCGTCGGGGGATCCAAGGGCAGTTAGAACTGCGTCATCTGCAACGCTACAAGTCAGCTTGACAGACCAGACGGAGAACCAAGAACGGGGGAAAGCTCGTGCTAGCTTTATATAACCCACGCACCGGGGAGCTTGGTGTCTCTGAAATGTTGAAAGTCGCACGTGGCATCGTTGCAAATACCCCCTGCTAATTCATAGCGGCAGAATTCTGCGTTAGGATCGATCTTGTGACTGTATGTCATTGATCTCAAACCTCCGGCAATATCCTCCTTGAACTCGGGATGGAATCTGTACGCTCGAAATTGCTTTAGGGGGCTTTCGTAAGGAGTGAATAATTGAATCTTGTTTGAATCCAACTTGGAGACATCCTAAAAGCTGTTAGCAAACGCGGGGAAGTTAGGAGTAAATATGAAAGCCGTTTACTTCAAGAAGCGCTTGAGTAGCGCCATTTGCCAACGGCTGGATATCGTCAGTTGTGATTTCCCCATCCTCACTAATTGCCTGCGTCGAGTTAATTTCCGGTATAGACTCATCTGCGACTTCGTGGATAGATTCGGGTGGGGCAGGGCTGAATGGTGGTGACTCGGGAACTTCAGTTGGGGCTGTCGCATCTGGCGGCTCGTAACCGTCGGACTCGCGATCAGTAACTTCTGGGGCGGTACGGTTGAGTTGGGGCGAGTATTCCGGGCTTCGGTTGTCCTCTTCGATGGGTTCCGCAGGCACTTCTGGTGCTAATTGAGCTGGGTCGGGGGCGTACGAAACCTCCATGTCCATCCCATCGCCGTCACGAGAATGGGAGTCTGCTTCTGCCCGTACTGCCTCCTGCAATGCTGCCTCGAGGGCTTGATCAGTTGGCTCGGTCTCGACAGAAGCCTCATTTGTTTCCATTGGTTCGAGTAAAGCGTTCTCAGCACGATCTTGATTGTCATCTGTATTCGTCGTAGGATTCGAGTCACCATCAGGGGCTGTTGCTTGTGTCATGACTTCGTTAGGTAGGCTGGTGGGGGTCTTGGATCGTGAAGGAAGTCTCATTTGCTCGATCGGGGGCGAAGATGGTGGAACGGAGGGATCTACCGGGTAAGTTCGTGGCTTTGCGAGGTAGTGCTATACATAAGAAAAGGTGGGAAGTCGTGGAATTGATCAGAAAGTACAGAAAACATACCATTGCTGCTCCGAGATTCTTGCTGGGTTAGAGTGTTCAGTTTGTCCTTCTGCTCTTGAAGCTGGTCCTCTGCCTCTTGTCCGAGTCGTTCCATCTCCTCAGCAAGTCTTTGTTTGTCCTCCAAGCTCTTCTGAACAGCAGCTTCAATCTTTGCCATTTCAGCTCTCAAGTGTTCCAACCTCGTTTGGTTCTGAAGAACCTCAGCTTCGACCAAGGGCAAGTCAGATGCTATCTTTTCACGACGTAGACGCTTTTGCTCAGACTCGTTGCGCTTCAGCTCAGCAGCCTTTTCGATCTCGGCAGTTTGAGCATCCGCAAGCTTTTGCTGCTCCAGAGTGGCTTTATTATCTGCAATGGCGATTAAACTTTGCATTTTGATCGAAGCTGCAACTTTGCTTCCCAAACTGGGTTCTTCTGAAACATTGGCGTCTTTCGCCTCCGAGCTATTTGACTCAGAAGCTCGAGGGGTGAGTGTCCCACTGGGAGTCTTTCGAGCCCTCTTTCGTGCTTCCGCTTCGGCAATCTTCTTTTTCAACTCCTCTATCTCGCTCTCTTTTCGTATCAGAACTTCAGGTCTACCGAGGGAAGCTTTCGAAGACATCGAGGGAGTGTTTGTTGCGGAAGTATTTGGGGGTGTGAAAGGTTTGCGGGTTGGAGGGTTTGTTGGCGGCATGTTCTGAGTATTGGTAGATCGAGGATCGGACATCTTTCGGATGGAGTGCGCTGGTGAATCTTGGTCTGCTTGAGAATCGAGATCCATCGCAACATCCTCATCTTCGTCATCACTGAGATCGATTACCAAAGAGGGTCGTCCATCGTTGTGCGGGCTGTATCCGAATGGCCGCTTGAACGTGCTCATTGCGGGTAGAGGATCGTCGAAATCGGCAGCGACTGGACGCTTGCGTTGACTGCTTGTAAGGGGAGTAGGAAGAGCGACCTGCGGAGTTGGTTGTGGGCCCGGGCTTGCAGCAGCTGATGCTAGAAACAGACCCGGGATCACCGGAGGCTGTTGTTGCGTCTTGGGCTGCGGGTTTGACTGCTGCGGTGCAACGGGTGGTCGTTGTGAAGGAATTGGTTGTGCAAAAGAGGTTTGCGGTTGAGCTTTCGCTATAGTTGGAGATTGTGGAGGTGAATTCGGCTTTTCAGATATAGACTCTATAACTTTGGTTGCCTCTGGCTGAGGAGCTGGGACAAGTGCTACCAACGAGTTCATCTTGGCTGCTGCTTTCTGAGCGCGCTCTTCCCGTGACTTCCGAAGAGCGTCCATTTTAGTTTGTAAAGTTCGTTCTTTTTCCGTCATCATCGTTGACTTTACTGGAGCAGACGCTAGTACTGTATTGGTTGAAGGAGATAGCGATGCTTGCGGTATGCTTCTGCCTTTCATCTGCTGCAGATTTGTGCCCAGCGATAATGACGAGGGACCATGTTGAGCATCGTTCAAACCAGCGGCCAGGCTACTGGTTCCGGTGCCGTTCCGTTGTTCATTGGAAGTTTGGGAGCCAGAAGAGGGGTAGATTCCATTCAGAGTTTTGGATGATGTCCGAGGCATCTTGAGATCATCAAAGAGTGCGTCCACAATATCCTCCTTGAACCCTTCATCGATGTATGTTTGATATCGGACATCGTAAGGTAAGAGGTTGAGTATTGCTCCTTGAGCTTTCTTACGATACTCCGCAACTGATTTGCCATTTGCTGCACTAGCAAGCTGCCCGAGGGCTGGCTGACTGGGAGCCGGGGCTAGAAGGCCACCATCCGCATTTGGCGCTATGTGATATCCGTTTGCATAGGAGTTGTGTTGTGACCGATTGGCTGTCCCATCCTGTGTCCACCCATACTGACTCTGTGGCGTCCCATTGATAGGATCTTGATTGTGGTTGGGTGCATATGCATTATGTGCCTGAACTCCTCCCGGTTGTTCGTCATGGTCAGCTCCGCCAGGTGAAACATACGGTGAGTAGGAGTCTGATTGTTGACGTCCCATCTGAGAGGTATTGTGACTGGGGTAGTTGTAGTTTGCTGAAGTGTGTAAGTGTAAGTGAAAGTGAAAGCAGTGGAAGTTTGAGCGGGAAATACCTTGGTAACCCGACTGTGGACTGTAGTCCTGAGCTCGGGAATAGACAGCACGTTGTGCGGTATCCATGTAGCCAGTCCCATCATTTGCGGAGTAGTGATTTGACCCATAACCAATTGGGGGAGTATTGGTTGAAGCCCCAGCATCTTCGAACTCTCCCTCGCTGAGGTCTGTTTGCTCCAGGGGCTTGGCTACCCCGGTGTTCTGATGGTAACTCTGCTGATTCATGGCTTGGTGTTGGTAGTATTGCGGGCTGGCTTGAGAGGCACTGCCATAGCTGGCATATTGTGGGGGATTGTGTGGCGCCGTATACGAAGGTAATGGGATAGAGTCCTGGTTCCAACCTTGGTATATTGGCAGAGGAGGAACTCCCGAGGCAACAGCTGCAGCACTGAAGGTAGGCACAGCCCTATTGTATGAATAGGCTGCCATCGACGCGTCATAATTCGCAGCCATGTGCCCTGCGCGACCATCGTCTCCTTGGATATATTGATTTTGGTATGTTGGGGGAAGGTAGGATGGGTTCGTCTGATCTCGAGCTCCATAGCTCGCGCCATATGAGGGCGTTGATGGATAGTCTGACATCGCCTTGTGTGACGAGATTCATTCGTACGATGGATGATAGAGCTTGATGGTTAGTGACAGATTTCTCGAGGTGCGATCAACACTCGGGCGTCATTGTGCAACAAAAAGAAAGGATTCTACAGAGGGTGAAAAGGGGCCGCAGAACGTCGAGTAAAAAAGGCGATGGGAACAAAGACAACGCAGATCAGATTCTTCAACCGCAGGCTGATTGATGGTGGTCACTCGGACTTGGGAGGATTGTTGAAGCAAAGTATGGGGGGCAAGTGAAGCTTTCGCGCGCGCGGCTGGTTAAGGTTTGAAGACGATCGTGCTAATTCAGAGCGGCGCCTTGCCTAAATGACGTTAGCGCATGAGCATGGGCCGCCACTTCCCTGCGCGTTGTTTACTTTCGGAGCTCACCCACTCACGACTCGCGCCCCCGTCAACACACAAAGGTCGACAGAAACAACTACGATCCTACAACCACCACCTCTTTTTTCATATGTGGTCGCGAATAATTGCGTCCCTCACTTCGCTTTCTTGCTTTTGGCTTCTTTGCGACTTTCCAACCTCGGTCTTTTACGCTCCCGACGATTGTATGGCTTGACGATATTTTGCTTCTGTTTCGAACCGATACATGTTGATTTCGGTGGCTTGAACACACGAAATGGCGTCACAAAAGCGCAATAATCCGTTCTCGAGGACGGGCTGCCCATCACCAGCTCCAGGGAACACCAATGGCAGACCCAAGTCAACCATAATATCTTCGCCATTGTCGGGCACCCAAAGCCCTCCTCACAATCGCAATCAGTCATTTTCTCCACTCGCGGGAGTTATGTCTCCTAATAATAATGCAACAGGGCGGTATCGCTCCAATTCCAAGACCGGCACACCTACTTCTAATACCTTTGCACCCTCATTTATCAAAGCCGAAGACATGCAGCGTGGCATAGAGGTGGTCAAGGGCATCGAGGGAGAAAATGACTTCTCGGGCAAGAGATACATTTGGCTGAAAGATCCACAAACGGCGTTTGTGAAAGGCTGGATAGTTGAAGAGTTGGGCAATAACCAGATCTTGGTTCAGTGCGATGATGGCAGCGTACGTCGGACTCTGGGCTAGCGAGGGACATTGCTAACCTCATGTTAGCAACGAGAGGTCAGCGCGGACAGCGTTGACAAGGTAAATCCAGCCAAGTTCGACAAGGCTGATGATATGGCGGAACTCACGCACCTTAACGAAGCTTCGGTCGTCCACAATCTGCATATGAGATACCAGACAGACCTCATCTACACATACTCTGGGTTGTTCTTGGTCGCCATCAATCCATATTGCCCACTCCCAATCTACACGAACGAGTATATCAACATGTACAAAGGGCAAAGCCGGGAGGAAACGAAACCCCATATTTACGCCATGGCAGACGAGGCTTTCCGGAATTTAGTAGATGAAGGAGAAAACCAGAGCATTCTAGTAACTGGAGAATCTGGTGCCGGAAAGACCGAAAACACGAAGAAGGTCATCCAATATCTTGCGGCAGTTGCACATTCGGACTCGCCAGTCAAGAACAAGACCCAGCACTCGAATCTTTCTCAACAAATCCTTCGAGCGAATCCGATATTGGAAGCCTTTGGTAATGCCCAGACGGTGCGAAATAACAACTCGTCACGTTTTGGGAAATTTATCCGAATTGAGTTTACGAGGACTGGGACCATTGCTGGAGCCTTCATCGATTGGTATCTGCTCGAAAAGTCACGGGTGGTGCGGCTCAATTCCCACGAACGAAATTATCACGTATTCTATCAGCTTTTGAAAGGGGCGGATCGTAAAATGAAACAAGATTTCCTGCTTGATGGCCTAGATGTCGAGGACTTTGCTTATACCAAAGATGGCCACGACACAATCGCAGGAGTCTCGGACCGAGACGAATGGAACTCATTGATTGAAGCTTTCGATATTGTTGGGTTCTCCGAGAAAGAGCAGGTCTCCATTCTTCGCACCATTGCTTCTGTGCTTCATCTCGGTAACATCAGCGTTGTAAAGGAGAGCAGAGCTGCCGATCAAGCACGGCTTGCTACTGACGCCAGAACACAAGCGGAAAAGGTCTGCAAGCTGCTGGGAATACCAGTTGAACCATTCCTCCAAGGGCTCCTGCATCCCCGAGTCAAAGCCGGCAGAGAATGGGTGGAAAAAGTCCAAACTCCAGAGCAGGTACGACTCTCGATCGACGCCTTAGCCAAAGGCATCTACGAGCGAAGCTTTGGTGACCTTGTAACCCGTGTCAACAAACAGCTTGACAGGACTGGTATGGGTCTAGATGATTCACATTTTATTGGAGTGCTTGATATTGCTGGATTCGAGATCTTCGAAGAGAACAGTTTTGAGCAACTGTGCATCAACTACACAAATGAGAAACTCCAGCAGTTCTTCAATCACCACATGTTCGTGCTAGAACAGGAGGAGTACGCTCGGGAACAGATTGAATGGAAATTCATCGATTTCGGCCACGACCTCCAACCCACGATCGATCTCATCGAGTTACCGAACCCAATTGGTATTTTCTCCTGTTTGGATGAAGACTGTGTCATGCCAAAGGCTACAGACAAGTCTTTCACAGAAAAACTCCACTCGCTCTGGGACCGAAAAACTCCAAAATACCGCCCTTCACGACTTGGGCAGGGGTTCATGCTCACTCATTATGCAGCTGAAGTAGAGTACTCCACAGAAGGCTGGCTTGAGAAGAACAAGGACCCCTTGAATGACAATATCACAAGGCTCCTAGCAGCATCCACTGACAAGCATGTGGCGGCTCTTTTTGCTGACTGTGCTGATGGAGATGATGATGTGGGAGCTACCAGAAGTAGAGTCAAGAAGGGTCTCTTTCGGACCGTGGCCCAGAGACACAAAGAACAACTGTCTAACTTGATGGCCCAGTTGCACTCTACGCACCCTCACTTTGTCCGATGTATAATTCCCAACCACAAGAAGCGTCCGAAGCAGCTGAGTGCGCCACTTGTCCTCGACCAATTACGATGCAATGGTGTTCTCGAGGGTATCCGGATTGCTCGCACTGGTTTCCCTAATCGCTTGCCATTCTCAGAGTTTAGACAGCGATACGAGGTGCTGTGTCGAAATATGCCGAAGGGTTACCTTGAGGGCCAAACAGCAGCCACTCTCATGCTTGATAAATTGGGCCTGGACAAATCGCTTTTCCGAGTTGGTCTCACAAAAGTTTTCTTCCGAGCCGGCGTACTGGCGGAACTTGAAGAACAACGCGATGCTCTCATCCGGGAGATCATGTCGCGGTTCCAATCAATTGCAAGAGGCTTCATCCAACGTCGTATTGCTCACAAGAGGCTTTACAGAGCAGAGGCAACTCGCATCATCCAGCGCAACTTCCAGGTCTACCTTGATCTTTGCCAGAACCCTTGGTGGAGACTTCTGGTCAAGATGAAGCCACTTCTTGGAGCCACTCGTACGTCCGGAGAGGTCAAGAAGCGCGATGAGATGATCCAGAAGCTAAGCGAGAAGATGAAGCAAGAGGCTGCTGAACGACAAAGGCTTGATGAAGAGCGCCGTAATGCACACACCGAAATGCTGCGTATTCAACAAACATTGGAGAGCGAACGAGCTCTTGCCTTGGATAAGGAAGAGATTTTCAAGCGGCTTCAATATCGAGAAGCTGAACTCAGCGATAAGCTAGCAGGCGCTTTAGAAGATCAAGAAAAGCTCGAGGATCAACTTGATGACATCCTGGACGCAAAGAAGAAGGCGGAACAACAATCAGAAAAATGGCGTTCTCAGCTAGAGCAGGCTGGCCAGATCATCGCCAAATTGGAAAATGAGAAGAGGGACCTCGCTGAGAAGCTCGACGATCTGGACGCCCAGTTGGCTGAACTCAGTCAATCGCAATCGCAACGCAGTGCTGAAGAATCACGACTATTGCAAGAAATCAATATGCTCCAAAGTCAGCTCAGCATGAAAGACCGCAAACTCCATGATCTTGAAAAAAAGATCCTCGAGGTTGACCAAGACGCTGTTGTCAAACTGGCAGGCACGACAAAGGAGCTGCAAGCTGTTCGAAGCCGAGAGCAAGATCTAGCAAAAGAGAACCGCAGAGTTCACCAGCAAATAGCTGAATTATCTCAAACGTCTACAAAGTACGAGGATCTCGTTCGCCGAAAAGAAAGTGAGCTTGCGGTTCTTCGATCCGACAATCGGAAGTATGAGGAAGAACGCAAACGCTTCGACGACGAAAAGCGAACATTGGTCACTGATAAAGACAATGTGATTAATCGCCTTCGCGAAGTCCAAGCTGAAATGTTTGCCATGAAATCGCAGAAATCTCATCTTGAGAGGGAAGCTGCTGACGCCAAAAAGCTTTTGGAAGCACGTCTCACCGAAGATGCTCAAGCAGGCCAAAATCGGAAAATGCTGGAAGGACAGATCGCTGACCTCAAAGAGCAGCTTTCTGAAGTTCAAAGGGATCTTAGCAAAGAGCGCCAGTCAAGAGACGATGTCCAGCTGCTCTCCGAGCACAAATTTCAGCAGCTCAACGATAAATATCAAGAAGTAAACGAAGCCAAGATCATCATCGAAAAGGAGCTTTACGTACAGCAAGATACTCTCAGACGAGCTATGGAAGCTCGCGTCACTGCTGAGAAGGAGCGCAACGAGGCTCGCAATGAGATCAGGAGGTTGAGAGAGGCCAAGGCCGCCGCTGAAGAGGCTAGAATTCAAGCCGAGCTTTCGAATGACAAAGCCGCTCTGAAGCTTGCTCGGGAAAGAGAGGCGAGCTTGCGAAAGGACCTCAATGCCGAACAAAGCCGAGCAAAATACTTTGAAGATGAATGTTCTCGCCTGAATCAGCAAGTCAAGGAGCTGGAGATGATGCTCGCCGAATCTGGGACATTCAGTTCGAAGAACGATCAGGAGAAAGAGCGACTTGAACGAGAACTCAACACCGCGAAGAGTAGGTTGATGGCTTCGGAGAATGACAACCGTGCCTTGTTGAATAAGATACAGCAAAAGGGCCTTGAGCTAGCAAGATCTGGATCAAAAGTAAGCGAGGCCAGTCGAGGTCAAGTGTTGACATTGCAACGAGAAAAGGCCAGGGTTGAAGAACAGAGTCAGAAGCTTCGAAAGCAGCTCGAAGACGCTCAAATGGCGTTGGCGTCTTCTGAGAAGCAGAAAGAGAAGCTTCAGCTCAACTTAGAAGACCTCAATCACCAAATGACACATGAGCATAAGACAAATCGAAATGCCGAAAAAGCTTCTTCAAACTTTACAACCCAGCTCGCGGAGGCTAGTAGGAAATTGGAAGCTGAGCGTCAACTACACTCCCAAACTCAAACCAAAGCCCGACAGCTTCAGACGATGGTGGAGACTCGTGACAAAGACTTGCTTCAATTGGTGAAGAAGATCGACCCCGATATGGCTCCTCCAGTGCCTCAAATGGATGGAATCAACGACAGGAGCCCAACAAAGTCTCCAAATCTCGTTCCTGGACTTGTTCAGAAGGTTGAAGAGCTGCTTCAAAATCTCAGGGTGCAAACTGCTGGACGGACGAACGCAGAGGCACAAGTAGCCGAGTTGCGCAGAAGACTTGAAGAAGAGTTCGGGGATTCTCCTAGTCGTCCCAAGCTGGAGGAGATCAATCCCAACCAAGTTTCTTTCAATCAGTCTCCAAGTCATCTTCGCAACAAGCTCAATGCTCGGCCTCGCTCCAATGTTTCAACGCCGACCCGCTGCCACCCTAGCAATGGGACCGATGTTCAAGACTCCGGAAGATCTGATCGCACTGCCGATATCCTTAGCTTCAATAATCGCCAGGATCTGAAAGCTGATGTGGAGGAATTGCAAAATCAGCTGCAATTGACTCAGATGCAAAATCGTCATCTTCAGAGCCAACTTGAGCGGTCAACTCCTGCACGAGACCTTTTCCCAGATGACAGCCCGTCTCTTCGTCGTGTGCAAAAGCTGGAACAAGCGAACAGCAGACTTCATGAGATGCTTGATGATTCTGCAAAGAAAGTGTCGGCTCTAGAGAGAAGTATCCAGACGGGTGATATTTCTCTTCGTGATATCCAAACGAAGTCTCACGAAGAGCTTTTCGACCTTATCAACAACCAGGAGGACTCTCGACGATCTTTGTTGCATGCTTACAAAGATACTTCGTCTGAGCTAACCGACATCAAGAAGCATTATGAAAGCTTGAAGCATGCACGTGCGACAATAGAAGTCGAGCTCAGAGATGCTAAATCGGATCTCGAGGAAGCAACTCTGCAACGAGACCAAGATGCTGCGAGCCGCAGTCAGCTTCTTGAAGAATTCGCTGATCTTCAAATCAGGCTGGACACTGAGTCCTCCAAGCTTGCAGATGTTTCCTCTAGCTTGTCCCTGTACAAGAGTCGTGCAGATGAGTATTTCAGCAAGCTTGAGCAGGCAGAAATTGCCGTAATGAAAGCGTCAAGGGCTGAACAATTCGCCAAGACTCAGGCAAAAGAAGCCGAGGATACATGCGCAGAGATCATGTCAGAGCGGAAACAGATGGATGCCACAATTGAGGACCTTCAGCGACAAAACCAGAGCTATGAAGAGAAGCTCGAAGATCTCTCTGCTGATCTTGAAGCCGCGGTGCAAGCCAGGAAGCGATTGCAACATGAGCTCGAGGATTACAGGAGCCAGAGGGCAATGGATATCGAAGACAAAGAAACCAGCATGGAGCAGACGCGGAAGAAATATCAGACCGAGTTCGCAACACTTACCCACGAACTGGACATTGCTCGAGAGGAGAAACTCTTCAAGCAAGACGAAAACACCAGACTTCGAGAGGAGCTTGAGGAGCTTCGATCAAAATGGGACGATGAGGTGCTCAACAGTTCCACTTGGTCGAAGGAGAAGGCTCGCCTAGAGTCTACTCTTTCTGATCTTTCCGAATCTCGCGATGAAGCTATCAAGGCTCATACCAACGCCCAAGACAAGATTGTGTCTTTGATGTCTCAACTCCAAGGCTTGCGAACATCAATGGATGACGTCGCTGCCGAGAGGGATACTCTTCAGCGGGAGAAGCGCAGTCTCGAAGCTCGTCTAGAGGAAGCCAAATCCGGGCTTGAAGACCTCGCTCGTGGCGATAGCCCTTCATTGCGAAATGCCGCAGGCATGGACCGCGAGATCCTGGAGCTGAAGTCCAACCTAGCACAACAAGAAGACATCGTCGCAGCCGCAGTCGGCAAGATGAAGCGCGCTGAAGCTCTAGCATCCGAAATGCAAAAAGACATCGTCGCCGAACGGGAGCAGACTGCCCAGCTCAGCAAAGAGAAAGCCGCGCTCGAGAAATCGCTCATGGAAGTGCAAGTCCGGCTCGTGGACCTCGAGACAAAGGGGTACTCCAGCGCCAGCCAAGACGTCCGTTTCCTCCACGGCCGCGTCCAAGAGGTACTGCCGACCCCGCCAATGCTTCCACCCCTTCCACTCTTCACCCCCATCAGCTTCATGACCAAAGACACAGATACTAACAAAGAATAGCTCGAATCCCAGCTCGAAGCGCAAGAAACGGAGCGCAATAAGTCGCAACGGTCGGTGCGCAACGTGGACCGCACGGTCAAAGATCTACAGTTGCAGATTGAAAGGCGAGAAAAAGCAAATACGCAGCTGCAAGAGGACATCGCGCGCGGGAGAGACAAGATCGAGAAGCTGCTTAAGGCGATCGACGAGCTGCAGGTTTCTGAGTCTGAGGCTGGCCTTTCTGCTAGGCGCGCTGAGAGAGCAGCAAAGGAAGAGGCAGCCAAGGCGTTGAGGCTTGAGAGGGAAGTTGAGGGGCTGAAAAGTCTGGGAGGGAAGAAGGGCTTTGGCAGAAGCGAGAGTGTGTGGAGTTTGGCGAGTGGCATGGGGCATATTAGACATGATTCCAGTGCGAGTCGGATGAGCAGTGGCGTGGGACCGGGGACTGGAGCAGAGGAGAATGGGATCGAGGTCCCGAAGCGGAAGAGCAGCATTACGAGGAAGAGGAGCATGAGTAAGGGGTTTTTGTGAGACGAGCGAGCGAAGAGAGGGAGATTTGCGTAAGCAAAGTGGGCGGGCCTTGTTAATTCTGGGTGACTGGGAGGTAAATAGGGGTGGGGTGGGAAAAAAGAGGGCATTGAGTCGGAGCGGCGTTTTAGAAAGAGGGTGGGGTAGGATGGGGGGTACATCCATGCATTATTTTGTATTATTGACATTGTCGGATTGTTTATTGGTTTCCATGGTGGCATAGTGTGTCAATAGAGTTTCTTGAGTGTGTGCTGGCGCTTGTTGTATCTGTGAATCGGTAATTTTATGTCTGGAGGGCCAGATTTCAGACCAGATCATACCGCTGATCAGATCCATCTCCTGGACCTAAAATATACAGCAAAGTCCATAAAGCCAGAGAAAATCGAACTCCTGCTTTCCCAGAGATTCAAAGGGTATCATGCAGCCTAACCTATGCCCAAAAACAACTTTCCCAGGTCGCCGGCCTATCCATAATCAACCAAACCTATCATGCTTCAACAAGGGCAACGGAGGCCCCTTAACGCTCTTCCTCCACTGGACCTCAATCTTCGATATCTTCTCCTTAGCATGAAACAACTTATGTTCCTGGATACTCATCTCTGGCACGTCCTCTTCCCACTTCCGCAACACATCCTGGCGGTCACACACATCCTTCAGGGCCGCTTCACTCACAGTATACATCTTGCACGCCTTCTTTCTCAGCTTGTTGATCCTCTCCCTAGTCCTCAAACTCGCCGTCGGATCCTGACCATTCATCCGCCGGTTTCGCTGCTCCTCTTTCCATCTGTATTCTTCGTAGCGCATGTGTAGGTTACAATCTCCGCAGAGAACGCCGTAATCAACACATGATTTGGAGGACGGCAAATAGGGGAATGAAATGGCGGACATATAAAGGTGTGCTATTTGTTTTGGTGTTTCGGGCGGGATGTAGTTTGCTGCTGGGCTGATGTCGGACTCGTCGGAGGGGGAAATCAGGGGGTGGTGGTACGTCGTTGCGGTCCTGGAATTGCCGAACAGAGCAAGGCGTTCCTTTTCGTTGAGTGTTTGTTCGGGGGTCGATGTTATGGAGTACGCGAGGAGGAGGCTTGTCCGTGGGGATCGTGGCGCTGCGGACGGAATCGGAGAGTAGTGGCCTGGGAGCGTGGTGATGATAGGGAAGGAGGTGGGGGTGGAGCAGAGGGTGGAGTTCTTCTGGCAGCGCAGGGTTATAAGCGTCATTAGCTCGACGGGCTTGAGGAGTTCGTTGTTGCGCAGACAGAAGAGGCAGATTCGGCGGCCTTCGTAGAGGGAGAGGTAGGAGCCAAAGGTGGATCGGGGGTTATCGCTGGGTGGGAGTTAGTAAGTGCGAGAGGAGGGTGTGAGGGGAACTGACGAAGTTCTGCAGTAATAGCATTCCATGGTGGTCAGCGCGTGGTGCAATCGCCGGAGGGGAATGTGGGGAGCGACGTCGGTGCTTAGACAAGCTCTCAGTGCTTGCGGCACATGCTCGTATAGCTCCTGATATTGGTAGAGAGACTCAATGGCGTGTCTGGTGTACTGAGAGACCCGTCTCATGGCCGTCAAAGTCGCCAGGTCTAGGTAGGACAGACATGCTTGGTAGAGCTCGATGGGTAGGGATTGAAGCTTACTATCGTGCCATCCGTTGGTCTGGGGTCCTGTGTGAGGGTTTCTAAAGGGTTTGGTACGGCCATTGTCCAGGCGGCAGTGTGTCAATAGCACGAATCGGTCGATGAATGGCTCAAATATCGTCGTCTTCTCATCGTGCGAGCAGCAAGAGCAAGACATGCTGACTGCTAATAACTATTTCCCTCTTTTGTCCTTGTGCTATGTCGGTTTGCTGCGGTGAAGTGGCGTACCAAGGCTTGAATGTGCATTGGAGGATGGCCGAGTCGGGGCGCTCAGGACGAGGCTGAGAGATGAATCGAGGCTGCGCAGAGCGAAGATCTAAATGCGCCTTGGCACATAGTCTCATTACCGCAAGCACCCTTCGTAGAATGTGCGATCTTATGGTTGGTATGTCTGAACACAGGGCGGTCGTTGTTGTTCGATGAAGGGGTAGTTAAGTTAAAGAGTATCTGCCTTGTGCCCCGCTAATTTAGTGCAGTACGAAGTAAGGTTGAGGTGAGGGGTTTGTCCGCTCGCACGTGATCGGCTGAACACAAGGTAATTTCAACCTCACTCCTTTATTTACTTCTCTCCTTGCCATCTTTACAATTTCATCTCGCCTCATCTCGCCAAGTGCCGACATCTACACTCAACACATTGCTCATCGAAATTGCCATTTAGCAATGCACCGCTCGGTTAGAGTCCATATTTTCTCGCGACGCCATCCCAGGGCTCCCAAATACCGCAGCCTTTATCCTTTCACGGTTTCTCTCATTGCTAGATTTGGAGGCACAGAAAGCCTCTATCGATCACCCTCAGCTTTTCTTTGCGCGATCCGACGACCAAAGTCGAATCTTAAAAAGTTCACGGGGGGGGAGGGGTTTGAGCACTCCACCAGTTTTGGCCGTTTTCGGAAATATCACGTGATCATATGCATTCTCCGACACGCACCTCTCAACAATGCGATGAATGCATCAACGGCGATACGTTTTCGAACAATGCTCATCCACAAAATACGGTGTCAAACTCGGGAATTGCACAAGTGTTCATAAGTTCGTTCTCGGCGATTTAGTGCTAGCTACAGAGGTGCAGCACTGAAGCCAGAAGTCTGGGAATGCATGCGCTCAGTGGCTGTTTCTTTGATAGAGCCTCACAGAACGGTTCCGGTAACTTTCTTTACACTATGGACTCTTCACAAATATAACAATGGTAGCTCTCCTTTTCTTTGACCATTGCCTCTATGCATGTTCATAACTCCATAATTTCGAGTTGCTCTGCTTAACGTCACCATTTTCTCGATTCAATTCAGAGAGAAGCCTCGTATCAAGCACGACATCATGGATGACATAAATTACCCTCAAAGTTACGTTCCCCGACTAAACGACACTTCCATCCTCGACTTCGAGAACTCGCTCGTCAATGTCATTTACACCACAGCACCAAATCAGTTCATTGGAATCTTAAGAATTATTGGATATCTTGTCATCACTGCCTTGGATGTTATTTTCACTTTGAAAGGGGTAGCTGTAATGATTGCGATCCTCGCATACCTGTTTCTCTACGGACTCCCAGCCGTTTTCGCAAGGATATGGAACAAGTTCGACACATGGTACTTTGAAGGCAGATTTAATGCGCCGGAAAAGCCACCTGTTACACCCGTTTCGGCACCACTCGATGTACCAGTTAGGCCAGCTTCTGCACTCGCCACTACCATGGAGTTTGTACTGCCAGATCCAGAAACTTCCACCAGGGGGTCTTCGTGGCCTTCCAGAATATTGTCTTTGCCAATCTCTCCCAGTCATTGGACATTCATATTTTCTCCCTTCTTTCCTTACGCGCCTCCGCCCACACCAGTCGTAACATCAACAAATACCGGGCGTTCATGCAGACAGCCAACGTTTAAGACTCCACCTCAATCTCCCAAGCTCATCGGTGACGTAAATTCTACAGAGAACTCCTTCCCGAGTTCGAGTCATGGAAGGAAAATTCCTCCATCTGCCCAGACAGCTCCTACAAGAACCTCTCCCCGCAGGGCAGCTGCAGCAAATAAAATTCCTCCGAGTATCGATACAGCTTCTGCGAAGGTGTCGCCACTGAAGGGGACTTCTTCAAAGACTTCCGCCCCCGAAGCAGTTCCTGCCAAACAATCTCCTCCAAAGACACCTCAAACCAGCCCATCTCTAGCGAGCGCATCGTTTTCTAGCGGGTCTTCCATCGAAATCTTCGCCGTTGCAGACAATACATCTGTATCCACCGTGTCATCAGCCGGAGGCCTCACCGTTCCATACAACAATGAGACCGTCATTTCATACGGTGCTGAGACAGTCGTACCGCACAATATTGAGAATGAGGAAGAGCATGTGAACTGGTTTTCGAAATCCAGCGAACTTGTTGCTTCGATGATCTGGAACTGGCTCCTAGCATTTGGTAAACGTTCAGTTTCGGCGATCTGCAATCACCCGGGCAAGGTAATGCTCATCGTGCTAGCGATCGCCTCCATTTATAGTTTTATCGACGCGGTTCCCAACACAGCGAACAGCGGCTCAGTGGCTTCGATCTTCGATGGCTTACGGCCCAGAAATGTCTTGCAACCAGTCAAGGCTTACGGCAGTTACATTTTGAGCTATCTACGGTCTCTCACTTCTGTGATTTTAAGTTACCCACTGTTTCTTATTAGCGTCGTACTTAGGATCATTTTCAACTTCTTCGCGTCTCTCGCTGCTGTCCTCTTGGGCACTCCAAAATACCTGGGACTTGTTATTTTCAGCGTTTTCGGGTCTTTCGCTACTGCAATCTCGGCCTTTACACGATCTCTGGCAACAGTTATTTTCAACTCCTCCGAGTCTTTCGCTACTGCCATCTTGGGATATCCACGATCGTTGGCTACAATTATTTCCGACTATCTGGGTCCTTTGGCAACCTGGGCCAATGCGATATTCTTCGGTCTCCTGATTCCTCTTGTTACTCTTTCGTCATCATGGATTGTGGCAGTTCCGGCTTTTCTTGCCGTCGCCGGCATTGCAGTCTTCCATCAAACCCTGTGGACAATCGGGTGTGGAGGGTTGTTAGTCGCGTTGGCAGCAGTTGCTGCCTTTGTTCCCCTCAAGTTCATGCCGTTGCTCATTTTAACCCTTGCTGTTTCAACTCTTGCTTATTGGGGAAGCACTGTCTGCCTCAATTCGGCAGCTGTAACTGCACTTTCTCTAGTCGCTGTTGCACTTGGGTCTTGGGCAACACAATCATGCATCGATTTGACGAAGAGAATATGTCCACATATTGCGGGATTGCCATTCTCTATCCTCACTTGGCAACCAGTGTTCTGGGGGACACTTCTCTGGATCGGACAATATTTCAATAATATCACCTTCCCGACTTGCCTTAAGTCTCTAAGTTTCTACGGACTCGCACGGATCGGAAGGTGGGGCTCAACTACCTGGTTTTGCGTCTTCATGTTGCTCGCTGTCTTTAAGGGCCTGAAGATTTTCGTTCACGCCGTTTCATACTATTTGTGGACGCGTCCGGTTCCTGCGCCAATAAATCCAACTATCACTCCCGAAGATGTTACAGTCATTGTCCCAACAGTGTGCTGTTTCGGGCAGGAATTCATCGACTGCATTGATTCCATCCTCATCAACCAGCCAGCGAGAATCATCATCTCGGTGGTCGGACACGAGAAAAAACTACAAGCTATTCGAGTCTGCGAGAAAATCGACCCTCGGATCGAAGTCGTTTCCACCCCAGATGCAAACAAGCGTACTCAGCTTCTCAAAGCTGTGCAGGGCGTCCGAACTCCCATCACAGTATACGCCGATGACCACGTCTTTTGGCCCCCAACTTTCCTCCGAAGCGCCCTCGCCCCCTTCGAAGACCCCATCGTAGGCCTGGTCGGGACCTCCAAGCGCGTGTGGCGGAACCGCAACCTCCCTTCTGGGACAGTTTCTTCAACTACATTGCCTGCATCTACCTGGAGCGGCACAATTTCGAGTGCACCGCAACCTACAACATCGACGGCGGGGTCTTTGTGATCTCTGGTCGGACCGTACTACTTCGCACCTCGGCTCTGCATTCCCTCGAATACCGCACCGAGTTCCAGGACGAGTACTTCGTCGGCATTGGGCCCATGAAAGTCGACGACGATAACTTTAACACCCGCTTCATGGTCCGCCACGGCTACAAAACAGTCTTCCATAACGACTCCAGCGCCACAATAGAAACGACCCTCGTCCACGGCACAGGCCAAATTACCAAATTCCGCGACCAGCTCCTACGCTGGTCACGCACGACCTGGCGTTCAAATCTTAAATCCCTGCTCACAGACCGCGCATGCTATCAACGCACGCCGTGGACCACATATGCGATGTTCATCTCCTCGCTTGTCAACTTCGCCCTCCTCTACGATTTGGCGTTGTACTGGAGTTTGAAGTGGTCAGGTGCCGGTCATATGTGTGCGTTTTGCATTGTGTTGGCACTGAGTAAGTTGATTAAGCCGCTGCCGTATTTGGTGAGGGAGTGGCAGGATTGGAAATTGGTTCCTATGGGGATTCTGTTTGCATATGCGCATAGTTTCATTAAGTTGTATTCGTTGTGGACAATTCGGGATGTGGCGTGGAGTGGGAGGAGTGGGATCAAGGCAACGGCTTAGGGGGAGTTCACAGGGCGGCGTTGCAAAAGTATTGAGGTGCTTTGTAAAGTTGACCACCTGTGCATGTGCTAGTTAAATGGTAATCTTAATTTGTTAAGAAGAGCCCTGAGTTAGATTCATTTGAGTAGATGTGACGCGGTTCCCCCTTTTCATTCGCTTAAGTGTGACACGGTTGTCCTGGATGAAGGCGAGTCGATTCACTTTCGTCTCAAGCCG
The DNA here is from genome assembly GCA_021399465.1 of Hyaloscypha sp. PMI_1271. Classification (NCBI taxonomy): domain Eukaryota; kingdom Fungi; phylum Ascomycota; class Leotiomycetes; order Helotiales; family Hyaloscyphaceae; genus Hyaloscypha; species Hyaloscypha sp. PMI_1271. Next base: position 16,546 of record JAJTUS010000183.1, on the reverse strand, counting down.
ATTAAGTGATAAGACGGGTAGAAGGATTAGGGAAAAGCCTTGGTCGTCGAGTTGCAATGTGCAGTAAATACGTAATATACTGCTAGTGGTAAAGGATGGAGAGAAGTTTATTGAGGTACACATAAAAATTGGCCTCGCTTATTAAGCTGCGGCCCAAGGCGAGCCTGACATGATTCTTGTCTTAACACTCCTTCGCGTCCTTAAAACTCATCTCCAGACGTACCACTATTCACCACGCATGGGGTTTGTAGGTACGTGCTAGGTTACGGCAGCTTCCCACTACGTACAGCTCTGCCTTTTTTCTCCTTCCTTTCTCCACCATTCCTCGACTTCGTTTCCAGATTAGACGCTCACCTGCCACCTCTCCTTATCACGGCCATATTCAACTATTCGCGCGCCAAGTCGCCCGACATGCCTTCAGATCCACCCACCTGCAAGAAGTGGCTCCAAGGAGCGTGCAAACACGGCGAGCAGTGTCGATATTCTCATGATAGCAAGCCAGCTTCATCCAAGAGTTTGTCGCTACTTCTTCTTTTGTCCTTTAACTGCTTCTTCATAACTGGGGAGGATGCACCTAATACCTTTTACAGTCCCCGCGGCACCCACCGCTTCTCCATCTATTATGAGAACTCCTGAGGAGGCGAAAGCGAGGAAACAGTATTTCAAGCACCGCAAGATGATGAAAAATTCGGGACCATTGCTAAACACATTCGATCTTTCCGCCATTCAGAAACCAACAAGTCTTGTGAACATCAAGGACTTCAGTTTTATTGCATCTTACAACTGGAGCATTTCCGACGATCCGGTGATCTTTGTGCCAGGTATATCCTCATTTCAGCACTGCAGAAGTTTAATGGGGTACTAACACCAAATTCAGGATGCCCAGCGAGATGGAGCCCGCCAAGTCTTCCATATCAAGTAGAGAAGGACAGTGGACAAGTCGTCATCGATCAAAACAGCCACCGCAGCCCTTCTGCCTCCTTCGATCCCTTATTTAAAGCACTACTCACCATGAACCCAAACCTCAACATGAAACCCATCGGATTGACGACAGATCGAAACAGTCTCCGAAAGCTCCTGCAGTTTGTTTCAGGGAAGGTTACAAAGAGCTGGCGAATCGATGTCGATATTATCGAGGATACGATGTTCTTCACACGTTGGGAGGAGAGCCAAGTCATGCTTATCACTGGAGCGAGGGATTCTGGGTATGGTCATGGGTTTGAAAAGGCTTTCTTGAGCTTTGATGCAGACCTACAAGAGAGCTCCGGTCATCACCGTATTGTGAGATATAACCTGGGTGGAATCGACTGTCTGGTGAGATTTGAGGTTGATGGATATATTAGCGACGATGATGGGTTTAGCAGTGGTAAGCAAGACACTGCTGTAGACGAGCTTGGTCAAGGGCTCTCATGTCTCCACATCCAGAACTCGACGGATGCTGCCGAAGTCAAGATGCCGCCAACAACCGAAGTCAGAGTGATCCAGAGAGGTGGTCTAGTAAACAACGACACGATCGCCGAATTAAAGTCGCGTTCTACAGCTGCACATCTGAAGATGCAGGAGTACATACCGCAGCTTTGGATCTCACAGACCCGCCACCTGTTTGTCTGCCGGCATAAAGAAGGACTGATGGAAATGGAGCCCCAAAGAGTAGATATGACAGAGCAGTTCCCGGATTGGGAGAGCAGAAACCAGCAGTATTTGAGGACTTTGGTGGGACTTATTTCGGAGATTAAAAAGGTTGTGAAAAGGGCGAAGGGAGGGAAGTGTATGTTGGTGTTAAAGATGGAGGAGAAACCTAGGGTCCTGAGAGTGTATCAGAGGAACGGAAAGGCTCTCTTTCTGCCCAAGGGGACGAGAGAGAAATACTGGGGAATTGGAAATTAGAAGCAAGGAGGGCGAGAAATGGTGGACTGATATTTATAAACTAGCGAACTCGAATCCCTCGCTTTTCGCCTCTGGTGACAAGGTTCATCGCCATTCTCACTTCTTTCTGCCGCACTATGCACACTTCCCAAATGCCTCAGCAACTTTCAAGAGAACGAAAAGGTTATCACGACTCAACCTGATACGCGGGAGGATTCGCGGATGTTTGTTTACTTGCCCCTTTTTTTATCGCTTATTTGGGACTATACCATACTTCTTACATACACTTATAGGCGAGATATGGAGGTTAGTGGGAATTTGCAGACGTTGAGTTACCTCATAATTCTCCAGCAGACCCTATTGACAATGCCGCATCTTTGGATGCAGACGCATATTTCTATTATACGGAACGATGGTGGATGAGCCCACCAGCCAGTTTATAATAGTTTCGGAGTCTTAGATATCATTCCGCCTCACATAGATTTCCAGGACACTCAACAGAGGTGCATGAAATATGGAATTCACTCCGCAGCGGTGCGATCAAGAAACCACAGCGTTCGTGTGCTTTATGGCAACTTGGAGAACGCTTGCACCTGATCAAGCCTTTCCCTTCACTGAACCTTAGTGCCTGCTTTGTACTGTAGGCACAGTACGCCTGTGCCCCTGGATTCCAAGCTAAGACTTCGACTAAATTTCCAGCGTTAATCACGCATAGTATTGCGGTGGGTCTTGCTCGGATTACTATCGGTTGACCAGCCGCCGTGTTTCCCGGACCTCTCAAGCAACTTACCAATGAATCCTTGCTGAAATAGGACGCATCCGAAGCTCTCTGATATTGCAAGAATCGTTCACTGATTTCTCCCACCGGTGGGGGTGAGGAATCAGTTTTGCCTGGAGGGGGACTTCAAAGTCGAAGGCTTCTTGCCGGGCGCCCGCGACTTTGACTCGAACGATGAGGGTGAAGAAGTGGGCAACCAATGAACTGCAGAATGTAGGTAGGAGGCGTCCGTTGTCCTCGATGGGGATGGCCCAGTTAGAAATCCATTTGCCACCGGGCTCACCTGTCATCAGCTTTCGTGTGTTGCCGCCGTCCAAGAACCCTTCAATCGAACCGGAGAGACCAGCTAGGGAAGCCTGGGTGGCAGTGGCTTGACTTTCTGGGTTGAACCTGTATCCCCATGAAGCATCTCGAACGTATTGAGTCTCTAGCTTTATGATGCCGTCGCGGAGCCTCATATCACTGAAAGAATCTAACAAACTCTGACTAGGTAGCCTGGGGAAAGACTTCACGGAGTAGAATGTCTTGACTCGTACCAAGGGAAAAACCGTAAAGCTTAATCCTTGGAGGCTCTTTGGGACATTGTTCGAACTTGGACTTGCCGACTCGAACTCTAGTCTCAAAAGAGCCGTCGTGTGGCTATGGGTAGAGCGGGTGTCGTAAGCAAAAGCGGATGACTCTTGTAGCGAGACCTTCATTGCTCCTAGCGGGTTCCCCAGCAGAGATGGTCGTAGCACTTTTGTTTCTCGCTCCTTGAACTCCATGGGGAAGTCGTCTGTTTCTGTCGGGGGCAGTTCCTCGGTGTATAGCGCAACAGTTACGGGTAGAAATGTCTCCTGTGACCCTTTCGCCCCGGTGTCATTTATAGTGAAGTTTGCGATGGCTCGTAGGTAGTAGGGAATGCTGGGCTGCGCGAATAGTTTGCCCGTAGCTTCGTCGAAAAATTCATCTCCTAAAAGCGGGGACGGAGGCAGGTGTGAGCATTGTTCTGGTAAGTCGGGATTGGTGCACGGGATCGCTCGGGATCGCTCGGGAGATGACAAAGTGAAAGGGTGCTTCAAGGACAACTGTCCCGAGCGGCTGGTCTCTTTGAGATAGATTGCTTGGCAGCATGTCATGGGCTTGACTGAGAAACTTCAATTTTGACCGGTTAGATACGAACTTGTAGATCGCGAGGCGAGGGAAGAAGTGGATTGAAAGGGGTGGAGGGAGTCATGGGAGTAGTTGAATCACTTACCATGCGCTCAACCTTGATAAGTCTTGGCAGGCGGACTCCTGACTCAGGTATCCAGTTCCGTGAGACGCCTAACGAGCCGGGGTTTATGGGTCTGTGCGCTACAAGGCATTTCACACACAAATAAAAATAAAAATTCTTTTAAACTTGAATTTTTAATTTTGCGAAGCGTAATTTAGCCATTTTAATACCCTTTCCCACGATCATAGGTCGTTGTAATTAATAGAGGTTGTGAAATTCTGAAGTGAAAGTCGTGACTTCTAGGTTTTAAGGCCTGAAAGCGTTTTCGCGAAGCCTGAAAATCCCTAGAAAATGCCCTGTGCGCACAGACCTATGAAGCCGGGCTCGTAAGGAAGCTTTAGAGGTGTTCATGGTTTTCTCGTCATTTTCTGTATCCTACCTTCAAAGTATATTGTAATCTCATCAATGCGCAGGTCTTCTGTGCTTGACAACTCGAGATGGCCATGCAGCTCGTCTTCGGGGTTCCAGACTGTGGCGGAGGTGGCGTATCGATGTTTTTCGTTTTGTGGTTAAGGATGACACGCAGACGCGGAGGAGGAGCTTGGCCTGGATCCATGATAGCAAAGCTGAATTTAGAGTGAACTAAGGTAGGGACGGTGACGCAGGGTTCGGGTTCGTTGTTAAAGATGAGCTTCGAGATTGACAGGAAGTCCCCAACCCGATGGCTCTACTCGTAAGCTGTTGTTCCTTTCGCTCGTCTGCCAGGATAGAAATGTTTAAATGCACGTCGGAAATAGCGAGCCCCAGCTGTTCTAATGGTATTCCTAAGCATGCCATCTTTGTGGTCATTTTCTGAGAGGTCAACTCGGCTGCTCGCTAACCGTCGCTTCACGCCCCCTTTTTACTGTCGACCAACGGCATCATCCGAGTGACATGCTAGCATGACAGGAGCGTTGGCGCCTGCAATGACATCCGTCCCGCTGGGCTAAACTCCTCTCTCGTTCATTATTCCCTTCATGCAGACGACCATGAAGGCGATCCTGGATCATTTTCGATTCGTGTTTGATTCTTTCGGCGCCGTTCAGCCTTACCCCCCCACGCTTGTCCAGGTGCTCTCCAATGCGCTTCTCAAGTTCCAGATTCATTCTCCTGTGAGGCTTAACTATTGAATGTGACTTGTTTTTCTAAAGTCCACAGATCAAGGGAATCCAGAAATATATAGTTCCTCAGAGTCGATTGGTGAAGGGGATGTTTCTCAAACCCCTGCAAAATTAGGTAAGACGATATGACTTCTGAGCGAAGGGAGTGGCATTAGGCGAAAATACTTGCCATTTATGTGCCTTACGAATAGGTTGATTATCCTTAAGGGCAATCCATTGTGCGCTTCGTACGACTTGGACCAGGCTCCTGAGACCGGTGTTCTTCAGTAGCCACGGGACTAACTGGTTTGCTGAAGCACCGTTCCCAACGACGACAACATCCTTTCCTTCAAAGTCGACCTCATGGTCCCAATGAGAGCTGTGGAATATTCTCCCTCCAAATTCTTGGATATTGGTTATGCTTTCAGGGCCCTTTGAGATATCCAGAAACCCAGCAGCAGTAAACAAAACGCGAGAATGCCGCACAAACGTGTCGTTGGTGGCACGATCAAGAAATTCTACCCTCCAGAGGTCCTGATCCTCTAGCCACTGAGCTGAAACGCATTCTTGGTTCAGATGAATTCGGGACTGAATAGTGTGAGCTACGCATCTGATGTAGGCCAGAATCTCGGGTTGGCTTGCGTATGTCGTTGACCAGTCGGGGTTCGGGGCGAAGGAATAGGAGTATAACTTTTATGCACGATGGCCGTTAGCAAATGTTAGGTGTAGTGATATTTGCGTGATGGGGAAACTGGCTTTAAGAAAGATTCTTACCGGGAAGGGATATCGCAGCTGAGATTTGGGTATGTGTTCTTAGACCAGGTGCCGCCAATGTCGTTTCCTTTGTCAAAGATCTCGAAGGTTGCATTTTTGAATTTTGAATGCAGTTGGATGCCTGCGCAAATGCCTTCGTAATCAGTCAGTTTGTGGATAATTATTGAAGAGGGTGGACTCATGAACTCTCGGTTCTTGACATACCTGACAAGCCAGCTCCAATGATAATTACGTCTGAGTGAGCTTCCGAGGAATTCTTCATGGGTTGAAAACCTTCAAGTTGAAAGAATATGACACGCTAACATTATTTCTTCGATTGGTCGCCTTGAAATATATCGAGTGGTGACATTCTCTCCTCCGCTTACATCATCTTTCCAAAGCTCCCTGGTGACATTCTCTTTCCCAGTGACATCCCCTTACCTGGTGACAACCTCTCTTCGTAACATTATCTGCAGGCTCCTCAAACTCAAGATTGCTATTTAGATAAGCAATGCCTAGGAACAACAGGAGGAGCTGCAAGTTTCTTATGCTATGTCTCCTTATCACTCGGGGCAAACATTGTTCTCTGGAAATCCAAAATATCCGTGCAGTGCATGAACTCGCACAGTGATAATTATACTATCACTGGCAAGGACATTAACCCTTTATGTATTCCAAGACGCTAAACAGCAGCTCGTTTTCAACCTTGCAACCACAAACTCCATCGCCTTTTACAAAACCATTCCAGAGGCGGATGCCAATCTCGATCATATCGATCCCTCTCTTGTTGTGTTCGCGTATCAGCTCATATGCCACAGAGCATAGAGTTGTCCCGTTATCGGACTGGCTAGAAGTCGGGAGAAAGGACTCAGTAGGGCAAAGTGGATTGTCGACTAGTATGGTTAAGGACGAGTCATATGGAAAGGGCGGAGGAGACCCGGATGGGCCCTCAGGCATAAAAGAGGGATCGAAGGAGGAGTTCGTTTGAAGAGGCTCGAACATCATGCCGAAATCGTCCGCGGGGAGTTGTAGAAATGAATCTGCGAACATTTCATCTGAGGTATTAGGCAAGCTTGCCACTTCGTTTGGCACCGTGGCCGCCGCCTTTCGATACATCAGCAAACAGACTTCACTGCAATATACCGTTCTCCAGGCTTACCAGGCCTTCTTGTGTTGTTCCTGAGGAACTTTGCGTACGACTGCCGCTATCGACAGCCTCCGGGGCTCCACCATCAGCGGAGAGATGAGTGTCCACCAATGTCTGCTCTAGGCCCGCAAGGGCTAACAGCTCTCGGAGCTTTCTGTTCTCCTCCTCAAGCCGCAAGATGGTGTCCCGGGGAACGACTTCGGGTGTGCACGGCTGGAGTCCATGTTCCTTGCATTCTTCGACCTTGTGTTCCAGCTCCGCGATGTACTCGCGTCTGCGCTCCCGGGAACGTCGCTGATTGTTGCGCACTCGGACCAAGTTAGAAGTCTGTGAATTGAGTCCGATCAGCAAAGTTTAGTGGGTGCGAGTGCGAATGTGAGTAGTGGGATGAAAGGCTGACCTCTCCTTTGGGTTTCGGCGGCATGGCTGTTCGACTGTGGTTGTTGATCGAGTTGGTTTCGGAGAAGTGAAGTGTGGCGGCGAAATTCATTGTCGGCAACCTTATTTTTACAGAGGCCGGCGGCACCTCCCAAGACTCACAGCGCCACCTAAACCTGTTCAATTGCAAAGAGAAAACAAAACAGTTTTATGTAAATTTATTTACTCCTTTATCCAGCCTTTAATGTAATTTAATTGAAGTTCCAGTTCTTTTCAAATAATAAAAGCCAATAGGAACTGATTGTATAAAAGCAAGTCCCTTCTCCACTTTTACGAATCTGACCCCCCATTACATTCAAGGCGCTGAAGCAAGCCCCTATCTGGGGGTTGGCTGGGTCTAGAATAGAGTCTAGAACAGCATTTCTAAGCACCGCTTGATCACTACAGCAGCAGCAACAACAACAAAAATGCGAGAAAAGAAAGCGATGTTTATGGCCATTGGCCCAATTGCTCTGGCATGCTCAGCTTCTAGTATTTTGACTCACCCCGCAAGCTATGGTGCGGCTCTGTCAACGGTGACATATCAACGCTCTTCACTCTGCAAATCACAGATCGGCGTTCGCCCCAGATCAAGGAACGATGACATACCACCGCCCTTTATTACCACTGCCGAGTCTTCTCTCGAGGAAGACGAGGTCTATCATCTCGGTCTGTTGCCATTCGTATCCGGGCAGTGACAATGAGCTCAGCATGCGATTCTCTCCAGGCTAAAGTAATCGAACGGATGTGGTTTTGGAGGGAAGGTGGGAGGCAGAATCGCTCGTGCGGACTGCTTAGGTTCGGGCTGAAAAGGGTTAAAATAGACGTCTGTAAGTGGTCCAAGTCTAAGGAGTATATTCTCAAGTAATTAGGAGTGTTTTCGCCCCTGTGGGCTAAGAAGGTGGGCTAGGAGAATCGCTTATTATATGCGTGCGTGAGTGGATGTAGATTACTAATAAATTTATATGTACAGGTACATAAATATTATGCTACGGGAGCCAAGCGAACACCCCCTGTAGTGCGGGAAACACACCCTTGCTAGCGTGGACAGTTTCTACCGGACGAAGGGATAGGCCGCTGTTAGACAAGGTAACCGCTCAAAAAGTGATATATTTGTAGTTAATTCGAATTCGGTTTAGGGGAAGGCAATAATATAGAATGTAACGTGTTTGTAACCTAGCTCGGGGTTCCTCTGTCTAGTCTTCAGACCAACTTTTCGATTCACAAAGTTTAGGGCTCTATTTAGTGTGAATCAGATCGAATTTATATAAATTCGATCCGTAGGTTTCGAATCGAACTTTTTTTAAGGTTCGATTCGTACGAATATCTGTAAAAATTCGACGAACTCTCGTAATATAAGTTATATGAAACTCACATATATTACCTATATTACTTATTACTTATTCTCTAAATAGTAATATAAGCGAATTAATCAATTAGTCTTTATATAAATCTAAACTCTTAATTCTCTAAATTTGCCTAAAATAGCTATTTTTACGAAGACTATTAGTTTAGTCCTATAATTCTATATATATAAAGTATATCCTTAATCCCTTAGATATAAAGATATACTAATTAGTAATAGGATACCGCTAGCTCCCTATAATAAAACACTACTCTAGTATTTGACTAGAGCCTCTAGCTCTTCCGAAAATTCTATTATTATTAATTCTATACTTCTACTAGTATATAGATAAGCTATTAAGAACACACCTCTCTCCTAAACCCCTAAAACTCGAAAGCGAAAGATCGACTTCTAATTCCTCTATAATTACAGCTTCTAAGGAGCTCTCTTTTTAATCCTAAAGGCCCTAAAGTAGAATACTCTTATAGTAAAAAAAGCATATATATCTATTATTAAAAAGGCTCAAAACTCTATAAAGAAGCTCTAGTCTATAATTCAAGAATTATAATTAGAGGATAAGGAGGATATATATTAAGAGAAATAGAAAACTAATAGAAAGTATATATTAGTTTACTAGAAATACTAAGTATTATTATATATAGTTATAGAATACTCGTTATATTTATTATTAGTAAAGTAGTATATTATAGAGGTTAAGGAGCTTAGTTTAAGAGGTTAAGCTATTAAACTATACTCTCGAACCTCTATTATACTTAACTAGGTCTAGTTTATAAGATAAGCTATATATATAACGCGATATATAATAATTTATAAAAGTATATTTAAATACTAGAAGCTCTTTAAAAAACATCAAAAAACATAGTTTCTTATCGAATATATACTAGTTTCCTAATTAGGCCTAGTCTCACGCTCTCTAATTATATTATATATTTATATAATATACTCTTATTAATATCTCTACTTCTATATATTATTCTCTTACTAATATACTCTTCTCTTACTCTCTATTACTCTATATATTACTTTATTTATATTTAACTTACTCTTTTATATCTAGTTATATAGTATTTATATTAATTAGGTACTTGAGAGTATTTATAAGCTTTAATTTTATTATAGAGTTATATTAAAGAGCTAAGTCGAATCCCTGAGCTTAGTTTAAGAGGGTATATATAACTTAGCTACTATATATAATAGCCCACGTGTCACTTTCTAAACCTTCCCTTATTAGCTAAATATACTCTAATTATCTATTACCTCTTACTCTTATTATATATTATTCCTATAAGGTAATACCTTATAAGCTCCTTTATTTAATAAGTTATAAGTCCGGACTATGAAAGTAAGAAGGGAGTTAGACCTTAACTCTAACTAGTTATATATAGTACTAGTCGAGTATTAAATTACTAGTTAAGTACCTAATTACTAGTTAAGTACCTAATTACTAGTCGAGTACTAATTACTAGTCGAGTACTAATTACTAGTCGAGTACTAATTACTAGTCGAGTACTAATTACTAATCGAGTAACTAATTACTAGTTGAGTAACTAATACGAATAGCTCTAGCTATAGGATTCGAATACTAAAAGCTATACTTAGTTATTAGTATATAAATTTTCAAATAATAACTTATTCGAGTATTATATAATAATAATCAAATACATACTACTCCGAATACCTTAAATTATCCTCTTTACCTCTAAAAACCCTATAATAGACGATTATAAAAAATATATAAAACTACTAATCTTAGTAAGAGAGAATTACGAGAGCTAGTTCTATAAGGCTAAACTATAGTATTAATTAAAAGATATTTAGTATATTATCGAGATTATAGTCGATGAATATACTTAGATTAGTAATATAAAGGGAGCTATAAGAATACTATTATCGAGTAGAGTTAATATACTATAAGATAATAATATCTCTAAGCTAAGTATAAAGTTCGAGTAATTTGAGGGAGTATTTAATAGCGAGAAATAAATGAAGTATATAAAGGATTAGGTTACTATATTACTAATCTTTAGTAATAGACTTAGAGAAGATAATAAACCCTTTATAGAGGAATACGAAATAGCTAAAAACGTTTAGACTTAGCTAATATAACGATATTTCACCTAATTACTTAACTATATCCTATATCCTATATATCTCATATCCTATATATCCCATGTCCTACGCTACCACGTGACGCGGCCGCTTCGCTAAGGGAATCTAGATAGAGTATACCTAGGGAAATTTAGGAAGCTAAGCCCTATATAGACTAGTATATTATAGGGTATATATATATTTCTATAACCTCCTATATTCTAGTCTTCTTTTCTTTAGTTTTAAATCGTCTTTATAAGAGACCTTTTACCTTACTTTCTAAGCCCTAAATACTATACCTATAATAGTATTTAAAGCTTATTTCCTTTAATCCTATAGAGGATTTTAAATAAACTAAAACACCCCTATTTAACTCCAAATAAAGGTACTATTACTATTATAGAACCTTAGAATATAAGCTAAAGCTTTAGAATAATAAGAGTAATAAACTACTCTAGACCCTTATATACTAGTAATATATTAGAAACCCTTAGAAAAAAAACCCCCGAAAATCGAAGAATCCTATTAAAGGCTATTCTTTAACTAAATCATATAGTAATAAGTACCTATAAGCTAGTAACCTAACTACTAATAGTAAGCCCTATAATATTATAGGCCTTATATATATACTAGTAACGAGACTACTAGAGAGGATATATAGAGGAAAAGTATAATAAGTCGACTTTCTAGGACTTAGGACCCTATATAACTAAGAAGGATATCGAATTCTTAATAAGCTCTTATTAGATTAAGTTATCCTATTAATAACCTTTCTCGATCTAAATACCTTATTAATATTCTAAGAAGCTTTATAAATAAATCTATTAAGGAAGGGCACTCCTTATTTATTAGAAAAGTCCTAGATATAGACTACCTAATTACTTCTTATAATCTAAATAGCTAGTTTAAGGACTTTATTAACTTCCTTAAAGATATTAACTTAATTATTAAGAGCTACTAAGATACTACTACGAAGTTAACTAAATATAAGAAGAGATATAGAGATATTAAAGGTATTTTTGAGAATATAAAGCTCTAGAATACTAAGCTCGAGGTAGATATTAAGTACTATACTATACTCCTTAATTAACTTATACTAGTACTAGCTACTCTTATATAAGCTCTAGAAGTAGCCCCTGAAATCGACCCTCGAAGCTATAAAGGATCCCTTATTTTATATATACTATATAGAGCCCCTAGAGTAGTTATTCTACTAGACCTAACTTTCTTCTATAGAGATTATACGGTTTTTGATAATTAGCTAGTCTAAATCAAGAATAAGTTATAAGGAAATACTAATATATACTTAACTAAGGATTTTAAGATTATTTATATTTCTAGTAGACTTATAAGTAATGCCCTTACCTTAACTAACCCTTATATAAACTAGGATAGCCCTTATTAGTATCACTAGCTTTCAGAGATATATAATTACTTAAATGAGCTATACTCTAATCCTAATAAGTTATAGAATACTTGCTATAACTTTAGAAAGCTTATACTTCGCCCTAATTATATATTTTAGGAGTTCTATACCTACTTCTTATAATTATCTATAGAAGGTAATATTATTAAATAACTTAAATAGGAGTTAAATGAGAAGCTTCTAGCTAAGCTCTAGGAATTACTATATATGTATTATAACGACTCTTTTATTAATATTATTTACTTTACTTAGTTTTATACTATAAATAATTAATAAATCTAAGCTTTATATAATAAAGCTAAGGAGTATAAGAAGATAATAGTAGGAATAACTAAACCCTCTTTTCTATATACCCTATAATAAGTAGTTAAGGAAGAGTCTATATCTATTACTATAGTTAAGTATGAACTCTACTAGAAATATAAGTAGTATTCTATAACGAGAGATCCCTCGACTATTAAGTACTTTAACTATAACGAGTTCAGTTACTATATTTATAACTACTTATATAAGTATACTATAGAAACTAAGATAACTCTATCTTAGGTTAAGCTAAGCCTATTCCCGCTAGAGGCTTATAGTAGAGGTTCTAATTCTAAAAAGGAACTAGGAAATGAGTACCCCTAGAGAAAGTCTCTATTCTAGGGGCTTATAGTATTAATTTAGTAGAGATAGACTTAACTCGTCTAATAAGAGGAGATACTCTTATAAAACCTTATATTATTAGTATAAATAAATTAAGAATTAAGTCTTCTTCCCTTATTAATATTAGAGTAAATAAATATACTTTTATTAATACTAAGCTCGCTTAACTTATAGAGTAATATAACGGGTTAAGACCCGTAGAGAGACTAGGTACCTAAGAGCCCTAGGCACCTGCGTTATCCTACTAACGGCTCTATATAGAATATAAATTATCGTATAGAGCCTAGACTTAGCTTCTCTCCTTAGATTATTCTTCTTATATTTAGGGAAATCATTTAATTAAGTATATTACTACCGACCTATAATATTAGAATAATCTCCCCTTATTACTTATTAAGATAAGCTATTAACTTAGCCTTACTATATGACTCCTATCTATATACGATAAGCTCCCCCGTGAGCCTAGGATTAATAACCCTAGTAATAGAGATACTAGCGTAGGCTAAGTATCTCGTGAACCGACTTAAAGCTATTAAGCTTTATACGAGAGAGCTTACGCGCGGCATAGCTCAATAGATAGCCTTATCCTTACTAGGACAGAATCCGGTGAACTAGCAAATGAATAACGACTAGAGAGAGCTAGTATAGAGCCCGGACGGTTAGTAGCTAAAGAACCAGAACTATAGAGATAAAGCCCAGTTTACCGCTAATAACTTACTTAGTATACTATAAATAAACTAGTAACATAAGCAATTACCTAACCCTCTAGTATACGAAGGTAAGCGGTCAGAATTTAAACTATAGCTAGCTTAGGTATAGGTAAAGCTTTTAGTTAATATAGGTAATAAATAGGGCGATATAAGATTCTAGTATATTCATAGTAGACTTAGTAGCACTACCCTTAGTTAGGTAATACTATGGGTCTCTACTCTAGTTAAGAAGAAGTCTACCTTAGACGAAGATACCCTAGATAGGCTTATCTAGTAACTCCGGAATATATATAATAACCCAGAGTTAGTAGGACGAGCTATATAGAAGCTTAATACCCTCTAATAAGGTATAAGCTCCTTTATAAGATACCTGGCGCGCTTTAAACATATACTTCTTAAAGCAAGAGGTCTCTCCTAGGATAATACTATAAAGAAGGCCTTTCTATCACGTGGCCTTTCTGTCGATATTTAAAGGACCCTCCTTATAGTCCTAATACTAGCGTTATATACTAACTACTACTTATAGCTCTATATAGTAAGCTAGAACTTAGAAGTAATATATATAAGAGAGAGGAGGGAGTAGAGACTAGCTTCCCCGCTAAGATATAGTACCTAAGCGGCTAATAGTATAGAATAGGAACCCATAAGGATAATATAAGGGGCGTCTATATAATAAGAGAAGCTAAAAGGGACTTAAGTCTAATAGAAAAAGAAGCTAAAGAAGGAAACTTACTCTTGCTTTAAGTATAGAAAGGTAAGATATATTATATGGGATTATGAGGAGTTATATAAAGAAGAGTTAACCTAAAAGGTATCCTTATTAACTACTTGGGTTATTAAGGAGTTATCTAAGAGTAATGACTTAGGAAAAGAATAGCTCTATATAAAAAGCGCTATATAGAGTAGAAGGAGGATATAGTATAGGATTAGAAAATATTTAAGCCTTTAATAAATAAGCTACCCTTTTTAATATTAACTCTAATAAATAAGGAAGCCTTTATAGAAACCTTAGTTAATTTAGGATACCTATTATATAGAGTAATTAATTCTCGTTTTACCCGGAAATATAACCTCTAGTATATTAAAATCACTCCTTATAAGCTTATTAGAATAGGAGAATAAGTTATAGGAAGAATTAATAAGGTTATTACTATTTGAACTAATATTAATAGCTATATAGATAATAAGGCATTCTTTTATATAGCTCCAAAGCTTATATTATATAATTTAATACTTAGCTTAGCTTAGATATAGAAGAACTAGGTACTCTTAAGTATAAATTATTTATTATTAATAATAGGGAGCCAAAGGACCTATATCTAGAACTAAAATAGGAGGGGCTCTTTTCAAGCAAATATAGTACCTATCTTAGCTATAGCCTTTATATGGAATATGAAAAGGAAGTATAAGGGGTAGTAAGTAGAAGTATTTTCTATAAGTATAGCTAATATTAAGAAGGTACTTATAGTCCGGAAAGAAACTAACCCTTATATAAAGCTCCCGGAGCACTACTCTAAGTTCCTAAGTATATTTAACTATTTAGAAGCTAAGAAGTTACTACCGCTTCATAGTCCCGGGACTAACTATACTATTAAGCTAGAGAAGGTTAATAGGAAAGAACCTATAGTACCTTAGGGTCCCCTATATAATATATCACGAGACGAGCTTATAGTACTTTAGAAGACCTTAATAGGCTTACTTAATAAGTAGTTTATTCGAGTAAGTAACTCTCTAGTAGTGGCTCTAGTTCTCTTTATATAGAAGCTAAGTAGTAGTCTACAGTTTTATATAGACTATTAGGCTCTAAACCGAATCTTAAGGAAAGACTAGTACCTATTATCCTTAATCCACGAGACACTTTATATAATTAGTAAAGTAAAGTAGTTTATAAAGCTTAATATAATTATAGCTTTCTATAAGATCCGGATTATAGAAGGAGATGAGTAGAAGATAGCTTTCTATATAAGGTATAGACTCTATAAGTGACTCGTGACGCCATTTAGGCTAGCTAATACCCCAAGTACTTTTTAGAAGTATATTAACTAGATATTAAGAGACTACCTTAATAAGTTCTACTTAGTATATATTAATAATATCTTAGTATACTCCAAGGGAATATTAGCTAAGTATAGGGAGTATATATAGAAGGTACTACGCTAGCTATAAGAAGTAGGACTATAGTTGGATATTAATAAGTACGAGTTTAAGGTCTAGTCCACGAAGTACCTTGGGTTTATAATTAAGGCGGGGGTAAGTATATAGATAAATCTTAAGAAGGTAAAGGCTATCCTTAGCTAGGAAGCCCTAAGGTCTATAAAAGGAGTATAGAGCTTTATTAGCTTTATAAACTTCTACCAGAAGTTTATCTAAGGGTTCTTAGACATTATATAGCTAATAATGAGCCTAGTAAAGAAGGATACTATATTTATATAGATAACTAAGGTAGATTAAGTATTTAAATAGCTTAAAGGACTCTTTATAGAAGCGCTAGTACTAGTATTATTTAATGCTAATTATATAATAATTATTAAGACTAACTTATTAGAGTAGTATATTAGGGGCACTCTTATATAGTATAGAGATAATGGGGTACTCTAACTATATAATTACTTCTTAAAGAAGAACTCCCCTACTAAATATAATTACGAGATCTATAATAAGGAGATATTAGTAATCATATAGTATCTTAATAGGTAGGATATAGAGCTAAGAAGTATAAAGGACTTCTAGATCTATATAGATTATAAGAGCCTGGAATACTTTATAATAGTCTAGAAGCTTATAGAGTACTAGATACATTAGTCCCTTACTCTTTTATAGTATAACTTCATAATCTAGTATATACTAGGTTATATAAACGAGAGAATAGATATACTCTCGCGAAGAGAGTAAGACCTCCCGGTATCCCTATTAGATAAGAGGCTTAAGTATTAGTATATTTAGTTACTATAGCCAGAGATATTTACTCCCCTAAAGGCTATATAAAGGGTATAGGCTATACCGGTAGTAGTAGTAA
>JAJTUS010000182.1:0-104618 GCA_021399465.1 Hyaloscypha sp. PMI_1271 | reverse complement strand
TTACTAGGTACTATAGTATATAAGGAGTTAGGATTAATAAGTAAATACTTAAAATATTTCAAGTATTAACTAATAAGAGGGAAGGAGGCTATGAGGTTACCTTTATACTTATTATAGGCGGTAGTAATAATATAAGACATTATAGAATTAATTAAAAATAATTAATAAAGACTTAAAGAAGAGTAGAAGAGGAGGCTAGAAGGTAAGGATAGAAGTAGGAAGATATAGCTATAGTTATAGTTATAGTTAAAAGAAGGAAGCTTTTCGTGTCGCGAAAGGGTCCTTAAATAGAAGTAGGGAACTACCTGGATTAATTACTAAAAATTTCGTACTAATCCTAATTAGAATTAATATAACCGGTTACCTTACCTTCCTAGGAATCTAAGAATAACCTTAAAGAACCTAGAATATTTTTATAGGTTTTTCTATATAAATATCTTAATTAATATTTAATTTAAAGCTATTTAAAGTATTTTAGACCTATATCTAATAAGTAGTATTAATCTTATAGGGTAGCGCCTTAGTATTCTAAATAGGCTAATTAGAGTATATATCCCTATAAACGAAATCGTGATTACTACCTAGCCCCTACCTCCGAGCCGTAATTATAGTCGTAACTCTTACCTAATTAGACGCCCTCCGAATTAGGCCTATATAATAAACCTACCTCCTAAGATACTAGAAGTTTACTTTAATAGAGTTAAATACGTTTTTTACTAGGATATATTAATGGATCTTAGGGGCTAAGATCCTTAGAGGGGGGTATACTATAATATATAGCGGGTTACACGTGATATTAGCTCATATAATATACCTCGGCTCTCGGGTAGTATAGTCGGTGATTAGGAGGATTAATGATCCTATTATATTATAGGAATACCACTAATTAGTAGGCTAGCTAGTACTTATTAATTACTAGATTATATATATGTTATTCTGGGCTCCTATTTACAGGAGCCCTCCCTGGACCTCTGAGGAGGGATAGAGATTAGTTCTATACTAAATTTGATACTAGTAATTTTTAATACCATAACTCTAATTCTACCCATTACCTTATTACCTACTAATAACTACCTCACACTAAGCTACCCCTACTATACCCAAACCACGTAATAGACTTAATAAAAATACTTTTGAGATAATACCTTACTAAGCTTATATAGTATTACTTAATAAGTATCTTATTTATTTATTAATAATTAAACAAAAATTAATTTACTAGATTTACGTAATCTACACGTGACTACTCTTAAGTAACTCTAGTGTTGAAATTAGGTGCCTGAGGCACCTAATGGAGGTCGCCCTGAACTAAGCTTTAAGGGCTTAAGGAGCCTAATAGCCTAGGCTGAATACTAATAGGGCTGTGCACTAATTAGGCTAAATAGCTGAGGGCTTATTTACTAGTATACTATACTCTAGGCTTACCGGGCATACTAAGGTATGCCCTGTAAGGTGGAATTAGTTCAGCTAGGTATAGATATAGGC
Source organism: Hyaloscypha sp. PMI_1271 (assembly GCA_021399465.1). Taxonomy (NCBI): domain Eukaryota; kingdom Fungi; phylum Ascomycota; class Leotiomycetes; order Helotiales; family Hyaloscyphaceae; genus Hyaloscypha; species Hyaloscypha sp. PMI_1271. The sequence continues at coordinate 103,133 of JAJTUS010000182.1, read as the reverse complement.
TTACTACTTAGGGGGCCATAGCGCATGTGACTTAGGGCGTTCAGGGCTATATAGCTAGGCTACATTCCACTATAGAACAGTAGTCAATTCAGTATCGTTTATGCGGAAGCATTACTACGCACGTAATTCAAGCTTTAATATCTAGAGTAGTACTCTACTCTACTCTACTCTACTCAAGTACTACATTACGCTACTCAAACTCTACTCTACTCTACTTAAGACTACTCTTGAGTAGCTTGAGTAGCTTGAGTATTTTTTTCCCACACTGAACTAAGGCAAGGAATGTCTTGAACCGGGCTACGAGTAGGACGAGGAGGACGAGGGGTACGTGACTTTAGTTCACCTTTACTAGAAGGCTTAGGTAGAGGTATACTAGGAGCGGTAAGGGACTTAGTGAACTATAGAATATGAGCTATATATCTATAGTCTAGAGCTCTATTTACGGTAGTCTTGCGTGCTATATTACTACGCTATAAAGGTAGTAAAAGTTGCGAAAACCGTGTCTAGAATACTATACCTTTAATCTTTGGACTCTCTTCGCTAAAGGAGGAGGTTAGGTTAAAGATTCACGTGTACGAGCTATGATTACAATAATTAGAAGCATAGGAGAAGAGCTCTAGAAGGGTATAGTAGAGTTCGTATTAATATAGAAGCTATAAAATAGTGGAATAAGGTTCTTTTTATAACTATTCCCGGGAAACTAGTTAATCTGGGGAAGCGACTACGCTAGTCCTAATCAGGATGTGGCTCGAAAAATCGTTAATTATCGTATTTTCAGACGATTTTTCAGGCGATTTTACGAAAAATCGACTATTGTGATTAGGAAAGCACTAAAATCGTACTTTCCTAGGGGGTGTGTTGCATACCTGCTATGGGCATGTGATCTCTGTATGTAGTCTAGTGCGATCGGTTCGCTTAGTCAGGATCTGTGGGACATATTCCTGAAGATCTCACGCTTTACTATAGTCTTTTCTAGCCAGCTTTAAATCAACTCTTTTCTATGAGAAATGCTACTCCCTGCTCTGCGATCTTTACGTGCATTAATAATATTTAGATTAGTTTTTATATACCAAGGGATATAAGAACAGCATACCACACCGACGGTACTGAACTTAAATATTATATCCTCGTCGTTCTAAACTCCTTCTGATAGAGTCGTGGAACGTGACTTGCCGGAGAACATCCGCACTCCCGCCCTGATTTGTTTCTGATGAATCGACAAGCTCTGCGTCGTCCGACAAAGTGTATGCAGTGCCTCCGAGTAGAGTAGGAAGTGCAGCTCGTCGGTGATCGTCTCCTTGCCCAGTCCGGCCGACTGTCATGGCAGCAATCTCTTCCACGTCAACACCAAATCTCCTGCCCTCGTCCTGTCGATAGTTCCACCAACCTAAACTGTATAGCCATCCCTGGAAGATACCTCTCTTCTTGAGCTCCTTGTCGTCACACCATTCTGTTCCGGGTGGTATGTGAGACTCACTTAGAAGCTCAGAACCTTCGAGAAGAGACGCAACGGCTGCGATGCTACAAGGAGCTTTTGGCAGGATACGCTTCGTGTCCATGGTGAAGAAAGTGAGAATGGCGCACAGCATCATGGCACCCAATAGGCCTTGGAGTATGCGAGTTGAAACGCCGCTTTGGACTAAGCGCATGTGGTTCGGGTCAATGACAGTGGCCTCGAGTGGCCTCGAGTGGCGGAAGGGTCGTAGGGACCGAGATGTTGGTCGGAGGGTGTACACGAGTGTATGAGTTCATGGCTTGAGCCATCAGGATTCCGAATACACGCTCCAAGCCGCCAATGAGTTTTCCCACGTTACCGGACCCCAACAGCTCCGCTGCTGGTATGCCATCTATGCCATGGACCAACGCCTTAAACCACGGATCTAGACCGTTTGTCAGGCTGCTTGTCGTAATGTTCATGAACCAACTATCTAAACCAGACAGCAAAGGGACTACCGATTGCATTTCGTCCGTGTAACCGTTTCCGACTGTAGTGTATAAGACTCTCGATTTGTTATCGATCGCTTTCGGTGGCTTGCTAGCATCAAGTTTGTAGTTGGGTAAGGTGAAGGTGGCTTCAATATCAAATTGCGCAATATATGGTCTACAAAATACCACATTGGCACCGCTGGTGGTGTTTGGTCCACTGAGTTGACCGTATGCTAAAGCAATGAGTGGACAATCATCTTTTATAGGACCTGTTGTCATGTTCACGCCGCTGGCTGCATCATTGTATTCTGCAAAGCTGCTGAAGAAGGATCCCACCGGAGGCAAGAAACTGCAGAGATCAGCGAAACGAGGACATCCTGCTGGGACCAAGAAGTTAATGTTGATCATAGGAGTAGAACTGAAGAGCCCACGTTGTGCCTGACCGCAATTATGGGAGCCATCGAAGTTTACCGTATACATGTCCGTTGGCACACTTGTGCAATTCATGACTCCGCGTGCCGCAGGTACTCTTGCCTCAAGAAGCAATCCTTCGGTTTGGGTATTCGCCTTCTTTTTATTTGCTTCAATCGACGGTATAGCGAGGGATGGGAAGGCATATTGTCCGTAAGTCAATGGAGGATATGATAGGTTTAAATGAATGATCCTTGATACTGTCAGCGGCCAGCACCAGCGATTGTAACAAGGCCTCTAGCGCTCAGACTTACATGCCAGCCACCAGTCTCTCCTCTAGGTAATCATCCGCGGCTCCTTGAGGAAATGAGATCATGCCTGTGTGATCCACCATTTGCCACGCGTCGAGTTGCTGAACGACAACAGCTGTTCGATGATCTGTCGCCTTGGATGTATAGAGACCGCTGACAACGATCATAAGAAGAGGAGCAAGTATCATCGCTAGAGAGCTCGCAGCCACGGGTGCTTGTCGCTTCACGATTGCGTCTCGGAGGTTCAGCACGGCGACCTTCCCAAGCGCGTTGTCTAACAAGCTTTGCGGCGCCCGGCTACCCCGACCTCGCATAGCATGGTAGGGTTGAAACATTTTGATTGCAAAGGCCATGCTAGCATATAAAGTTTCAACTCCGAACACAGCTAATGCAGGCAAATAGACCCATGTGTATTTAATGTACTGATCCTTGGATGAAACATCTACGATGCCCTCAGACGAATGAGAGATCCTGTAGAGAATTTCAAGGGTCACGACAAGTGCTGCGGATACTGCGATAAGGAGGACACGGCCTGTCATGGTTGTAGCAAATGGCTGCCACCATATGATTTCCTGAAGATCCACGATTATGGGCTGTGAGGGGCCGTAATCATTCGAGCCAGTTCCACGCATATCATACAAAGGACTTCCAATCTGTGTTATGTAGAATGCACTTGTCCCATCTATGCCACTCGTGATAGAACGGTATGAATACCCAGACATTCTATTCTCGAGCTGCTTAGCAGTAACCGCCCCCAGTCCACGTAAGCTTTGAAGGGCTCGTTGGCTTCGAGCAAGCACTGTAGCAAGGCCACCGATAGAACCCGGATCTCTCGAGCACACGGCACAAGACGGGTAGAACAAGATCATTCCCAGCGCTAGTAGAGAAAGTATCCCCGAGAGCGCTTCCATCAAAGCGAATGATAGTACTCGAACGAGGAGTCGATTTTGGAGAACGCTCGCAGTACCAATTATTGTGTCCTTTGAAGCTCGTAGAAAGTTCTCCTTTGCAACCTGAGGACCTGTTGTAATCGTGGACTTGCGTAAGGCCTCCGATAGAACTGCGTAATCGTCCAGCCATCCTAGATCACTAGAGAATGTTGCGTTCACCATTGCGTAGCCGGGATCAATGCCTGCCATTGCAGCGGATTGCAAGACTGCCATGAGTATGTCGGAACTCGTGATATCTGGCATGCTCGATGCTTGTGCGTTCGGCGGAATGTCGACTTTCGTTACTAGGCGTCTGTCGGTAGCGCTACCACCATAAGTGACAATAGCCCGGCTGATATTGTATTTTGGCGTACATATCGTCGATGTGAATCAGTAGTTCGCTGTGTTGTTGTTCCAAACGGCAGGCTGACCGGCAGGGTCTCTTGTCGCGAGCACTCCGATGAGCCTGGTATCATTTTCGCCGTCGCATGGTGCGCGGTCGACTATCAACGTCGAGCTACCACCAACCAAACGGCCAGTAGGATCATAATTTATGTTGCACGAGCCTGCTGCAAGCGTCAAGTTCGTCCCTTCTTTCCAGATTAGCGCGGTAGTGTTAGCTTCTTCGCACTCGACGTCCCACACGAAGATGTCGAGCTCTGCAGTTAGTGTGGATATCGATCCGCTCAGACCCTCAGCATCGCTTGTGATGTTGAAGTCGGGAAAGGCATAGTGCTGAGTCGTCCCAAATGGATAGCTGAGGTTGAGATTTTGGATGCCCCAGGTCACGGCAAAGGCAGACTGGCCCACGGTGAAATACCCCGGAGTAGTATTGAAGCCTGTGCCATTAAAGGTTTGGGTCACGCTTACCGGAAGTTGAATATCTTTGTTGACATTCTGATTGGAGAGCAGCCCAGTCGAGAAGACCGTCATCAGACTTAGGAAGAGCGTGGCGATTATTGGCAACGCCGCCATGTGATGGCCTTGCTTGAGAGCGCCAAACATAGCTAGAACATTCCAAGGCGAGATATAATCGAGAAGCAAAGTTTGTGATGCTGGCGCAAGTCCCTGATGCATGATCTTCCAAGGCGTGAGCTGCTTTGATCGAAATTCCACTTGGCTCCAGAAGGCTGCAGTCAATGTGAGAACGGCAGTTGGGCCGTAAGTCCACAGGTAATAATTGCCGGATCTCACGGTGCAGAGACCCTGATTGCGTTCAGAGATTGCGTACAGCACTGGCAGTGTTATAGCGAAAGACAAGAAGCAGGCACATAGTACCGCGAGTACGCTCCGCCTCAGGAAAGCTGGAGCCCATAGACCACGTCCTGGCAATTCTGCATGGACGTCTTCCTGTGCTGAATGAAGACTTGCTTGCTCTAAGTGCAAGTCTGCGTGTTCCAGCTCGAACTCTGCCAGCGTGGGTGCCCCAAGGGGCGGGCCATCGTGTGCTCCGGCAGTATCTTCAGCTGATGAGATACTGCTGATGCTATGTCGACTTGGTAGTTCGTAATCATCTCGTCCTTCGCCACCATGGTGATTCGAAGAGATACTAATGACATTATGTCGATCGTGTAATTCGCGGAGATCTTGTAGAGGGATGCTCTCAGACTCTTGGGAGGCCATTGCCTTTCACCCCGCCGCCGACGAGGCACGCAAGGCTGAGGCAATAATGACCGGGCGTCCTGATGAATTCGTTGCGTAATGTATGTATGTATTAGTTGAGGCGACTATGAGCGTCTGCAAAGAGACGTGAAGCTTAACTGTGATGGGAAGTCCATTTCATCAGGCTATCTCGTAAATCTATCTCTTGAAGAGTTAGACTAAGCTCGAACGGCGCGACACGTCATCCCGCATTGACTGTCGTCTCAGCCTGACATTGAGAAGCCAGTACAGATGATGTACGACGTGGTATTTTGGTCTAAGCCTCGCCATCCTGCAGCTACCTTGGGTGAGAGTCGGGGGCCGAAATGCAGCGTGGACAAGGCTAGCTTGCAAAGCACATCATTAAGGCTCAAGGAACGATGAATAGTGATACCAACTATTGAAATCTGAGACTCATTTCCAGGAAGATTGTTTAAGCGTTTGTGAGCATTACGACGCTCTCACGCGCGTTGAGGCTGAAGAGAATTTGAGAAGGAGATCTCGTTCCGAAAAGGTAAAGCGCGACTTCTCTCTGAGAGTTGAGCCTGGTGGCCAGCTCAAAATGGCCTACATAGTCACTCCTGAGTACCGCTAACTTGATTCGGTGCCAAGACTTTCGTGGGTGGTATGCACGAATGCACGAATGCACGAACACCCCAAGACTCAGGATTATTTCGCTGGCTCTGTTTTAGTCTCCGGGCGCGAGCAGCGGCCGCTTTAACCTGAGCCGAGGGTGGGTATGCCGGAGCAGAGCGTGAGCATGCCCTGAGTCAGTGTGCGCATCGCTGTAGAACCCATTTTGGAGCGGTTAACTTCAGTCACTACCTTGAAAGTGCCAGATCCTAGATTCCTAGGGCGGAGCTCCAAGCCACGCGCAGCTCCGCCAACCACTGGGGCCACGTGTCCAGGACGGAAAATATTTGTGTCGCATATTTTTACGCCCGAGTTCTTAGGAGAAAGCCACTGAGTGGGAGAGAGATCACGTGCAGACGACTTGGATGACCGCGGCCGGGCGTTGACGTTATTACCGAGGCTAAAATAACTTAAATATATCTAATAAGGCTTAGATATTACGTATTATTAATAGAATTATTAATTATTAAGTTTTGATTTTCTAATACTATGTGTAATGTGCGTAATGCAGTGTTGTTGATAGTTCCAACTAGTTGGGAATTTTAGAGGCCCTAAACGGACTGGATAAAATTCGTAAAACGGGATAACATTTTTGAGGGTAAACTAGTTTTATTTTAGCTTTAAAATAGCAAATTTCGACGATTTACCCCTATTTTTAAGCTAGAAACCAGTAGAAACGTGACTTTCACGTGACCTTTTTAAACTACCAGTTTACTTTATACAGCATAAAACGGACTGGTTAATTTTAAATTAAGCGAAAACGGACTGGCAAGCTTTTTTGCAAACTATCGACAACACTGGCGCCGTAATGTCAAGTGCAACATGCAAACCGGGGTTTTGGCAGGAGTAGCGCTATCGGCCTCAGTAACCAGCGAGTGAAATGGACGTTTTGAGGCTGCAGGGTTGAAACTAGTTGGTTTTTGAGAACGTCTTGTTTGCTAAATAATGCAGTGGAAGCAATTTGTTGAATTTTCGCACTCCCTTAATAGCACCCTGGTGACGCGTGGAAATACACAGCATCTGCGCTAACCGTGAGGCTTTAGCACATTGATCTAATTAGTAAATAGGCTATAATTGGATACTTTCGTGAGATAAACATCGGCCTAGCAATGGAATTGCGAAGGGCAGACACGAATAGGAAGCTGGATCACTAGTTATGTGAGACTGAATCAAATGAGATCTTTCTTTCTCTACAAAGTTTTCTCTGTAAAATTATATATATATATACAACGCTCTTGGCACCGATTTTAACTCAAATACTTTATAATTAAGTACTTAGGTATTAGCCATGGAATTATGATGGGGGAGGCAGTGGAAAGTAGAGAGTTCGCGACTTTTATCATTTAATGAACATATTGGGTTCTAGAGCTCAAGATCTGTTGCACTGTACCATTTCCATATACGGCGGTCTCCTCCCACAGCAAAGAACCCCCACCTCTGTCCACACTTTATTAATAAACGCTCACGACTGGCCGGAGCCATGTCACGTGCCGTATCTAGGGAAGGTGAAAGGCACGTCTACTACCCACATGCCTTTTTAAACGTTAATTGGCACCTGATTACCTCAATTAGCACCTGATTACAGGGCTTCCACTGGCGAACCAGCTAGAATTACAGGGTGGTCTGACCAATCACCTGTCATGGATCCAGCTTTTCTTGCTATATGCAGTTAGATAGCGGTTAACATTTAAAGTCCCCTGTACGTAGTAACCTTGAGACTTGAGCAGTGGCGGTTGGATGGCATATTCACGTGCCTTTCCCTGTGTTGCGGAACTTGAGCAGTTTGCACTATTTTGCGTCGAGTATTTTGGAGCGTCTTTTGTCCAGAAATATTGCATGGCTCCAATAATCGCTGAACAGTAGTCGAGCTCACACAACATCTTTGACACGGCAAGCAGAATTGCACTGAATCGAGGTTTTGGTGGAGAGGAATAACCATTGTAATTGGCGTTCGAGTATTCTTCCCCGGTTCAGGTCTGAAGGCGACTTCGGCGAGAGCATACTCGGTACGTGGGCATCATGATTCAGATCGAGGGGTGTTCGATTGGTCCACCTGTCACTCAAAAGGGTGATGATGAGAGAGATCACGGTGTCCTCCATTCTTTCTTCCAATCGTGCTTATGCTTGTTCTGAGGTCGGTTCTGTTCAATGGCTTTAATAATCACCATAGCGGATCCCATCCCCCAGTAGATGTAGTCATCATCGCAGGTCCTGGACCGATTGATGAATGAAACTCCTGCATGAGATCATCCACTCCTTCCCATTGCATAGTTGGGTCAAATCCATTCATATCCAGACCCAAGTCCTGCATTGCAGAGTCCTCCAACAGCCATGGCGTTGGAGTGACGGCGACAGGATATTGCTGTGGCTGAAGCCACTGTTCTGGGTATCCTCTTTGATACCCTCCCATGCCCATATATGGGACATTCTGAGCATTGCCCAGGATATCCGCCCCAAAATTAGTGCTCGTACCCTCATCCAGCGAATTTGAATCCTGCTTCATACTCTGCTCCGTGGCTTGTTTTGCAACCTCAGCTCCCCGTGCAGCACTCAGATCCATCTCCCTCTTATGCCTCGCCCTCGCAATCAGCTTCTTCATCGGCAGCCAGAGCACCCCCGGAGCCCCTTGTTCCCGGAAGTTCGTCCAGTCTTTAAATACTGAGTCCAATACATTCCACGCCCACGTGGCGTTCTCATCAGAATCTCTGACGCACAATTCACTCAGTAGATATGCGACAGCATGCCACTGCACAATTGTCCGAATGTACCAGTGCCATTGTTTAGTCTTCTCAACTTCCAGATTCCGGCGAAGTTCAACGATCTTGATGCTTTTGATGAAGACCTGATCCGAGGCTTCCTTGGCGCTGGAAGGTTTTGAGACGGCTTTATGAAAGGGAAGCAGGAGCAGGCACTCCATTTTGTATCTGAGAAGCTGGCACATATTTTTTACGACCCAGGACATTGAGCTATCGTCGGTACAGTGGCGGACGTATCTGTCCTGCAAGTGTTGGCAGAACTCTTGGATGATGGTGTCTTTTCCCGTCGCGGTAGAGCCAATGATGCTCGGAAGGGGAGCGTTGTTGTTTCTCGCTCGTTGTAAAGTAAAGACTGCAGAGGCGAGCTCGCATGCGATGAGCGTCATTGACATCTCGGTGAGGCCGATGCGAGGTTCTGGAGGGGTCGTGGCACTGGGGATAAGGTCGGAGTCGTTGATATTGAGCGGAAGATTGGTATCGTAAGTTCCAGCAGCAATGGAAGGCTCCGTTCCTTGTTTCTCCGAGTTTCGGAAATCAAGAACGCATAACTGCCACCACAACCTACGTCGCATCTCGCACTCGAAAGGTGGTAGGCCAAAGTGAGTGCCATCGCGGTGCAGGCCAAGTGATTGAGCTACTGCAGTAGCGGATCTTGACAAAGCCCACCCAACACGGGACTCGTTTTGACAACGTATAATAGTCAGATATAGGACGAAGGCTTGCAGAGTGGTGAGATCTGTGGAATCGAGGAAGCCGGCACGAGCAAGGGCTTGCTCCAGGCCAAAACAATAACGATCTTGGATAAACTTTTTGTCTGACGCAAAGTTCATTTGCACTTCATCAGCAGTCATACTGCGCGTTTTTATCAGCATGAGAGAAAATTTGAAGGGGATGGGAGAGGATTACCTCACAATAACAGCAAAATATATCCCAAATAGCAAAGCTTCTTGGCTTCTGCCCACGGAGTCAAGATCATCAGCTGCTTCCTTCATCATTTTCTCTAAAGAAGGCTTATGCAGCATTTTGAGCACCGGGTCGACCTTCTCGACATATACTTGAAAGTAAAATGGAAGTTGAGATGGGAGCGGATGAAGCGGTCGAAGATCAACAGTAGAGGAATTGTATCCGAGGACGAAGCTCTGTTGGTTGTTTTCGGCGGTCGAGCACTCTTGGGTTTCTGGGGAAGATTCGTTATCGTCTTCTTTGTAGTCCTCGAATACCAATTGGACAAGATCATCCACCTGAGTCTGAGTCAGTGGCATACTAGAATGGCACAGTTTTTCACAGATATACCTCTTCAGTTACTCGAGTCCAGAAGTTGTGCTTAACGTAACGGCGTGTCCCTTCTTCGGATATCACCAGTGTGCCAAAATCCTTCTCCATCGGCGGCGCCACGTTGTTGAAGCTAGTAGACGTAGCACCTTCGTCTTGTCCTTCGCGCCTCGCCTCCGACTTTGATGGAGTTGTCTCTTTGTGTTCGCCGTTCGGAGGTTCGGGTTCCCTCACAACATTCTCTTCACTTTCCTGTGCCTGTCTGCTGAGCTGCTTGACGACACCTAATCGAAAGATATATTAGCCATTGTACTAAATATGCCTCGGCCTGCGAGTACCCACCTTCAAGCTTGTTCAGCCTCTTTATCAGCTCGACCTCCCGCGTACTAAGCCCATCCGTCTTCCTTGGCTGTCTCGGCGCTCTCTTTCGCGGTGCATACTCGCAGTGGAGTCCCAACCTCTCACAATTGGAACAGAAAGGCTTCTTGTCGCATTTAACCTTGCGGCGTCGACAGGTTACACAACTGCCCTGTTGATGGAGGGGCAGCTTGGCCGCAGGCTCGCTCGACTGGCCTGCAAGAGGATCCTGGGGGCTCGTTGTGGAAGCCATCTTCCCGATGCCGCAGACTAGATGACTGTCGGTAGCGGCGCTCCAGGTGGTTATTGTAAGATATCCATGGTGTTGTGTTGAATGGGATGTTGTTTGATTTCGGATGACCAGGGAACGAATTAATTGAGCGGCTCGTTGCTTCGTAGGTGGATGCGCGGCTGCGGCACAGGGGTTCACAACCCCGCAGAGAAGCCGAGGCCCTAGAAAAGCGGATGACTAAAGTAGCGTTGGGGCTCAAGACGTTATCTTTGGAAATGCTCATTAAGTTTAATATTCAACTTAATTATAATTCGCCTTGAATTACTTTCCAGTGTTCAGGCATCCAGATTCTTGCTGCGGGAATGCCCGGAGTTGAAGCCCCATGACCTTCACGGGGCGTAAGCACTTAAATATTTCAGTAGTTAACGCACAGCTGATCGATAATCATAAAGTTTGAACCGTCTAGACCCCAGTCATGTGCTAGCATATAGGAGTGGGAGTCGAAAAGAGTCAAGGAGGGAACAATCCTCCAGCATTAGCAAGAAAGGAATTACCAGAATCGTAACACTGGCATGGTCAATTTCAAGGGAAGTCGCTAAACTTTAGCGATTAATAGTCGGACTTAACGTCGCGACTAACTCGTAAAGGGGCCCTACCCTTTAGTCGGGGAAAGCAAGTTGTCCCGGGAAAGCAAGATGTCCCTTTTCGGCCTTTTTTGGCTTCTAAAAAACAATATTAGGAACTTACTATAGAAAATCTAATTAATACATTTTATTCGCGGGAGACGAAGACTCAGCACCTCCTCGTGGTGTCTCCTGGAAACCTCTTCGGAGGGCTAAGACTGAGTCCCTTCGACGTCGATTTACCCGGCGGCGCCGAGGCGATACCTACACTCTCTGCGAAAAATTTTCACGACAGCCTTTCTGTCGACAAAGGCTCCCTACGATACAATCCTCTACTTTCGACCTCCGCTTACACATCTAGGATCGTTCAAATACATACCCACGACCGGAGGAAAGGCTCGACAAAGGGTGTGGAGGGGAAAAAGGCGGGTTACGATTATACTCAAGGGGAGGGCTCTTTGCAGATAAGGGCACGTCGCGAGGATATACTACGGAAAGAGTCGATAAGCAGGGATTCTAGCCGGGAGAGCCTTCCTTGCAATGAGTAGATATTTCCTATGCCTCTACGGACCTGGAATAGTGGCTAGCGGATTTACGACGCCAAGTTTACTCTCTACGACTACGAATATTGTGGCATTATACCGGGTCTCGAACTGAGGTTTAGGAGGGGGTATAAGGAGGATATTTGGGGAAGAGAGAGGTCGGAGACACAGCCTGGATACCTGCCCCTGTTGCTAAACAGCGTTAGGCTATGTAATAGTCCGTTATCTCGTACCGTTGGCTCTTGGATTCAAGATCTAGGACCGGCGAACGGGTTACGTTGTACCAGCTGGTTTTCATAGTTTTTCCTGGCAGGGCAGTAGACGCAAATAACTAGAGTTTGTCTAGTTATATGGGAAAGAACGTACAGGGATAGTCTTCCTTAACTACTGTGCCGAATGGATATCTAGGGGGCTCTGTGTCATTGAAGGAATTTGGATTAGTAATAGAGAAGAATATACTGACTGAGGTCAGGTATTCTGGCTCGTAGGCAGAGAGGACCTACAGTGCTACATAGTTGTAAACTGATAAAGCACGTTAAATGGAAAAAAAAAAAAAAAAACATTTTATTCGCGATCTCATAGTTACCTATCGCATACTTAAGGGCTAGAGTTTTAAATACGTAGATAAAAACCTATAATTACTAGAAAAGTTGTAGGTGCGATACTCGCGAGAAAATCGTGTGTGAATTTTTGATGTTCCTCGCGAAAAAGTTTAGGTGTAAAATCACACCAAAAGTTGCGGGACATCTTGCTTTCCCGGGACAACTTGCTTTCCCCGACTAAAGGGTAGGGCCCCTTTAGTCGCGACGTTAAGTCCGACTATTAATGGATTTAAAAGGAGCTCAACTCGCCCTTCCGGGGCACCCCTGGAAGGGTGCTTATGTAAGCAGAGAATTGTCTTTCCCAGCTTGTCACTTCCTAAGCCCCCTGACGATAAAGGGCAATTTTGTACTTTTAATCATAAAGTAAGGTTTTCTTTTTCGGCTAACCGGCGCACGCACGTGAGATAGGCAAGAAGAACGTCCCTCCTTTGCCCTCGCGACCGCTTAAGAAGTATATCCTCACTTTGCGATCCACGTGACATAGACTAAGGAGCCGCACCGAAGTTGCGCGCTGAAGGCGCGCAACAGGGTGCTCCTGGGCTATAAATGAAGCTTAGAACTCCCAGCAATAGCCCACTGTCTAGTTCCTTTCTTGAACGACAGTTATCGACCTGCCCAGATCCACATTATAACCACTATACGCAATCAGGGCTACCATCAAACCTCTATTGTCCGGCAGGCCAAAGAGGTATACCACTTGCCTTTCTAGTTGTTGCCCTTCCGGTTTTGGATGTACTTATAGTGACAATGGCGATTTGATTCGGAAGGAAAAATAATGGCAAGATTCAGTAGGCACCTACCGCACTTGAGTTCATGAAGGAGACGGTCGAGAAGGACCCAGAAGGCTGCGGATGCGTTGGTGCAGAAGCTTTAACAGAGCTGGATGAGAACTCTGCTGCTATCTCTGCTGCTCTGGCTGGTTGAAGGCGGGGACGCGGTCAATTCTGCCACCACTGAATCATTGTCCAGCCAAGACCAAAGAAAATAATTGCCTTTATTCATAGGCAGCATACGCCTAATACAAAGCCCAACACCGAACAGATCACTGAAACGAGGTTTGTTACTCTAACCGCTCTGAATCAAAAACCCCAATTTGCCACCAGACACTCTCCTCAATATTCAATCTTTATCCCTGACATTCCCGAGACGCCAAGACTCGCTTTGACTCAAATCCCAACAATTCCTGCCAGACTGATTTCCCGGTTGATTAATCTCCATAGACATAAAAGTGGTTTCCCGGAGTTGTAAATTTCACCGCCCCTGTATGCGCCAAATCTCTTCTGGGACCATCGGCAGGCCCGAACATTTGACCAGACTTGTTGGTACAGGCCCGTGAAGAGGAGCGGATTTTGAGTTCTGAAATTGAGGACGCAATTTCAATCTGTACTTGCCAAAAGAACTTGTCCAAAGTTGTGGATTTTTCCGAGAAGTTTTGGGGCGGTGATGTGGTGCCTGAGAAGTAGTGGAGGAAGCCTCTCTTCTGCCCAGTACCTTCCCCAGTATGTCAGCTACAATATTACAAGATGGACATGAAGGTACCCACTAGTAATCCAGCGGATCAGGTATATCGCTCAAGTCTTCGTACTCATCATCGTCATCAATGTCCATCGGCTCTCTCTCATCCTTCGCCCTCATCTCTTCCAGTTCTTCCATCCAAGTATTAATCTCTCGAATGCAGGAAGTACGAGAATTGGGCTCTTCGCTACTCGAATCAAGCATTTCAATCACCTCTTCGAAGAACAGCTTCCCTTCATTGTATCGACTCTGGGCTGCATAACAGAACCCAAGTTTCTTACAGCAACTCATAGTGTACCGGTGTGTAAGCCCAAATATCTTTAGGCGGAGACGATATGCCTTTTTATACCAAGAGCCCGCTTCACGGTGGTGACCAGCCTCCATCAAGATTTCCGCAAGCTCATGCATTACCCTTGTGCTCACGCTTGGCGGCACGTAATTTAGGTGATATTTTAGAAGACCTCGAAGTATTTTCCCGCCATTTTCGAATTGTTTCCGAGACTTGTAGGTGAAAGCTCTTTCGTAGTGATATTCAAAACTATTAATACCCCTCAGCCTGGTGGCATCGGCGAACGAATTATGTGCGAAGTCCAGCACGTTTTTGCCTTCGTCGTATCTCCCATCACGCCTCAATACTTGGGCAAGCATAGCTACGTCCCAGAGGATGCGGTAGTGGCTTGTCAAAGTATCCCTTGAGTCCTTTACCCGCTCAAGCGAGAAGTGGATGGAGGCCTCCAATAGTTGCTGGGCCTCGCCATTTCTGTCGAGCAAATCCAAAGCGGATCCTAGATTCTCCAAAGCATAAATCGTTTCCGGATGTCTCATTCCGTGAGTAGTCAGACGCATTTGGAGCACTTGCCGACGGATAGTTTCCCCCTCTTCTGCGAAGCCTAGATATCCGAGCATTTCCGCATTTAATTCCATTGACTTAACAAAGACGTCATGATCAGCGCTGAATATCCGCTCGATAGCGCTATGCAGAACCTGCTGAAGTTGTTGTGCTTCTCTGAATCGATTTTGAAGTTGGAGGCATCCGGCAACTTGTAGACAAGCCCACAAAGTTTGGTGCGGCTTGTACCATTTCACGAAGCTTTTCGCCCTAACTACGCGCCGGAACCAAGTCTCTCCAGTACCATAACTTCCTTGGTCGAAGAGCTCCTCTGCTCTGGCTCCCATAGCCTCCACAAGATGGATTATTTCAGTGTCTTGCATGTGTTTCAACCTCTGAAGTTTCATTTTGCATTCCGACTCCGACATCTTGGACTTGAGTGAGCCGCTCGGAAAAAACCATTGGTGGACAACATAAGGCTGGCTGGGTGAAGTAGGAAACGGGTACAACTCGAACTGTAGACCAAAGGGCGACGATCTCTCGAAGTCTCCAATGGCCTGAGAAGCCTTCGTCGAAGTTGACAGCCTCGTTGACCATGATTGCCTCCTGGATATGATGTTCTCTTCTTGAGCCGAGTCACATCCACCACAGAGGTCCAATAAATCTCTCCCCAAGATATCGTCAGTGCTGAGGTTATCGGAAGCCAAATCCAGAAGTGGGATATCACACTCTTCAATAGTTAAAGCTCCAATCAACTTGGTAAGACCAGGCGATCCGATGACATCCACGGAGTTCCAGTCGAATGAATTATCGTTATAACGAAGCAATGAGGTGCTCTGCGATTCTTGGACTTGTAGATCGAACTCCCTTTGCTCTTCATGGTTTGGAGTTTGTGTGGGCGCTTGTTTTTCCGAGTCTTGGTTCGCCGGTCTAAAGTTCCGTTCAAACGGTACAAGGCTTGCTTCACAATGAATAATTAGCAAGATACACCAAATTCGAGTAAAATTAAAACCTACCTGGAACACATGGTACCTCATTGTTTTCAACCAAAGACTCCTCAGAGGTGACCTTCTCCAATCGCATCCATCGATTCAACTTTGCCGCATCAAGTGTCCGCCCTCTCAGCGTCTGCGCCTCAATTTCCACTTTTTCCAGTTCAGGGCCAAGATGCTTAATAATTGCGCGTCTTTCATTCTTCTTCACGTTCTTCTCAAATCCCCACTGAGAAATTCGGTACAGGAGTTGCTTCTTCCTATCCTCATGTCAGTCCTCAAGTCGACCACCAAAGATACGCGCTTACGTGGGCCTGAACCCATGGTGCTCTTCCAGGTGTTTGGCGAGTTGCTTGAGTGTCTGTCCTTGATTTAGGTACAGTTCTCGAACCGTCGGCTTCAAGTCATTCCAATTCTTTTTGGCGAGGCCCTGGGGCTTCGAACTGTTTCGATCAAGGGCATCGCTAAGGTGCAAGGCTGCGGGAACGTCGTTCTGAAATCGCGTATCTTCCATCCTGAATAAGTTGAGTAGGTGAGTCGTGTTTGCTTGGCCTCGTGCTCTTGGAGTTCTCTCGGACTTGCTCAGTCATATCGAGGCGGTGATAGTCTCGGAGCTATATAGAAGTTGAGAATTTTTGCCTGCGCCCGGTGTCCCAGGTGCGATTGGCTGAACAAAAGTCCAATGCAGCGCTGACGCGGGACTGTGTCACACTTGGCTACAGGCAGGCAATTGGCTCTAGCAAAAGTCCTGCGCAGGAGCGCCACAATATGCACTGCGGTTTTGCCCCGCCTGGGTATCGGCAAGCTCATTCGCTAGAACAAAAGAGCAACGCCACACAATGCCTTGGAATACAATTGGCTGGACAAAAGTCCAATGCATCAATACCTGTGAAATCAGGTTGTTTTATTTACTGTGTGTAAGTTGCCTTAATTCGATTACTTTACTGTCCTGACGCAAAGCTGCCCATTTCTCCAACTCCAATGACGTAACATTGGATCTGAATCAGACAACGCTTAGACTCATGACACCCTCATCGAGATGTATTTCTCTGGCAACTCGTTGGCGATATCTAGCAGAATTCACGACCTTTCCTGATATTCCTCATGAATCTGGCTGAGAATTATGAGCCACACAACCTTCCAAAGCTTCAACTCATCAACAAAAGAATAAAAAGGGAGTGGAACGGATGAGAGACTTCACAAAGTTGAGTCTAAAATGCTAAACTCATGCCCCAGGATTACCGCGAACGTGGGGGGCGGCTTTGAAAACCGGCCATTTCGCCAGTGCAAGGAACACCAAAATCTTTTAGTTTGGAAAATTGCGCATTACAACGCCACCACCTCACAATACTTTATAATAAGTATTATGAGATACAGAAGAAGCACAAGTATTTTTTATCGTGCTGTATTGATTATTAACCTCCGGGGATATTTAGTGCGACTTTGTGAGTGCGAGGGAATGATTCTAAATGGTCTCGCTTAGCGAAATGGACGGTTTTCGAAGCCATCCCTTTCGTACCAACTCACGGTGCTTAAATCCAGGGGTTCGCTAACGCCTTAGCGATTGTTACCCCGTTACCCTGGGGATGCGCTTTGACCCCGACACGTCCCCCAAGGTTCTCGACGTGTCTCCTAATATTTCCCATTCTCCTGTCCCCAACTGAGAAGCGACCGATCCTCAATCATGGCCGGTTTACCCACGGGCGACATTCTCTCGGGTGCAGAGTCGCAATTGCTGCGTAACTTCTGCACCTCCATGTCCTACACTGACGATGATCTCGACGACTATGCCCGCCTGCTGCAGACTGGCCCACTCGAGGCCATCCGTAGCGACTTCGACCATAGAGTCGAAACCAACGGCATAGACGCGGCCCGGCAGTCCCTCCTCGCCATCGCGTACGGCCCTACGAAAATCCCCCTCTACAACTACATCCTGCAGCTCACCATTCTCGTCCCCCACCGCAGATCAATGTACCTATCCTATTTCCGATACCTCGCCCTCGAAGCCAAGGTCCCCGTCGACTCTGCCGATCTCAGTGGGAACACGACGCTCATGTATTCGATATCTACGAAACCGTATTTGGACACCGAAGTCGCGCAGATCTTGCTGCAGGCTGGCGCGGATATCAATCATCGAAATCGATATGGAGCTGTGGCCGCTCATGACATCGTGATGGCAATGGACTATTCCCCGGCTGGCAAGAAGAAGGTCGTTGATGCTCTGAGGTTCTTTCTTGAGAATGGGGGAGATCTAAATATTGCGGATGGTGATGGGGTCACTGCGAAGAGGATTGGAATACCAGTTCAGAGACTGATTCCTGAGTTGGGCCGGTTGCTGAATGGTGGAGGTGGAAGTGGAAGTGGAAATGCAAGCGCGGCAGCTAAGGCAAAAAAGGTTGGTAGGAATGATCCCTGTAGCTGCGGAAGCAAGAAGAAGTACAAAGTGTGCTGTGGCAAGGTTTAGGCTGGGAAGGGGGAAGGCGCTTTCCAGGTCCCAGCAACACCCGAAATCCACACTTGTACCAACGCGATGCCCAACATTTTTGGCTTGACCACAAGGCTCGGCCTCGCATACGGCCGAGAAATGTCGGAACATCTACGTCTCAGACTTAGAGTCGTCCCTAATTTCACAGATGCTCAAGTACTTCGGGCGAATTTTATGCAAAATCAGCCAAGTGTAGGGAAATCTATCTACTCTTGGAAAGGTTTCTGGTCTAATTCGTGGCTTCGTATTCCTGAAGTCTGCATTCGACAAAGAAGCAATTATTGAAGATCCGATTTTCCAATGAAGCATGGCAAGTGTTAGGACTGCCGTTTTGTCTTTCTCCCCTTCCTCGTCGCCTCGTACTTCTGCCAAAGCTCTCTATGACTTGCCCCTCTGCTCCTTCCTTGGCTTTTCTGATGAAAGTGAGTTGAGATCTCGTGAGACCTGCCTAGGTGGTTATATGTTCCTCTATGGTTACAGTCGATGACTGTTGCGAACTGAACGCTGAGTCGTCAACAAACGAGGGCACCCTCGCTCAACAACACCCTCTCCTCCTTCCAACAGCAACATCAATTTTTTCTTCATCCCAACCCTCCCTAACCCTTCATCTTATCCCATACAACAACTGAACGGCATCATCGTTCATCAACATCCAAACAACCACCAGCACCTTCCATTCATGCTATATGCCAAACTATCTTGACCTGCTCCAAGTTCGCACATTATCTTCATTCTGTCATTACACGCCAACGCAGATACTACTTCTCAAACACATCGCAAGGTTGGCACTTCCCCCTCGCTGCCAACCTGAGCTCTCCGGGTGTCCAAAGTCCATTCAACCAGCTTTATCGCACCTCACAACCCTTTCTTCTGCAACAACCAAAGCCAGGCCACAAGTCCGTTTCCCGCCCTCCCAAACACCAGCTGATTACATCTTACTCATTATAAGGCTTCGCCATGCAGTTCGATAGACTTCTCTTCACCATTCTCAATTTCCTCGCCGTCTTCACTCTCAGCATCGCCCTTCCTCTCACCAAAAAGATGTCCACCACCACCAATGACCAATGTTGCCATCACAAACTCAACAGCCATCCACCGCCTCGGTCTTCGCGACGTCGTCTGCGAACCAGTCATGGCGCACACTATATCGGCGAGGAAATGCCACGTCTTCTCGCTCGCCTACGGAGAAGACGGCACCAACTTCATCGCCGGCTTTGATTTCCGGATGCACGCCAATCTCAACAATCAAGAACGCACTAACGAACGTCAAACAACTCGTGGATATTGGACACAAAACACAGAAAGCGATAGTCTGGTTCAATGACTGGAAAAATGTCCTGAGAGTGCGGTTCATTGCGAGCAGGGGAATAATGATGATACTGGGTTGTATTGCATTACCAAGTTCCCGTGCTAGGATTGCGCGTGGAACTGCACCCGCTGTTGGGCTTGAAACAGAGCCACAGAGTGAGCTCGCTGCATATCGCCTCAGCAGCCGGCGCAGGAACTTGGGTGAGAAACACTATCTATATCTTGAGAATAGTTCTGCTTATCTACGAGCTGACGAGGATTATTGCTGCTTTTGAGTTCTCAACGAATAGGGAGCGTTGGGAATGGACATGGTGGGCGAGGCTATAGATGACTGACCGTGTTGGGTTGAATTATAATACATGGACTGACATTTAACATACGATCGTCCACGACCGTTTAACTAAATTCATTTCAATTCCACGACTTCTCCAAGGCTGCAGTTATTCGTGCATGCCACTATTTATTTGCTTTCCCACTTTCTTTCCTACCAGCCCCTAGTTACTCAACCTGGAGGGTAGAACAGCGGCAGAACATACGCCAAAAACACATCTTTTTGAAACTAGACAGCCCGTATTCTTATTACTGAGACATAGACCGCCAACTCTTAATTATATCTCACATATGAGACCAGGTAGTAAGAAGCTGATGGCAGTAATGAAGCCTGGAGTCAAATATGTCCATTGGTCACGTGATTTTATTTATCACATTTGCAAATGTTGCCAGAAGCATAAGGCATACTTATGAGATGTTCAATACAGAATTGTGAGCATCGTTTTCTAATCATTTTTTGGATACTTTCAAAGATCAAGGATTAGCTCCTCAAATAATCCCATGTCCGCTTGTACCCCGCCCCCTTTTGCCGTCAAGATCGCTAAGCGAGCACAGCCAATTGTGGTAGAATCACAATATTGCTCTGCTCGCTACTAAACGAGAAATTCGGGGAATGACAACAGTACTGACTCGAGGTACATCATCGGGAAGCCATCATACTTGGTTTCCACTTCCATTTATGATAATTCAATCCAAGACCGAGTCGAGTGCAGCTACGACGAGCTCTACCACTGGCTGCTTCGGCCTCGCTATCGCCGATAAGCGCGCACTCCCACCGACTCCTACCGATACATTTAAACAATGGATCCCACGTTAGTTGAAGGAATCAGGGAATGCATGTGACAGCGCCTACTCCATGCAAGGCTACTGGTACCGCAGGCGAACCAATTGCAAGGCCTTCACGCTCATTCGGCTGCAACCCACCATTGAATTTGAAGCTTCTAAGGCCTCTCAATTCTTGGTATTTTCAACAGCTATCTGTAAACAGAGAAAGATGCCGGCCCGAGATAGTTCAGCTTAAAAGCCAATCTGGGATCTTCACCCTTAAAGATATTTGTTGTAGCTAGTAAAGGCAATTACAAAGGACACCAGCAAACCGGAGCAGCCTTGCAAGTTATAACGTGTATTTTGAGAACTATAGGATTTCGACACTTCGTTCTTGGGTGTAGCCGGCTAGTGGAAACAATAGTTAGGCATCTACTTCCACAACAATGGTCTTGGCATCGAAATCACAACGCCTTTCCCTGACCCAACCTCATTCTGCATTCTCTCTCCAATAGGAGCAGCCCTCTCGTTCCCAGTCCTCAATCCCGCCCTCGCTTCAGCCTACGCACCAGTCCTATTTGGCGGATGCACCAGCACACTCGACGTCTCCGGCCCTCACATTAAGATCAACGGTGACCACATCGATCTCAGCACCGCCTTTTCCCTTCATGTCGACAACGTCTTCGCTCGAATCTTCAATCTGCCAAGCCATTCGCTCAAATGGGGGCAGAATATCATGGTGGGTTAGCAAGCTGGAATTGTCCGGGGGCTTTTGCACTTGAGGCTCGGGCTATCGATTGGACGGTGGGTTAAAGAGGGCATGCTGCGGATTCGCATGCGGCGGTGCACGATTATATCACGGGTTCGTGTTTCAAATATTAAAGTAAAGTAAATTGAGAGGACTGGATTCCAGCTTTGGAGGTTCTCAACGTCAGGGCTAAAGCTAGGAATCACCTGGAAAATGTGCAGATGAGCTATACCCGAGGCTATATAAGGGAAGCGCTGATTCACTATCGTTTTGTTACCGTGGAACTTCGGTCAAGATGCATGCTTGCTATTCAGAAGGTTGAATGGAGGAGTTGGAATGACAATTTGGGATGGACACGGGAGGATGCAGGTACAGAGAGCATCGCACTTCAGCAAGCCTTCTTCACATCAAGGGAGAAAAAACGAGGTTTCTAGAACACAATCATGAAGTTCTGTTGTAAAATTTCAAGTATGCATTTAAGTGAGGATTTGGTCCGATTGCCGCCTTGGCTGTAAGGGGGGATTAGCGTCGGTCCTAAGCTTCCCCGCTCCCGAGCTCCATTGTTTTTGATCAACGTCGATCTTTCTAGCCAGAGGATTTCTCCGACAACTTAAAATCCTCAAGTCAATCCATGAACTCTTTGTAGACGTCCTTCAGGTAAGCAGAGGGTTCAATCCGGGGCACACCTCCAACAGAACTCACAAACCTACGATTATCCCAGGTGGTGGGATGAACAGCGACCGGAGAATGGCGAACAAGGTGGTAAACAAGGAGGCTTCAAGAAATGCGACAGGCGCCTCTGTGGTCCCACCATCTGCACCAACATATCTAGTGCCAGCAATCACCGTTTCGTCTGCCGAAAAAGGAATCCTCTGGCAGGAGCCACAGGTAGGAGATTCTCAAGAAACAGAACCAGAGAGTGCGTACCATTTCTTTCTTTCTGCGAAGGCCACAGCTCCGAGCACGAAACATCCACCAACTCCGTTGTGCAGAGCTTGCTAACGCTATGTGCAGACGTGAAGAACCTCGGCATCCGAATCCTCATCACCATGGCTACGACCTTTGTCCTGATCTCCATTATTCCCATCCTGCTTATCGACCTCCTGCCTTCCCGAGCAGTCGGGCTTCCTCTTTCCAATACCTCCTCGGACCCCAACATTATCCATCGTTCGTTTCCGCTCGACTCTCGGCCCGGGAGTTCCACATGGAACTACGCCAAGCTCTGCGAACCTCGGGAGGGCAAATGTCAATTCGGAACTTACTCCACCAAGCACCACCCGAGTAACAGGACGCTGTTGTGGCTCGATGAAGGATGCGAGGAGATGCATTTCAAGGCATACTGTCCGCGGTGCCCCGAGGAAAACATGTGGATTCTTGACACTGCTCTCCTTCCTGGATCCGTCTCCTCTCCGGACAGTCCCATCTTCCCATTCCAGCTGCTTGTAAAATTCCGCCATCCGGGCAATTACACTGATATCCCATCCATCATTTATTTCGATGAAGAGGCTTCTCGGCATGGTAAGATGATTGGCAGTTGGTACAGTCCTGATTCGGATCTTGAGTTCTTCTCTCTGCTCTGGTTTGACTGTTTCACGGGACTCGATGCAAAATGACCACAGAGGTACGTTGCGACATGATGGAGAACCTACGGATTCTACAAATTTCATGTTGATTGATCATTTGCTAATACGGGGGAGTGAACAGAATGGGGGTATCATGGGTGGAAACTGGGGGATGTGGTGCGGGTTACACAGGTGGTGTTCATGAAGCCATGTTTGTATTTGCTTTTACACAGAAGTTGCTAGGATTGACTTGGCTATGGCGGCTTGGGCAATATGGCTTTCATGACATCGAAAATGCCAAAAGATTAACACAGCGATTTCCATCAATTCTTTTGACCTTTGCTCTTACGGCTATTAATCTCAATAACCCGTAAGCGCGTCTCAGATTCCGTTCAGTTATGGAAAACCCCTTTAGACTCATTCTTTCAGTTGCTTCCAAGCCAGTACGTACATTGTGGCGGGCCGCCGCATTCTCAAACTCGGAAAAGGGGAAGGGTCACGTGTTGCTCTGAGTACACAATCTACCGGGCATACTTCTTAAACCGACCTCTCCCCAAGCGCTGAGGTTTCCACTCCATTTACCTAAGCAGCCAAGATAATTGTCTCTTTCCTTGGAGAACATCTCACCTGCTACGAAGACACCAAGCACAAGCCTTCAACTTTCTGACAGATACCAGTCATGTCTGAATTCATGTTTCGAGTCTCCCTTGAATTCAAGACCTCACCAATGAGATGACAGAGGATGAAGTTGTTGGTTATAGACCCTAATTTCTTTTATTACGGTAATTACTCACTAAATTTTAATGCTTAAATTGTTGAGCTCTCCGAGTCCGTAGGAGTTCTCGCATGCATGGGACATTGTGGACATCAAATCTTTCCAAAGGAGCAACCACCTAATACATGGCTTGTTGGGAATGGAAATCAAACCTCTCACGAAAGAGAAAATATTGGCAAATACGGCGCTTGCGTAAGAACTCCACCTCTTTCAATGGGAAGTAGTTCCTTCCAGAATAACCACCACCTTCAATTTTGTCTATGTTATCATAAGTTCTTATCATAAATCATCTTCTCCCGCGCTCTAGATAATTAAATATCTTGTCCCAAGCTTGTATAGTCTTGACGTATTTCCCAACCACAATATATTAATTCTCTCACGTGTACATCAGATCAATTTAGTCATTGACCATCCACCCAAAGAAACGCGGGCACCAGCAATCATACAGGTCCCAGCGAGGATACAGCAAGCAGAAAACAATTGTAATCCCAAGAAAGACCCTTCTTCTGCAAGGATAGCTCCCTCAATCGGCAGTCCAGTAAGACAGCTACAATGTGTAAGAGACAATTAGAAAACACAGGAATAGTGTAGAGCTCACCTAAAAGCCATGACTAACTGAAAAGTTCCAAAGCGCGTCCCAAGAGTTTTTAAGCTGCCTGACTTCGCCGTGCAGGGCATTAGCAGACTAATGAAACCACCGCTGGTGTACCCATATACTGCTGCAAATACGATTAACGCAGCATGTGAAACATAATAGTCAAAAGGGATCCATAGAGCGAAG
This sequence comes from Hyaloscypha sp. PMI_1271, assembly GCA_021399465.1. Classification (NCBI taxonomy): domain Eukaryota; kingdom Fungi; phylum Ascomycota; class Leotiomycetes; order Helotiales; family Hyaloscyphaceae; genus Hyaloscypha; species Hyaloscypha sp. PMI_1271. The sequence goes on along the minus strand of JAJTUS010000182.1, from coordinate 78,808 downwards.
ATGCTCACCGCCGATGAGAGTGAAATGGCGGACATCATGTTGAAATAACCATACTTGTCTGCGAGCGCCGCCATGATCACACGGCCAGGAATGGAGCCAGCGCTGGAGGAAGCAATTAGCGGCTATCTTCAATCATACGATTCTGTTTATTTGAAAGGGATACTTACTTGATGATGGAGATTAAGTAAATAGACATTGAACCAGAAAACGACGAGGTAGCTTGTGCCATGCTAGGAAGGTAATCAAATGGCGCCCAGAGTCCCCACCTATAGATACGTCAGCAGTGAAGACTATACAGTGTGTCAAAAAAAAATCAAGGCTAGTTAATTATAATTAACTATAGTTAATTATAGTTAATTATGATTTGATTTAGTAGATTTTGACTTGATTTGATTTGATTATGATTATAATTAATTATAATTAACTATAATCATCACGTGATATTAAGAAAACTTAAATTTCTTAAGTAACTTAAAAGATTATTAAATAACTAATAGCTATATTAATAAGATATAAACAAAACTTATAAAATATATATAAGGGTAAAAAGCTAGTCTAAATCGGGCATAAAAATGGTTATCCTCCTTAGAAACCTCTTCTTTATCTTTTATTCTTATTTTCTGCTTTTTTTATTCCTCCTTATTTTGAGGGATATTAAGGTTAATTAAAGAGTATTAAGATAATTTCGAATATATCGTGTAAAAATAAGTAAGTTTATAGTTAAAAGCTTCTTAATTAGAGCTATAGTTATTGAGATATTTATATATAAAGTAAGAGGAAAAGAGAGTAACTTGAGGAAAATTACTTATTTATATATAAAACCTCTATAATCTAGAAGATTCTTTAATAAGCGTCTAATTAGATATAACTCCCTAATATTAAAGCGCTTATTTATAAGAGGGCCTATTTTTTTTTGGCTATTTTACTTATAATAATAATATTTATAAGGTAGCGAGAAATTACTAGAAAATCGAGGAGATTTTAGCGCTTTCGGCTCGTGCCGCTTTGCTTACTAAGCGGCGTGATACCCGATTTAGTAAGGAGCACCTTAAGCGGTACCGGATACGGGCTAGCCTAAGCCTTATTTTAGCCTTATCTCGCTTTTCTAATCTCCGAGTATACGTGCACGGTCACGTGACTAAATAATTAACTATAATTAACTATAGTTAATTATAGTTGATTATGATTTGATTAAGTAGATTTTGACTTGATTTGATTTGATTCAGAGGCGATAATCAAATCAAGCTAAATCATTTGACACACTGAGACTATATCATAGAGGAAACTAACATAACAAGGAATGCCCCGATGGTATAAAGTGTGGACCCCTTGTCCTTGAGTAAGGTGAAGTTAATCCATTTTCCTTTTGAGTTCCAAGGCTTTGGTGGGAGACGCGCCGTGATAAGGCAACAAGAAATCGCCAGGAGTATCCCAATGAGCAACGCTGTGTATCGAACGGCACCGTAGAATCCGATATCTTCTGTGACTTTATTGACAAAGAGAGGGAAGATTACACCACCTGCTACACATTAGCAACTTCGGCTTGCCATTCATTAGGAACTTACCTAAACTGCTCCCACCCGTCACAATGCCAAGAGCGAGGCCCCGCCGCCGCACAAACCACTGCCCAGCACAGACAAAAGACGCGGTGAAAATCCCACAAGCTCCAATGCCAAAGCCGAGTCCTTGCGCTAGGATGATCTGGTAGTACTTCGTGCTGAGACTGGTCATGCAAAGCGAGAACACACAAAGCACACTGGAGGGCAGCAAGACAGGCCGCGGCCCATACGTGTCAATGATTCGTCCAAAGAGCGGGCCTGGGAGCCACATCAAACAGAGCTGGAGAGCGAAGATCCATGATATTGTTGAGGGGGTGTATTCGCTGAGGATATTGGCTTGGTAGAAGGTTTGGAATACGCCTACCCTATTTACTTGCTTAGTTTTGAACGCTTAGGCGTGAGCAGGAGATAGTTACGCATTCAAAAAGCCAAATGTGCTGAAGAGACCACAAGAGCAGCCGATGATGGAAAGCCAGCCTGCCAGGCCTCCCTCAGGAGGAATGTTCTCCGTTTTTTCGCCCATGTCGATGGTCACTTCGGTCGTTGAGGGAGCTGGCAGAGATGTGTCGGGCGTTTCCGCTGGCATGATGACAACGCTTAACGGAAGATTAAGTGCAAAGAATGATTGCCTTAGAATTTTGCTATGGCCTTAGCTACTTAATTAATGGGACGGCAAAGCAGAAAGTGGGTGCTATTTATTGCTACAAAAGACTCGGGATTGAGGACCCAACTCCCAAGCAGTGACATCTCAACACTCAGATGACAACCTGTGCTAATCTAAGCGGAGTTAGCACTTTAAAAACCAAGAGATACTGCTATTGCAAATCACGAAGCGATCCTCTTGATAATCGTTTTGTAGAGGGGAAAGCAGCAGGCTCGCCGGTCGCGCTAAGCGGGAATTGCGGAATGGACGGAACTGGCGGATGGGGACTCACATTTCCCGCTCTTAACTCCCACCCTTGCACTCTACCGAAAATGTAGTTGAATCTTAGTAGAATTGTTATAGTTCTCTAGTAATAGACTTCCTTTTCTCCCTACTTGACTCCTTTTATTAAGAAGTTACAATATTATCTACCACAATCACTATTTATTATTCTTATCACTGGCGAGGTTCCCCAGTGCCCTCCCATATTAACTTCTCCCGAGTAGCCTACAGTCACCTGAGTGTTTGGTCTTCTACAATCTTGGGAGGGTGCGCTTACCTTTCGTGCATTCTCGAATGTCACTCCTTCACAAAGGTGTAGAAGGGACAAACTACCGCAATCCTCTGCGCGAATTTCTTTCGCCCATGCAGAAAGTGTATTTCCGAGCTCTTACGAGCTATTGAGGTTTCCCTTCTGCTGTGACAAGGATTATTTTGTCGGTATCTTCGATAGCGACCGCTCGTCTATCGATACTCAACTTGCATCCCCCCTGCATTTGTCGAGCTCAATCTCCGAGTGGAGTCGCTTCGATCGCCTCTGAACTCCGTCATGCCCCCTTTTTCTCTGCCCTGTTGTTGGACTGTTGCCGCTCATCTGATCTTTCTGTGGTTGTTGTGATGTGTAATGCTGGAGCGAATTTGCCGGTCCTATTTTTGATGATGTTTTTGATGATGATGGTTCTAGAGCTGTAGCAGAAATATTCTGGATGATTCCAGTGCATGTTGGCAAATTTCCTGTGTGGTTGTCATCTTGGGATTTCATCCCCACGGATCTGCGAGCTCGGGTCATCATGGTAGGAGCAGCAACGGGTTTGTCACTTGATCCATCGCCGATAGCTCTCTGAAAGACGCTAAAAACATGCTGGCCTGAAGTTTCGGCACATTCGTATGCAGTAATGCCATTTGAGTCCCTGTTCTCTACATCAGCGCCATGCTTGATGAGACTTTCGATGGCTCGCTCAACCGCCTGCTTGTGATCCTTCGATGAGACCTTCCGATATTGGTCTACCAATAGATGAAGAGCCGTGGTGTATATTGCACCCTGTAAAGGAACTTTCTGATTTGGGTCTGCACGATATTTGAGCAATAAAGCGAGGACACTCTCCCAGCTTGCTTCTGGATAACTTGTACCGATACGAAGGTAGTGCTGGAATGTGTGCCCCCAAATCGTTTGCTCTCTCCCATTATCAAACCAACTTTTATTGAGTTCCACTTTTTTCTTGAGGAGTAACTTGAGAATTTTGAGATCCACGGGTTCGTGGGCCCAACCGGGTGGGTTCATGGCGTAGAATAGAAGGGGCGGTCGACGTTCTTTGTTCACGAGTTGAGAAGTTGATTTCTGTTCCACGTAGAGCTTCAGCTTGCAGCAAACTGCAAGACATAAGATGTCCATTCCATGTACCTGATGAGAGGTCTTGTGATAATAGAACTTGGAAACCCAGTCAGGGTCAGCATGTGTCAGAACTCGGCTGAGTTCATCGATGTATGCCGTCTGGGGAATGCGGAGTTGAGTCTCCAGAATTTGAGCGTAGTTGAAAAACTTCGTTATGGCATTGTCTGGGGCCCTGCGTTTGATTTCTTCTTCATATTCAGCGTCGTCTCTTTCATCATAATCGTCAAAGAAAGACTTTTGAGTCAAGCTTCTCGGAGACTGGCTTTTTTCGCTCCCACTCTCATCTTTTGGTTCGCGGACTTCTTTTAGCATGAGAGTCTTGGCGGCTGCCCAATGAGGAATATGAGAAACTTGGCATTTCAGAAGCCGGAGGTAAGAAGCCATCAGCAACGTATCGGCTGAAGCAACTATCTTCATTCCTGAACTGGTGATTCTATCACGGATCCTCCGCTGTACTTCTGTCTTCTTGAGAAACTCTTTCAGTGTAACATGTATGAATGTCACATTTTCCCGCCTCAGGGGATCCCATCGTCTTGAGGCATATTTTCTGTTCCGAATTTTTATCAAATTTCGACAGCGCCGTTTGAGATGATCTCTCATCAATTCTAGCTTTTGGAACAGGAACTCGTCGTGATCGGCTCCGGAGTGGTACTTTACCTCGCAAGTTATGGCTTCCTCGGGCTGCTGGACTGCAACCAGAAATTGCAAGAGTGTGAGTGTGCATTTATCGCCAGGAGCACGGAGGAGAAGACGGAAATATTTGTATACCGCATGGAGGTCTTTTACCGGTATCTCGCTGATGATATGCTCGTATAGATTCTCGAGTCCAGGAGGGAGCGCTTTGAGACGCGATTGAAGCTGCGATTCCTCTTGGCATTCTTCTAGACCCGACTCCAGATCAGCGACAACAAGCTTGACCCAAATGAAAACCCCTTCTGCGTTTCCGACTATATTTGAAACGAGCTGATCCCCAAAGATCCTGTGGCTCTTAGAGCTCAACGAGATAGATCTCCTCACCGCGTCATTGAGGTGGTCTTGGACATACTTCTGGATATCGTCCCTCGTCCACTCGTGGAGTTCTAGCGAGGGTCGTTGAAGAGACGGTTTCAAACGTTCCATTATGTCATGGATATATCGACTTGCAATACAAATTTTGACCTTGAGCCCGCTCGCCTGCATCTTTGCAAGCCAAGAAAGCACAAAGCCGAGGGTTTGGCTACGATCTCCCTGACATTCATCGAAGCCATCGACAAATAAGCAAATTCTCCCATGCACATACTTCTGCTCCGAAATTTTCATAAGAGCGTCTTTCAGATGTTCGAGGGACCATGGCGAGATCAAATTTCCAGAGGTACTGCAACAACGAGGTAGCACCTGTTGAGTAAAGAGCTTGGAAATTTCTCCCTGCAAATTAGGGAAGGAGCTCAGGAGTTGGTAAAGAATGTAATGGAGTAATCCATCGAGACTTCTTTCTTGCTGTGTGGACAGCTCGCTCATGTCGTAAAAGTAGTAACATAATAGCTTGTGGGCTAAAACACCTGCTTCTGTTGCTATGCATTTTTGTGTGCGTTCATCCTTGACGATGTATTTCATCAATGTTGATTTTCCAGACCCTGGGCGCCCTGTTATCCAATAAACGTCGTTGAGACTTTTCTCTAGCCAATCGACGAAATTGTGTTTCTTCTCGGTCCAGATCCATCCGAAGGTATCCTCATGAGGTGATGGTATCGTAGCCTCGCGAGGGTTCGCCGCAAAAGGTTCAAGGCTTTTCAAGATTTCTGTTGACTATTAGTGGTAAACTAGGTCGAATAATCCCTCTATGGTTTACCATTCATGTTGCTGTAGCTTATACCTAACGCAACTTGTCAGATTTAGTGGACGTTTGGATGAGTAGCGGATACCTGGAAGAGAAGAAATTGAATTCAATCGACGGAATCAGATATATTTTTTGAACCACTCCATGAATAAGATGCTCGAGGATTTACTAAGGTCTCAATCTGTGAAACCTTTCCTGCAAGCCAGAGTCATCACGAGGAGAAACATCGGTGACCCTGTTCAACACACTCCCAGGGAACTCCGGTGTCGAGGCTCACCTTCTGCAAGCTGCTCCGAACAACTCTGTATCTTCAAATTCACTTCCCCTACATTCAGAAACTTCTCAGCAGCATTCTTGATCGTGTTGAGTTCCTTCGCTTCGTCCAGAGCAATGTCGCCAATATTCGGAATGTTGAAACGAAAGTACCGCTGAGAGCGCGCTGCTTGTGCTCCGCCCCCCCCGAAGAAGTCATCCGCCTCTTTTTCAGTCTCGATTGCGAGATCTGCCAGCTGTTTTCCAACTTCCGCGAAGATGGGATTGAATATCTTGTCGGACGAGATTCCTGCTCCGAGGCTAAGAAGAAGAGTTTCTCGCCCGGGAAACATTTCAGCCCCTTCTATGTGAACAAGTTGTACTGGATTGTTGTAGGTCAGGCCCCCGTCGAAGTAGATATCTTCGCCAATTGTAAGAGGTTCGAAAAAGGTGGTGGCTGCAGATGTTCCCAGACATGCTTGCCAAATTTTCAAGGTCTCAAGTCTAAGTTCCGCAAGTTAGCATCAAAACTTAAATGGCTGAGAGGAAAGAGTATCGAACTTCTCGTTTGACCTTTCAGAATTTCTGTAGGACCTGAAAATTGTAGTATTCCCCAGTATGTTTTGGAGATGAGAGACCACGAAGCTGGGACAATTATTAGCAAGCTTGGGGAAGTATTTTAAGGCGGAGCGGTGGCACTTTACACTTTGCAAGGGCCGCTTTCCTCGTAAAGTAATGCTTCGCCTGGGCCCACTCCCAAAGTGGGACCAGCAGCTTCAAGGATTTCTCTGATGGCTTGCTCAAGTGGTTCCACTTTGAAATTTGGACCAACAACAGAGCCTCCAACAGCTTTAGGGAACATGTTTTTGGGTGTGAATGCTCTTTGGGAAAGAATCATGTAGGCTTCTTTACATTTGTCGAGAGGCATCTGAAGTCGGCCAAGCATGATTGCAATAAGGCTTGAACAGAATTAGCCAGGCACGCACGCGAATGGATTGCATTCCATACCCTCCTGTACTTGTACCTCCAATAATATCGAACATCTGCCAAGGTTCCTGACGTGGTAGACCAAATTTCCGTCTTTCCTCGTTAGCAACCTCCATTACTTGCTCAAGAATCACCAGAGCAGCCAAGCCGCGAACTCCCCCTCCATCTGCGTGGATCATCGTTAGCTGAATCTAAAAAAAATGAAAGGCAAAAGCGGATTTTACCAATGGATAGTAGCTTTACCAAACCTTGTGAGGATGCCATGATGTGGAGTTCAAGAGCTCAAAGAGGTGTAAAGTCTGGTGAAAGCTGGAAGGTTTGCTACTCTTCTCCGAAACTCAGCGTTTAGGGCCGATCCGCGGGCGGCATCTTAGATTGAGGGAGGAGTCTGCACACCATCACACTGACCGAGAGCAGGGGGAACGCAAGCTGGCTGGAAAGTTGGTGGTGGAGGCTTTGCCATTTTCGAGGCTTTTCTGGCGCCTTATCTGCAGCTCGAACGAATAGCAGCCACTGTGAAGCGCCTGCCAAGCAACAACTCACGGGCTGTCGGTGAGGCTTCCACCAGTAGCCACACAACCAAAACCACACGAAGAGTTGGGAACAGCATCGCAAGGCTGGGAGGACGATCTGATGAGCGACGGCTTTATGTTTCATATAGTAAAGGCTACAATCATGTGGATAATTTGGAAAAATCATATTGGTATAAACTGGCAGCTTCAAACTCCTTCCGCACACGGATACAGACCCAGTATCTATGTATAGAAGATATGAATAGCACGTACCGATCGATCAAGCAAGGAAAGCGGTTTCAGACAACGTATCGTTCGCACCTGAAGGTGAGGTCGACCATGGTGGGGCTTCGTACCAAGTTATTTTACTTGTGCCTTTGTCAACATGGAACCAGTTCCCCTTTGCCTCGTCTCTTTTCCAGAACTCATGGAACTTCTTGTCATGAGAGTCAGCAGATGCGATGAGTGGTTTGTCAATTGTCTTTGGCCGTCTCTTTCGCTTGCCCTTCTTAGTCTTTCGAGTGGGTTGGCATATTGGATCGCGGACGTCTGCTTCGATTGCGGCAGATTCCCGCGAGATGGGTTGGATGTCGAGGCTTTTCGAGGACAACGATATAGAAGAGCTTGCGCGCAAAATTGTCGATGTGCAAGGAGAGTCGTCCCTGTTCATGCCTGAGAACAAAAGCTCCTCTTCCGTACCGGCGGGAGAGCGCCTCGAAGGCTGTTGGCCTTCCGGGATTACTCTTGACATCTCTGGGTCTTGGAAGACTATTGGGTGCTCCTCGGCTGAAGCTGCGGAAAGAGAGTTGGAGTCTGAGGAGAAAACATTTCCATTGGCGTCTGAGTTTTCCTGTCCGAGAGGGATCCCATTGTTCAGTAAATTGGCTGCTACGCATCGACATGGACACCCGACTCTGGAGTTGCGAACTTTGGGCGAACGATGTAATTCTTCGGGTTGTCCTGTCAGTGAGGACGATTGCGGTTCCAGGTGAGTTCGTTTGTTCCCCTTGAAAATATAATTGATCGGTTGGTTCGAATCGTCTATCGCGAGTGTGGCAGAACTCCGCAAATTAAACTTGTCCCGTTCAGGGATCTCAATGATAACAGGTGCCGTCGAATCACTTGGATCTTCGCTACAGAAAAAGTCTGCCTGGTCGATTATGCGGCGGGAATCAAACGTGTTCAACGCCTTTTCTTTATCATGCTGTTGCTTCCTTTCCGAGCTCGAGCCCAGCTGGACAACAAGCTGATTAATATCTGCCAGAGATGGCATTCGTGGACTCCCGGAAAGGTAATTTTCATCTGCTACCCGTCCCACAGGCAATAAAAAGTCGTCCTTGATGCCTCCTTGGAACGATTTCCAACGAGGCAGTTCAGTCTTCAATGTACCGTTGTTGATCCCGTTCTGGAACTGCTGGTTTTGATGGTCCGGAGTATTCTGATTCTGTTCGTACCCGAAGAGCAAGTCGAAGTCTGCATCTTTGGCGATCCAGAAAACCGTTCGTTGTTGGTACCTTCCCAAGCCTTCACAGACCCATACCAGCCAACAGTCGCCGTCGACATCTTTTTCTGTATTATTGTTCAGAATTCGAAGTCGATTCTTCGCAAACTGTGAGGAGACATAATTTCGATTGCATGATTCGTTGAAGAGCGCAACCGTTTCGATCTGTTCGGCGTGCTGGTAGCTTGCTCCCTGCACAATCCTGAGCAGGAATGCATACGTAGTCTATAAATCTCAAGTGTGAGCGTTTGAAGGTGGATCTTCGAATTCTACAGAAAGGATTTGGTGAAAGCTCACTGTGCTTCTTGCCCTATTTTCTTTTCCATCGCTCCGATTTCTGCCTTGAGAGGGGCCTCGGAAGTTGAATATCTGCATAGAAAGAACCCAGATAAGGCCGTAGAACTACTCTGTGACGAGAAACAGCAGAAGGGAAATGTCGGCAATTCATGAATAAAAGATTCTGTTGACCATTGGAAGAAGATGGCCAACTGTGTCGAGAAAAAAACGGAGAGAAACTAGGCAGCAAGGGCTTCAAAGGTGGGCGGCGATTGAGAGATTAGACAGACGAAATCAACCCGGAGGTACTGTGGACGACATTCGGCAAGGCGATCGAGGGGGTGGGCACAACCCTGGCTGACACACGTTTTCTGATTTCGCTCACCGAGACATGCTGTGTAGGCTATGTTTTAGCCTATCGAATTCCTGTGTGGCATGTGGAGGTGCATAAGAATATCATTTGTGTCACCCCAAGGCGGAAAAGCCTCGATATAATTGGATCCATCCTCGAGTCTCCTTTCAACAGTTCCCGCTTCTGTATCAGCTGAGGGTGTGTGTGACGTGGTCTTAGCGCGTGTGCCTGTTGAGACCTCAGTGACGCCCAGGAAATCGACCGATCATCATCCTGTTACGCCCAAGCCTCAAGGCGACCCGCTAGAGTTGCCCACACTTCCAACAAATACCACCTGAACGCTTGCGAAACTTGAATGACCGCCGGTCAGCCTCCTCTTCTTTCGTCATTAGGGGGAAGACTTACGCAGCAGTTGCTGCAAATATCTCAATCCTTCTTGCTTTTGTAGCCAACGCCAGAACCAAAGAAAAAATAAAAGTAAAAACACAAACCAGACCAAGTCGAATCTTGACACTGTGAATAACATACAGGACAATGATTGAGATCATAGGTGTTAACGAAGATGCAACGGTTCCGATGACGCCGATCGTTGCATGAATATGCTCATCCGAATAATAATACAGGGAACTTTTGTTTCCAGGCCCTGACTGACTTTCAGGATCGAGAGGAGCTGGGGTCTAAATATTTTGCGGCTGAGCAAGCACGTTCCAAGCCATCATGGAACCATTTTAATACACACCTTGTGGCGATACCAAAACTTGTGGAATAGCTTCAGGAAAGGCCCGGAAAGGAACTGGCTCAGGAAGTCGTCCTCTCCGGGGCTTTCGACAGGCCTCACAAAATCTCCCTCGTATCTGGCGTCGTATGCGGAGGGCTGGACGAACCCCCCGAGGTCTCGACCGATAAACCCACAACCACCACCAAGATGAGGACTTTCAATCCATTCACGAAGTGTTCGAACCTCAGAATCCTTCGGACGATTCAAAGACGAGACCTGGTTATATTGTTGGAGAGAGGTATCTGTAAAGTTAGACGGTCTTGCATGTGTAGGGATTTGGGCTTGTACAATACTCCCTCAACTTGCGTCTGATCTCCAGGGCTATTGCCCACTGCTCCCCTCCCAGTCCGCGATTCTCTGATTGACTAAGATGCCACCATTCGAAAGCGTAGAGATGTCTTTCATCCCCTTCGTCGGTATCTCGATCGGATTTGGAGACTTTCTGGAATTCAGACTCCAGATGGACAATCTCCGCCTGAAGGTACAAGAGATCTCGGGCGGCCGAAGCCTGGAATTGACGGAATATTGGATAGCTCTTTGTTACCATGAAATTCGAAAGCTTGATGTACCCCATGATTGAGGCTATCCTCTTGCTGGTGAGTTTCTCAAGTAACACTTTTGCTCCTTTTAGACTGGCAGGAGATTCGACAAATACATGTGATGCGAATGTGGAGGTGGAAGTGGGCAACTAAGAAACATGCTCAGCCACCCTCCTCAGGTCTTGTTGGCCAATTGTCACCGTAAACCGCCGCTGGCTGTGAGCTGGCCGTCCAAGCAGTTTCTCATCCGGCAACAGCACCTTGGACTCCGCGTAAGTACCAACCAACACCACCACAACCACCACAAAATCGGATTTAACAAGGGCCCCTCGGCTGGCAAGAAAACTTCAACCTTCGTACCGCCGACGTCGACAACACACCTCGCCAAACATTCCACCCTCCTAACTACAACTCGCCTTCTCTTCCCTTCACGTCAACAACAACGACCATCGCCATCTCTATTACACACAGAGGACATGCTCCACCTACCATTTCCATCGCATTGCACAGTCCAGTCGTTGATCCTGCAGCTGTAGCGGTACGCTGACGTTCCCGTCATGCTTCAGCATGCAGAGCACAACAACTGATAATCTTGCAGTTATCGCAGTTCCCAACCACACGCCATTTGTTCTTCATCGTTGCCTTTTTCGACAATGGAGTCCGCTCAATATGCGAAAAGGAAGAGAGACGCTGTTGATCCAAGCGATAGCGATAGCGATGGCGAACACGCGCACTTAACTCCACACTCAAGCACCAACCTCATTCCGAACGATTCGGAGACTGGTCAATGTAAGACCAATCGACCTCGCCGAGCAGGTGTCAACTACGATCCTAAACCTCAGAGCCGGGCGTCCACTTTCCCGCGAGGGGGGAAACGACCGAAAAACATACTTGTTCTTCATGAAGGCGGGAGAACGCAAACGCAGGCTCGACAGTTGCTACCCAATGAGCCAGCACGATCCGCTTCCCTGGTCCTTCTTCCATCGGAGACTACAAGACCTCGGACAACCGACCCCAGTGGTGTTGAAGCGGAAGTTCCAGAAGTTCGAGAGCTTATCAGCGGGAAAGCCCGAAGCAATGACTTGGTAGTCAACAACCCAGCTCAGAGCATCGCACCTGCCACCGTCTCTGACATCACATTGGGTCTTGAGCTATCAGATTTCAGTAACAATTCTCCAGGGGCCAAACAAAAAAAGGCAGGGGTTCTCCTCACTCACTGGAGGCGAGGATCCGATGTTGAAGGGCACAGACCAGACAATAATTACGACAAATCGGGTTGCACTCGGGAACCTAAACCTTCGGCTGCTACGGCAAGTACAGTAAGAAAGATGAACCACAGTGCCACATCAACGGATTCGAGATCACCCCCGCAAAACCTAGAATGTGCCACCTCTAACGGCGGACCTTCGCACTCACCCAGCCTTGTTGGAGAGGAAAGCCGTACTAGCTATGTCAAGTGCGACGCGAACGAGCGCAGCGAAGTCTCATTCAAGGACATTGACACGTCGATAGAGGAGTCGTCCGATGGGTCGTCGACTCAAGATGAAGAAGGGGAAAGTGCACAAACACCTCCGCCGCCGCCCCAACATGGATTTCCAGGCACGGTGGGTGGATATCAAGAGAACGTGCCAGTACCAAATGCACCAAGATGGGATTGCTCCGCGATCGTGTGGGATAATCATGACCATCCGGATTCTTCCCGTGTGCTCTTCGACTCTGGGTCTAAGCCAAACTTCGTTTCCTGGAAACTGGCTCTCCGACTAGGTTTCCAACCCACACCGCTCCCAGAGGAACAGTGGAAGTTGTTCAGCACTCTTGACGGCCAAAAAGATCTCGCCCAATATTATGTCAAACTTGATATCGAGATGAGGTGTGTGGACTTCAATCGGGACACGACTTACTTTCTGGTCGTAGAAACGGATGAGATTGATATCGTTCTTGGCCGACACTTTCTGGACCAATACGGGATCGCTAGGAGATTGGTCGCAAACGCTCAGACAAGGACTGCTAGCAACGCATTTGCAATCATTACCTCGAACCCCACTTCGGGTATGATCCCCTCAAAAGCGTGTCTATTTGTGAGAATTCCGCTAACTCACATTTCCTTTCTAGAACAAATTCGAAGCGTCTTACTAGACAAAGAACGTCGAAAGAAACTCGCCGAGAGAGCCAATGCGAATATAGAGGAGCAGACCAGAAGGTTAAGGCAGGGCCCAGATGCACCTTCGAGGCAAGGCACATCTTATAGCAGTTCGAGTAGTACGGCCGGGGTTCCCGAGGAAGGAGTGTATGGGCCAAGGATGGCAACATTGTTGAACAACTCTTTTGGGCCTGCCATGGGCCGAGACCAGGGGATCAGCATGCGGAGCCATAGGCAGGCATCAATGGGTAGCTCCTCTGCCGACAATTCATCGTTCCGAAACTCCCTTGACTCATCACCGACGGATTCGACACTCCTGAGTCCTGCCACAACATTCAGCTCGAAGTCGACAGGCAGTGCAAGCTCGGGCTATAGTCGCATGAAACAAAAGGTTGGCAATCCATTTCGCAGCAACAAAGGGAAAGGGGGAAAGAAGGGCGAAGTATGAAGGAGGGTGGGGTGATTATATACAGGTACGGGCCCACCTTACGGGTGTTCGGGAAAGCTGGTCTAAAGGCCCTCCTATGCCTAAACATCAGTCATCACACACCAATCGCTTGGTCTAGACGAATCAACCGTGTCAGTACTTGGCATTTCGGCCTGGGCCGGGTCCTTGACTTCTCAGGACCGGCAGTTGTTCGCGGCGGCCCCACCACATCGTCAGGGCCACCCCGCGTCATTGGCTCTCGGGTCCAGGGCTCGCTAGCCTCAACGTCTGTCGCCTTATCAAAGTAACAAGGCGTAGATACCCAGCCATTTTTTTTTCGCGACGTTGTTTGTTGTTTCTTCGATTCTCGTAAGGCGCTGTACTGCCACGTCAGTTGGGTAACCACGGTCGAGGCCGGGCCCAACTGCGCTGTTGGCTGGAGCTTTAGGCCGGGGAACTCCAGAACCAAACCCTGGCCAGAGAGAATCAGCCAGGTGGAAATACCCATGAAGGGATGAGAATGAGAAGATGAGAAATGACTCCATAGCTTCTGGCTTCTAGTTTCGGCTCTGATTTGATGTTTTCTCGTTGGTGGCGGACTGCATATTTCTGGTGTTGTTAATTGGCTTGGCTTGTGACTCGAACTGCAACATGGATTCCTGCATGTCGGATTTTTGCGGGACTATATATTTACATAGAAAGGCCGGCGTCTCGTTTTAGCGTCGGCCATGTGACAATGAAAATTTTCTTCCGTTCTTTCGAAGAGCTGTCAGAAGATGAAGTCGCGGTTGCCTGTCTGAACGTCTGCACCTTGGGAGGATGCCTATCCAGGTGACCAGAGTCACCCCCACCTTGCACTTGCTATTGTCCTATCAAACATCCCTGCTGCTCAATAGTACAAAGCCATCTTCGCGCCTCAGAAATCGACAATCTTGCTGCCGTAATGTGCTGTGTTACATTTTAATAAACGGCGTCTCATCAAGCAGTCAGTCAGGATCAGTTAAAGATATATCACAACTGACTGACTGACGTGTCTGATCGGCCGGGATTGTCTCAGCTAGATTTCCTTAACTAAATATTATATATTTACTAATTGACTGACTGATTAGCCACTGACTTACTGGACACCCTGACATGAACCCGTGTGCTGTGTAGAGTATAATCCTCTAACAACTAATGCGTTTAAATAGGACGTGGACCTCACTGTTTCCTTTCGATATTTCGGGGCTTTTTTCTTCCTCCAAGTTCAGGTTTTAGGAGGTGTTACATAGGTGTTCCAGGGTGGTGATCAGCCACGATATGATCCACTTGAAATGAGAGGGAAAGCCTGGAGTTCGGCTAGTTAGCGGCCGATTTCAATAGGTTGCATCTACTCGGTGCTCGGTGTGACCGCGAGATCGTTGCAATAGTCGAAGGCTCAAAGTTCAGAGAATCTCATGTATTGAACATACTAAGCTAGAGAGCAAAGGAGGGAGGAATGGCTTGACCTTTAGTAGAGCTTTGCCCATACCTCTGGCTTAGTTCCCCTGTCTCAGACCTGTTTCCTGATTCCTATTCCAGGCGGACCATACTGTGACGCCAGCCGTCACAGTAGGAACAAGGCTGGTGATCGCCAAGGCCAATGTACATTTCTTTACATCCTCCAGGTGTTGCTACATGCCATAATCCCTTTGTCGAGTTGACTGCTGTTAATGTTGATAGTCAACGGCTAATGTATTCCGTACATATTGTATAGATTTCTTATGAACATATATGCCGTCCCTTTTCTTTTCTTGGGAAAAGTAAATTATATAAAGAGATTTCCGTTAAATTAATTAGACTATTCGGGTTTTATTTAAACTTTTAATATGCCTTATATACTAAAACTCTCTTACATACATGGAACTTTTTACTATTATATTTACTATGATAATATTTATAACAATAAGAGATAATCAAATAAAGTTGAGGGAGCTCACTTTCCAATACCGCAAATTTGAAGCTGACCATAGTAGTCAAGGGATGATAGCTACTGCCTCATTTTACGCAAACCAAGTATCTTTTTATGTATACTGATATAATAATAGACCCGCTGTGGGTTTTTCTATTTCATAACTAAGCAAAGCGCACGGACTACAACTGACGTAATGCGGGTGAGGGGAGAAGTGAACTTCGACCTGAAATTGAACCTTGTATATAGAGAGCCACCGTAGCATCAATCCCATGCGTTGACTACAAGCCCTGAAACTCTCAAGCTACTACTATAGTACGTCTCTTATGCCTGATCGAGCCTCCTCGTCCTCGTCCCCTAAGCGCAAGGACTCCGCAACAACAGCCCGGAACCACCCCTCAAAGCTCAAATCATGGTTCACGAACCTTTGTTCACGAGCCTTCGCCTCACCCTCACACCCACAGCCATCCGCCACACGCACAAATCCACTCCCAGCTCCTCAGCACGCTCCCTCTCGAGATCCGGCGTCAAATCTACGCCCACGTTCTCCATCCACTCCTACGGAACCGTCCAACACATCCGCCTCTCCAACAACAAACTGACACACATGCGCTGCGCGTCGCCAACTTCACCCATCTATTTCCAAACCCAGAGCGCTAGAAACGATGCCTGTGTGCCCTACGATACCGCCTATCGAAAGAGCGTGCAAAATGGCCGGGAGATAGTGTCACTGCTCTTGAGCTGTAGACAGACGTGAGCCACGCCCATTGCATAACAAATGCCGTGCACTACTGCTCTAGCTGACCCGGCCCAAAAGCTACCTCGAAATCATCGAAATCATCTACTCATCCACCGCCTTCCGCCTCCCTGTCAGCGCCGCCACACAACTCATCGCCACCGTCCCAGCCCCTTACATGGCCCTCGCACACCTCCATCTCTCTTTCCCCCTTACCAGCCCTATGTACCTGCCGCCCCGTGCCTGGCCCATCGGCTTCACGGCCGCCAACACTAATCCCAAAGCCGACGAAGCCGAGTGGGAAGCTTTCTGGCGCGCCTTCGCTCGTCTGCGGGTCCGCGCCCTAGTTGTCGAGATTCTAGATTTGGGAGTGAGAGTGCCGGAGTAAGTGCTGTTGGAGCCGTTGAGGAAGGTGAGGGCGGGGAGGGTTGAGGTTGTGCTGCCGTGGCCAAGGGGGGTGGAGAGGAGTGGGGAGTTTGGGGACGCGGGGTTTGTGGTTAGAAGACTCCCAGAGCCGGAGGGGACAGATCTGATGGTGCAGATGAATGTTGAGAGGGGTAATCCGGGGGTGAGGAAGGAGAGGGGGGGCTGGGGAGATTGAGGAGGGGGTGGTCATGGTGGTGATGTGATGGTATGGAATAGGGTCCAGCAGCAAGTAGAAGAGGGGAGGCGAGTGAGAATCTCATTCTAGTGAAACCAGTCAGGCGACAGCTAACCCCACGTGACCCCAGCCAGAGCTGTTACACCGTACGAATGTCTTATAGCGTCATTATATAGATTTAGGGAGCACTGCCTGGACTTCTAGGGGTTTATAGCGAACTCTTGGCCTGAACTCGTACCCTGTAGAGTACCAAGGGTCAAAATGCCCTGTATTCCCTATACTTTATGCCGCGGTCTCCGTAGTTTTTGGCCAATCACCCAGACAAACTCAACCACTCACTTTTACCCCTGTCGGAATACCAAAATTTGAGAATGTTTTTAAAGTGCTTAGAAAATTCCCAAAATTTGTAGGATTAGTCTCCTAAGCATGTTGCTGATTACGAATATTTACTCAAAAGTTTGCCTTTATGCGGCTGTTGTGGTAAAGAAAAATTTGGGCGGTTGAGTGGTTTGGCTGGTTGGCCAATGAACACATCTACTTCCCCAACAAGCGAGACTGAAAAGGGGGAGAGCGGCCACCTGACTTTGGATTACGCACTCGAAAAATCCGAATGTTTTCGCGGAGTCGATTCGACCGCGTCTGACATTTTCATGCAGATACTTCGGGACTGGACCACTCGATCTTCTCAATCAGTTCCAAGTCGCACTCTTGGACCTCAGACACCTGACTTCCCTTGGTTTCACCAGCACCCTCCGGTGGCTGTGCATGTTTACTCAGCCAAATCGCATACCTGGAGAAAACCAAGAAAGATGTTTGTGAGCAAGCGAATAACAACCTTCCTTTCTCGGAATCACTTATTATCAAACGGCCTACCATTTGCCGATATGAAGAGGCACAGCACCGGATACCCGGTACGCGAGTGTGGCAGTGCCGCACTCAGGGGCAGAGTCGGCCTAGCAAGCCCCCACGAACTTCGGCGCGTTAGTTGATGTCATGTTTCATTAATTTTACTTCTCAGTTATACGATCGTGAGCTTCATGTTTTGATCTCTCGCGGGATTGTGGTACAGCTGTGGTGTGCCGTCGTTCGAGATTCTCCACTGAGCCGCGGTCATGCCACTGCGAGCAGGCACCCTCCTTGCATGGGTCGTGATCCTCTGCGCAGCACTTATCGCTACAGATGTGGATCCTGTGGTGATCAAAGTGAGCTTCAACCGCCCAAATCCCTTCCAGAATCGTTCTAATGGTCAATCGAGGGCTCACATTTCTTCTACCGCACGAATGGCTCCGAATTCTTCATCCGAGGCGTCACATATCAACAGCCATCGAACTCCTCGAATAATACGCAAGTGGATCCGTTGGCAAATCTGGACTGCATGCGCGACATCGTGTTCCTCAGCCAACTCAATACCAATGTCATTCGGGTGTCCTACATCGATCCAACGCAAGATCATACAGCCTGTATGAGCGCACTGCAAAATGCTGGCATATATGTTTTTGTGGACCTACCTACAAACCGCACCATCAACAGCACAAATCCTCAATGGAACTTGGACATATACAATTCCTGGACACAGAAGATAGACGCAGTAGCCGGGTTCAACAATTTACTTGGATTCTTTGTTGGGAACAATATTGTCACGAACAGTGGTAACTCGCCTGCTGCTGCGTTTGTAAAGGCTGCAGTCCGGGACCTCAAGTCACACATCAACAGCAAATATAATCGCGACATACCGGTTGGGTACGAGGTGAACGCTGCTGCCAATTACGATATCATGTCGTCGTATATGACGTGCGGCAGCAATGCTTCAGCAGCAATAGACTTTCTTGGTATATCAAACTTTAATTTGTGTTCCAACAATACCAGCCAGGGTTTCGACTTGATTTCCGCGGAGTACGGCAACTATCCTGTCCCCGTGTTTTTTGCGGACTATGGATGCAGGGATTCGCCTGGCAGTGCAAGAATGTTCGCTGAAGTGCAAAACATATACGGCAATCCTATGACGAACATTATTAGTGGAGGTATCGTGTTTGAATACTTCCAGGACGACGAACTCAATGGTATGAAGTCCCGACGCCGTGGAACAAACCTTTGAAGCTAACCCCAACCTCAGGGCTTGTCTCCATATCAGGAACCCACGTCAGCCCCTTGGCAGACTTCACTTCGTACTCGTCCCAAATTGCTAAAATCACCCCTTCTCCTACTCTCGTTTCCAACTATGTGGTATCAAATACTTTCACGCCGAGTTGCTCAACAGGGGCTGCTTTCTCTGCTTCTCCAACCTTACCACCCGTCGTTAACAAAAATATATGTGCCTGCATGGTGGGTTCTCTAGATTGCATAGCCAAACCAGGGCTAGAAGCCGCAGCGGTAGAACTCAGGTACCGAAGTATCTGTGGATCAACATCAGAAAATTGCCCTGCTTTGCATGGAAACGGAAGTAATGGGACATACGGCGCATTCAGCATATGTACCATTAACGATCGACTCTCCTGGGCTCTGAATCAGCTTTACCAATACAGTACGGCGGATTGCTACAGTGACGCAGATGCTGCTATAGCCCACACTAATTACTATTCCAGCGACGGAAATTGTGCCGAAGTCTTGTATGAAGCAGGCCCGTCTGGCACAGGAACCATAACTACGTTTCCAACGTCGACCGGTTCAAGCTATCCCGAATATACGAATATTGGTGCCGGGGTACCATCACCAGTTCTCAGCAACGGTGCAATAGCCGGCATTGTGGTAGGATCCATCGTCATAATTACTGCATTTGTTCTCGGATGTGTACGGATCTGTTGTTGGAGGGGAAAACGGCGAGGTTGTGCTTGCTGCACACGAAGACGAGGCATCAAGTTCCAAAAGGATGCGACGAAGAACGAGAACCAATACCACACAGACTCTCGGCATTCAAAATCTCCAGACCAACCCGGTGGTCTAAGATGGGGTGGGTCTTCAATCGTCTCGGATGATTCGCGAGGGATGGTGGAATTGCAGCCTTGGGACGAGAGATATCTACCACCAAGGAGTAACAACGAGTCCCAAAGCACTGGTAGCAGATCCGAGATTCCAGCGCACGGGTTGGCCAGTGAGGGGAGTGCGTATGTTTCTCATCAGCGACATCACAGCTCGACATCGCAGCATCCAGGACCCGAGTTGGTGAACCCACTTGCCGCGCCATCGCCGATGGACTCGGTGAAGGAGTTGCCGGCATTTCGTGCACATGACCAGCCGGAGGACAAGTCGTTGGGGAGTATGAAGTTGCTGTCGCCGGTAGTGAAGGTATTGCTTGTACCAAATGCTGATAATTGAAACTTTTGACATTCGCCTTCGGCTCGTTTGGTGGTTGCACTTTCGAAGGAGCTCCTCTCGGAGCCCTCACATCATATGTTGGCAATGGTTTCTAGCGGGAGTGGAGCAGAATAACAGGACCTCATGACCGGTATACCCTGCTGATAGAATTGGAACCGAAATCTTCCAATAGAAGCCTGGTCCATGAGCCAAGAATTCAAAAGAAACCCCGACCCCCACATCTCTCGAGAGGTTCTTCATGTGGAGGAGAGATCGGTTACCGACAGTTCATTCTAGGGAATGAAATGACGGTGTTTCATTTGACTTAGGCCATCTTTTTGACTGGCTGCATCTCATAGTCGGGGAAAGTGTTGGTCGACTTGATGACCACCTCTGAGGTTTATGATGGATCTCTACTTCAGCAGAGGCAGAGGCACGATGGATGAATATCTTGAACGAAGCTCAGTTCGAACCATGCATTCATCGCCACACGACACACAGCAAGCCCGCAACGGGGGAGCTTCGGCGCATTGCGGGTTGTTCAATCGCCGGGGCATTATTTAAGGGTAGAGAGACTGGCTGTGTCTTACCTGCGTGAAGAAAGGGTTCATCGCAGCTGGTGGGTGGCAAAGTCAATGATCTGATGAAGTAGCGCTCGGATGAGCGTATGATCAGGAGCTGTCGAGGATAGTCTAAAAGTGTTTCTCCTTGGAGGTTCCAAAGTGGAAGGCCTAATTCAAATATATCATCCCTAAGTTCTCACTGTTTTGTCAATGTTTGACCCGTTGTTGGAAACCTGTCAACCCTCTTTACTGTCCTAACCTTCTCGGGCCTATCGGGCTGCTTCATGTGAGCTTCTTCCTTTCAGCTTTTTGCCACAAAAAGTTATTTCAGGACTCGTAAGGGTAGATGCAGCATGGGGAGTTTGTACTGTACAACATCTATCGATCGTCACCTATCCGAGAAGTTTTCCCTTGAGGCGAAAGCTCGGTGTCGCCGAATGCTTACCACGGTGTCACAAAGGCTGAAATACGAGCTATTGAGCGTCTCAAAGTTCACCGGTACTGGCTTCTGAGATCTCGCATCCACAAACGCGGCATAAATGTAACTCAAAGGACGTTGTCTCTCGCCATCAGTACTACCTCTCCGACTTTCTCTCTATTGCGCAAATACTACCTCCTGAATTATAACACGTTTCCATCCTTCACTCCTAATCTTTCGATTGCTCAAACGGACTCCGGAGCGATGTCCGGCCCGGTCAACCCTGGAGCAGGAATAACGATTCCAGCCGGCTTCCAGATACAGCCGGTTGATGACAAGTTAGGCCCTGGCCCTACGCCGAGTAACCCTTCCCCCGCACCAGCTCCTCTCGGGGTCTTAGCAAACTTCAAGGGAAATTTCGCGGGTACTGGGTTCAACCTGATCTTCCGCCCTAACAGCGGGCCTCCCACGACAACGACGTTTCCCAACCCCGTCTCCCCAGCACCGCCCAACCCACCCAGCGAGAATGTCCTCGAACTCAACCTGACAACAGAGACCCTCTCGTTCTCCCCTTCTCTTGGAAGCGTCCCCAACCGCGGGCTCGAGAAACAGAACGACATCTTCCTCAACGGGGTTTCATACGTGCAAGCCATCAGCGATGTGACTAACATCGCAACCGGGAAAGCTGACGGCACACCCGTCCCAATACACCTCGAGCCGGGACTCTGGAGGCATATTCCCGCAACAAATTCGGACCCACTTCTGGGCGAATCACTCACACGGATGGCGTCCATCCCACACGGCACCACGATTAACGCTCAATGCCTCGCACCAACGACCAGCATTGCTGGTCCACCCACCATCCCGCCAGTTGACATTACCCCGTTCCCCATCGGCGGCAACCAACAGTCGGGAGGAATCAAGTTCGCAAGTCAAACTGCATCCGCCACAAATACCCCGCGGTTACCGCAGGACCTGAGCAAGTTCATCGCCCAGGGCACGATCACCCAAGCCATGCTCACGGACCCCAACACCGTTCTGCGCAACGACAATGTAGGAAAGACGATCACCAAGACTTTTGTATTCACCGTGTCCACCAAAGCCGTAAGCCCTGAGCTGGCTGGTGGGACGGCCAATGTTGCTTTCTTGCATGGTTCCTCGGCTGGGCCGAACGCGGATGCGGCGCAAATGTCCGCGACGTTCTGGGTCGAGACTGTGCAATATAGACTTGTGGTTCCTCCCTTCAAGCTTGGGCAGGTATGTTTCTTCATCCATCTCACCAGGCCCCCTTTTGAATAAAATTGTAGGTGTTATTGCTGACTTTGTTTGGCACATGCAGGCGCTCCTGAAGATCGCGCCCCCAACTCCTCATCCTGGTGCTCTGGTGCCGACGTTCCTCGTCAATCCTCCCGTTGAGATCACAGTTCCGAAGACGATTGTCATCACCGCAACTCAGATTCAATATTCGCAGGTGGTGTTTCTCAACTTTGCTGGCTTAACGTGGCCACATGTTTCCGTGGCCACGCTTGTGCCGACGACGTTGCAGACAGTGCCAGCTTCGGCCTTCAACTGAAGCTCCATATGCCCTTGTTTGGCCATTTGGAAACAATGTTGTTCCAATGGAAATGGCCGGCTGTGCCAGTTGGTGTATTTTCGAGTTGGGATTATTGAATTCGATTTTTCGTTTGATCGCCAGATATGAGAGACTTGATGGCGCCGCTTGGATTTCCTATTCGGGGCTACATTCTCTTACTTTATCCTTTGCCCCTTTTCAAGTTCGTAATCGGCCCGTGCACCGCACTCTCTCACTCCGCCTAATGATTTAGAACTGCATATTGCGTAATGGCTGTAAGGTCGGAAAGCTTGGGAATTAGCTTACCAACGACACAGAAGCACAAAGTAACAGGATGTTAGGACTTATGACACGGTTTCCAGGCTCTCTGCTCTCTCGTGAGTCGTGACACAGAAAAAGTGGCCGATGAGTGTGAGAAGGAACGAAATCTATCAAATCAGGGGCAATCTTTGTGCTAATAAGTCTACCACCTGCACATTGCAGCGATGATATGGCGCCTGGATATCTATGTTGCTTAAAAGGAAAAAAGAAAGAAGGTTTCTCTAATCTCTGGAGTCCAATAAACAACTAAATTCACCTTTTAGGAAAGAACTCCAAGTCTTTAGCCAGTGCTGATCAAAGTTACGATTTTCCCAGTGCATGATCCAGACCAGCAAGCCCCTTTCCCACAGCCCTATTGACTCTGCCCAGTCTCTGGCTTCCAGGTTCTTGTTCAGCTGCACCGATTCCAAATATCCGAGTTTGGACCCAATGAAGGCCATATAATGTGTTAGCATCTGGCACAGGTGGTTCCTCAATACGTCGTAGAGAGTTCGCGAATTTCCAGTCCTCATAGAACCATCCTGCGATATCCCTATTAGCGAAGGGCAGTTTTGATGAGGCAAGAGCCACCCCCACTTACATCTGGGAAAGGCGGAAGAGCAACAGCGGGATCAGCGAGTCCCACCGTTAGAGTTGTTCCGAAAACCATGAAAAAGATTGCGCGAAGGCGTTTGAGAGTGCATGATGATAAAAAGCTTGGCCGGAGTAGTCTTTCAAGTATCTTCAGGTATTGATGGCCGGTAAAGGCAGTGAATTTGAGGTTCTTAGGATTGGATTCTCTGTGTAGCAACACCGATGAATGAGACTCTGTATTTTCTGCTAGCCCCATAACCGCTGCTCGTTCTTGTCTCCCTGAAAGATCACAATCAAACTCAAGGACTTCAGCGGCGGAATCCAACGCTGAGAGATTCATTTGATATAGGAAGGTGTGAAATATTATAGGAAGGTCGTCAAGGAAGTTGGCATATAGGAACGTGTAAAATACCATAGGAAGATCGTCAAGGAAGTTGGCTTGTGCGAAAGCGGTGCTCAAAGTGTTCGTATTTCCTAGGTGTCCTTGCTCAATAACTTCTCCAAGCCAGGAAGGCCTGAAAAGATCCCTCTGATTCACTAGAGATGCCAAGGAAGTCAGATTAGTTATGCCCCCGTTCGATGCTTCAATCGTCGGGGCACAATTACCGTGTGGGAATATGCTCACATCAAGTAGGGATGTTCGAACGCAGCTCATGAAGCCCAGCACCCGCTTCTCGTGGTTGTGTGAAATCTTGGCGGCTTGCACGCAGGTGGTACATAAATCATCGTCAGAGCACTAATGTACCATCAGTCGAGTAAGAGCCGGAAATTTCGACACTAACCTTGATCTTCAAGAGTCTGCATCTCATGCATGCGCCACGCTTGCGAACATTCTTGACTTGGCGGCGCCGTTCAGAGTTGAATTTACTTCTTTTGCGGCTCGAGTTGGTCTGTTCAGCTCCTCTCAAGGGAAATATGATCACCGAAGAATGTAGTGGCTTGATCTCATCCTGGTGCATTCCATCTTGAGAAGCCCGGGAGGGTGCATTCATGCTGGCCGGAACTGGGAGCGAGACTTCAGGAGTAATAAAGATGAGCGGAGAAGGATTGAAGCAGAAAAGACAATAGGAGAGCTTTTATATAACTCAACCTTCGACGTCGCCTAGATAGGGTCGGACGGTCTCAGACCCTGGCCTGGTGGTGGTTTGGTTACACAAACCGTAGAGTCGACTCAGGAATCAGGCCACGCTGGTGCTCAATGACTCAGCTTTCCACAGCGATCACTCGAACTTCGACTCAAGGGCCACCCTCAAACAAGGCAAAGACGTTGAACACCAATGGGGAACATTCGCGAAACAAATTGTTTTAATTCCCCTGCCGATCTGACTGGTCCGTGATGAGGCTTGGAGAAACGAGGAAACGAACCAATAAGGAGTATTATGGTGCAAGCCACACAACTCTTACGTCTTACCAAATGCCTCTTTAAGAATAGTGGGCAATCTTGACTCCTGATTCCCGGGGTTGACGTAGCAGAATTCTGCGGTAACCCCCTCTGGTTACGCTCCTTTCTTGTGGATGTGATATGATCAAATGTGTTCTCGGACCATGGTCGTTCTGAGATGTTGGGCCAATGTTGGTGTTTTCCGCTCTTCGGGAAATGGTTCTTCGACACTGTGCAAAGCGGCATTGACGAACTTGACGTCCCGCGGCCACAGAGGAACCGGTATGCTCATTGTTGAATTTGTTGATAAGCCGCATCTCCCACGCGTGGAGGTTGGGCAGCTGTGGAGGGTACAGGTCTCTCAGCTTCATGGCTCGAAGCCTGGAACAGCTGCCAGAAGGTCTGCGTCATCCTCGTCGAAATATTCATAATCCTCCCCGTCAGTATCACCATGGTATGGACTTCTGCTCGACTGGTGAAAGGATTAGCCTTGGGGATTGTTGCTGATGGAGAGGTAGCGAATAAAGTTCTGCTTACTTATACGGAATATGCCGGAGCTGGTGGTGCTGCAGTCTGTAGGCCGGGGGGTGCCGTTTTACCTCCCCCCTTTTTGGAGCGCGATCCGTTCTGAAATCCGACTTTGCCATTTTTGGTCTAGTCTGAACCTTTTTTGCACTTACACCCAATCTTCGCCATCGACACTCCCAAGACGAGGCAATAACTTGGGCACGGGCACCCCAGCGCTGGCAACAACTGTAGACTGAAATGAAGATTTGAAATGAAAGCCTCACCTGTCCAATTCTGTCGCGGCACAGGGTTGGTGCGGGACATGGCAGTCCTTACCTCAATCGCAATTGACTTCGAATCTATCGACTAAAGCTTGACCCTTCTCGAGAGTGTAAAGAATAGGTAATTGAGTTTTTTTAAAGAGTGTTTGCTTGCTTTTTTCGCCCAATATCACTCTCGTTCTTTTTTATAGAGCTATTCTCGACTCCCTCTTCGACAAGTACGCCCTTTGCATTTGTGTGCTATCATGCCATGTTATTGGCTACCTCTGTGTTCCGCATGATTTACCCCGCATGGCACAGAGTTCGTAAGTACCGAGATCGCCCTCTTCTGATTTATATCACCAATTTCACAACCTTTCACCTGCATATCTCACACCTTTCCAATTGCAAACTTCACACAAGCTCGGTTACCTCCCCCGTCCATTACTCTTATCCAAATGTCTTCCCTCTCCCAAGACGCGTTGACCCTCTACGGCGGCTGCGACTGCACGGGCATCCGCTTCGCAATCTCAATCCCCGCTCTCGTCTCCCGTCCAGTTCTACCATACCCAGACCTCTCCGGTGCAGAGATTCGGCCTCCACAAATCTTCTTGGACCACTGCAACAAGTGCCGCCGTGTAAGCGGCGCTCTCGTCCAAGGCTGGCTCACATGTCCACAGGATTGGGTTGAGTGGGCTATCAAATCCACATCCGGTGAAGAATCCCCAAATGCCACGAAGTTCAACACCGTAGATCTCATCCGTGCCAAGCCTGGGGAATTGCCAGTTGTCAACTATGCATCGTCTGAAGGGGTTACGCGGTCGTTTTGTGGGAATTGTGGCACGAATCTAGCTTATGTTTTTGAGGGGAGAAAGGAGAAGAATCCGATTCCGATGGTGGATATTGTGCTGGGGAGTTTGGATACCGAGAGTCTTGAAATGCCGGGCGTGAGACCTGAGAGGCAGTTTTACTGGAATAGTGGGGTGGAGTGGATCAAGAGGTTGGTAACTGAAGGCGATTCTAGCGTACGTGGAGAGAAGCTTCCTAGACACCCGGATGGGAGTAGGATGCAGGTCGTTTGATGAGGAATTTGGCAACCGTGGTTGGGAAGAGTCCTATTTCGTATGGACTCGTATTCGAGGGTCGTCTATAGCCAAAGATGTTAGCCTGCTTTTCATCATATTTGCCTTTCAATTGGCGAAGATTAACGCATAAATAAGCAAGAGACAGTTGTTGCTGGGTTGGGATGACGCGCTGGAACACGTTCTCAGGTGACACTGAATTTCTGCCGGCTTCGCTGTTTTTGGTCTAGTCAATTGAAAGTTCACCCGCCCGCGTACTTGGAGCTCCACCTGAGAGCTTCCTGCTCCAAATATCACCGTCAACCCCAAGCTCTATCACAACATTCCAAGATGCGCCCACGACTGCCCGTACGAAGAATACTCTTCCTGCGACCTTTCAGACCGCCCAATGCACCTCGTCTCTTCACACAGAACACCCTGTCTTCCCGGCCACAACTTCCCTTCCTCTCCGCTTCCCGCAGACGACAGACGGCACGATTCCTCACAACAGAACGAAAGCAGTGGATAAAAGATGAGGTCTGGCTGGCAGGGAAGTATACAGCATTCCTCTGGGTCGGAGGTAGCCTACTGCTGGTCATCGCGTTCGGTGTGCAGCAAGAATGGCTGGATCGCAAATTTCCATCCCCCAACGAATGGTCGTGGATTACGAGGAAGGATTTCAGGAGCGCAAAATGGAACGAAGACCACGAAGGAGCGAACAATGGTCTCGTGGACTGGGCTCGGACGGGAGAGGCATATCGACGACTGCTGCGGCGACTGGAAGATCCAAAGATAGATGGTGCTGGGCTGCAGGACCAAGACGAGGGAGGAATTCTGGTTGCGGGAATTGGAAAGACTGGATTCGATATTTCGAAGAAACCGGAAACTTGGAGACGTGGCTATTACGAGGTTTTGCTGGGAGCTGCTAGAGCCGCAGAGCATCTTGATGGTTGGGTGCGAGACACGACGAGGAACATCGCCTTTCCTGCTAATGTTGTGATCGGTCTTTCAAATCCGAACCCGCGTCCAGTCCCTCCCGGTGCTGCGGCTGCGCCAAGGGAAGAAGACTGTGAGCCGGCGTTCGAAGCTCCGGAAATATATTATATTCGGGTTCTCACGACAAGTGGTTTCACGGAGAAGCAGAGAGTGGATGCTGCACTGGCATATGGAGCATGGTTAGAGTACAAAAAGACACCGGAAACTGCGTTAGAGATGTACAAATGGGCATTGGACATTGCAACTTCGAGCTCAACATCTTCCAAGTCCATTATCAATACCACGACTGGCATTCTCGACCCATCTGCCGGCTTACCGTCTTCGAATATTCTGTCTGCTGCGACGGCTCTAGCGGTATACCACGCTGTCCATTCCGACCTCTCCAATGCCCTTCCAATATTCCTTTCCATCCTCCGCGCACGAAAATCCTTGCCGGAACAGCCTGTGACGATGCATTCAACTCTGAACCCGGATGAGGAAATGCCCGGTTTTGGGAAAAGCGCCATGAATCTCGTCCACAGCCTTATGGTCCCGCCATCATATCCACCTCCCCCAGGTGATGGCACAACACCACCAACACGAAATCCGAAAGAACGCTGCGAGGAAGCAGGCATTATGACATACATTGGAGAGATACTCTACGCCTCAAAGGAAACCAAAGCAAGCAGGGAGGATGGATTGGCTTGGACTCGAGAAGCAGTCGATATTGCAGAGGAGCAATTGAGAAGAAAGGGGGTTGATAAGGATGGAAAAAATACGTGCAAACAGTGTCTTGAGGTCGGCTTGGGGAACTGGAAGACAATGGTGTCACAAATGGCGAAAGAAGAGAAGGAGGCAAAGGCGCAGAAAGCCGGCGGCTGGCTTGGCTTTGGAGGCGAGTCCCAGAAGGATGTTGCTGGGAGATGGGAGCGTGAGGAGCATGTCATCGTTGAGAGGCAGCGGAGGGCCATGGATATTCTTGCATCTCCTTCACAAGCTCCTCCGAGTAGCTCCTATTTGCAGGTATAAGGAGCGTGGGATTGGAGTTGGCTTTGTGGTTAGGAAATATAAGTGTGCATGATCTTTCGAATTGAATACCCAATCCTACTCAACCCAATTAGGCCTATCTTCTCTGTGACCTTCCCCACTGACCCCAAGTGGCGATGCCGAAGCCCATACCCCCAATACATTTGACATCTCCTTGTTTTCGTGGATTGTACGTCCCTTTTATTTCGCTTTCGGTACCCGGTTGCACGCGGCAACCTTAGTCCGGCGGTCTCCTTTCCTTGGTTACCAGTTGGACTTCCTCTGTGGGAGAGCTGCTTCTCCAACATCCATGCATCCGGGCTTCATCCAAGCTCAAGTCGAGCCAAGCTGGACAAACTTTCTCGGCGACAGCCGAACCTTCAACGGCTCTTTCTCCACCAAGACATATGTTTTCTGCTTCGCCCAATCGTAGTCCGCCATCTTGTTCGGCAGACTGAGATCAAAGTTCCAAATCATACGAGAAAGGATGAGCCGCAGCTCAGCGTATGCCAAGTTCTTTCCAATGCAGTTCCGAGGGCCAAATGAGAAGGGCTGGAGAGTGTTCTTCTTGTCGGTTGCGAATTGCGAAGCCCTGTTCGATTGCAGCCATCGCTCAGGGATAAATTCGTTTGGCCGTGAGAAGTTCCCTGGAGATCGGTATGCGCTCCATTGGCTGAAGGATATATTAGCCCCTCCCGGAAGCCACTCACCGCATACGATACCTCCCTCTTCTGGTGTTACTCTTGGTAGACCAGACGGAACAGGTGGTGCCATTCGCAGCCCTTCTTCGATCACAGCAGACAGATACGGCAACTTGCCAAGTGAAGAGAGATTTATATCCGTTTCTTCTTCGAAGTTGCTTCTGATTTCTTGGACCAAGGTTGCCAGGCATATCGGATTCTTCAGCAAATAACCAGTCGTTCCAGCTAACGCCGATGCCGTAGTCTCACTCCCTGCGATGATCAAGATATTGAAAGTCGTTTCAATCTCTTGCAAAGACATCCTCTCTTCATTCTTCGGATCGAGAACATACGATATGAAATCTGGCGAGGTCTTTGCCCTCTTGAGTCGACGATGGATCTTCTCCTTACTCAACTGGAAGTGTCCCTGTCGATTCGTCACAGGTGACGGCAGCCACCACCGCAGAAACCGCTCAAGGAACGGATAAAAGCGGACAGAAGTCACCAAACTTGCAGCTTTGAAATGCGAAAAGACCAGCGCCGACCACGAATGATGCCGCTCATCCGTCAAGCACCCAAACGTCTCCCCAAATCCCAGCTCTCCCACAATATCAAACGTCGTCCAGCTAAACCACTCCACCAAATCCACAATCGCATCCCCCCAACCTGCCCTCGCCTGTTCACGCAATCTCCTCATCAACGTTCCCACATACTGCTGCAGAATAGGCTCCTGCTCCCTTAACGCCTTATCCGAGAACGCATGGCTTATTAATTTCCGAATGCGATGATGATCCTTATCACTCGCGCTTAGGATCGAGTTTGCGCTGTTCTGCTTTCTAGACATCCAGAGCGGGTTCTTGCCAAAGTTTTGCCCTGATTTATGGCTACCGTAGATGTCGGTCCACGCCTGTGGGTTGATGCATGATATCTCATTGGGACCGATGCGGATCATTTCTCCATACTTCGAGTGGAATTTTTGGACCTGGTGGACCAATGTCCCCGATTGCATGGCTCGCATGAATGGCCATCGAGTTAGGGTCCAGAGTTTTGGTCCTGGGAACTTTGATAGAGGGTGGTAGAAGAGGAGATAGACGGCGCGTGCTGTGAGATACTGGGAAGTTAGCCTGGCCATGTTCTTTGTGCAGGTTGCGGAAGGTTATGGAGGCCTACAAGCAACAATAGAAAGTCCAACACTACAAATGTTTGGAAATTATTGAGTGGCTTTGGAGCACGGAATGTTGCCCAGTGGAACGGCTCCATGTTTTGTGGGATTTCGAAAGAAGAGAAATTTGCTTCCATATTGTTTCTGCAATAGCAAAATTGTTATTACCGGTCGTTGAATGCGAGAACGACTTCTTCTGAATTCTACTAAAGATTGCAGGCATGCGGCGCAGTCTCGTACTCTGATATCTGCGTTTGTTTATATCCACATCGCTGGCTTGCTGGATTCCACTCTTCGGGGCTGGTTCTCCAAGAAGGTTTAGCCTCGGCGAGTTGGCTTTTTGGGGGCTGTCAAAACCTCGAATTATTCCCATCTCTGCAGTCCCGCCAAGTCTAAATCCTAACCCGATCCAATCCTCAACATCCCTGTTGGGAAACCTTCGCATCGCCCCCAAAAGGGCAGATCTGGCTGACGTACAGGCAGATAGGCGCTGATTGGCTGAGTTGTCCTTAAGCGCCCAGCCCCAACCCTAGGTATGCAAATGCGCGTATTCTCACTTTCTCTCCCCATTAATGCCATCGGCTCCAGAATTCGGGGTCGAAATGGAAGGTAGAGGTGACGCACAGGTCAGCATGCACCACCATCTCGGCGATCAGAGAGACGGGCCGCTGCTGTGCCACATTTGCTCTCACAAAGGGCCCGGTTATCTTTCCACTTGCAGTCTCCCTATCAACACCTTCGGTGAACTCAGGTCGAATGAGGTGCGAGGCTGAGCGAGCAGGCTCGGGATGGTCGACCTCACGGGTCCATTGCACAAGGATAAGCCGTTTCTGCACCACTTTCTCGCGTCTCGCACCCCACCCATCTTTCTACTCGACTTTACTAAGAGACACTATTATTCTCAGCTTACTTTTATTAAAGGATTTAATAAAAAATGATATAGGATCCTATACTTATGAAGCACGGGAGCCTGTAACTACAGCACATGTAGAAGGGTCATTATAATGCATAAGATACTCCTTAAAGCCTTCCTGCGAGCAAGTGCAGGGCTCGGCCTTTAATGTCCTCTTCTGAGTTTCAGGTCATTGGCTTCTTCCTGTGTCCCAACTCTGCACGGAAGCCGAGGCTCCGATTTGTGGCCGGTTCTGACAGTACCTAGGACCGAACGTCCTCGCTGTCACTCTGCTGTGGCGCCTCAATCGCCACTCTCCAGAATCCCATCCCAAGAACTATCTTCTCCTACTTCTAAACCTTCGCCCGCTTTCAAAATAACAGAATCGAAGTGGGCAAATTGGTCCACGTTCAAATCCTCATCAAGAAACTCGATACTCTCTCAGATGAATTATTCCACACCTCTTAGCGCGACTCGCACGGAATATTAATGGTTGAATGTCGATATTGTAAGGAAGAAGACTGTCAAGTATTCCCAGTTCCATCTTAATAGCAAGATATCCGCTGAGTTATTGAGAGCGGCTGGTTTACCGATGGGCGGCTCTAATGGGGGTGTGAGTATTTGGGGGAAGTTTGGAAGAATTAACGGCAGTAAGTTATTTTATGAGGAGCCGAGTGGTGGGAGGGGTAAGGCTGATGAAGAGCAGGTGTTGCATGATGGCGAGTACTTGAGGGTTATTGCGCCGGATGAGGAGACGTTCTTGGAGAGGGGGGAGTCGGGATGAGTGTTGAAATGTGGTGTTGAAAGCCTTGATTCTCTGATTATCGAAGGCTGGGAAGCGCCTTACTAAGTACAAAATCCACTAGTCCCCCACTAGTCTCCCAACCCTTCAGCTGCCTTAGGCCCATAAGGTTGGCACCTTTCAACAATGAGGAGCTGAGCGGTCGAGACGCATTGTGCCGCGTGTGACGCAGCACGTACCGAGGGACGATTTAATCGAAGTCAGCGTTCTGAACGTGAAGTAGAACACCTAGCACGCTTCTATGCATTGCATTTACCCTGATCTCTCGTCACATCTGTGTCTTTCTTTTGGGTTACCTGCGAGTCTCGCCTGCCCCTTTTTGTAAAGTGAATTAAGCGAACTGCAAGAGAGTGAGTGACTGTTGCCGATGTTCTTGTATTCCACAAGTGGCGAGACCTTGAAATCTCAAGAAGAAGATTAACTCCTTCTGGTAGTATTGCAGAAGCGCCAAAGTCGTGAATTTGCTCCAATCAGCGAGAATTGCATCGGCCATGCAGAGAATAGTCACGTGCAAGGCACATGACCCTAGCATCCAATATTTAAGGAAGAGGGTTCCCTCGAGAATTGAAGCAGCGGTCACCCTGAAATCTCAGCGATATCGCAAAGAAAGGGGTTTCATTGAAGAGAACCAAGGAATCGATGGATTCATCAATGAAGGAGCTCGCTTACCTCCGACTCACCGCATCTCATTCAACTGAGAACTCCAACACTCCTCTTCAAGTGAATCGATCCACCCTACCCAGAGCAGCATACTTGCGGATTGCTCCTGCCAAAGAGTGCTCAGTGTAGCTTCCCGGCTCGGCAGTGACTCAGCTCAACAAGTGCAAGTTCAGTGAATCAGTGTAGCTTCCTGGGTCGGCCGTGACTCAACTCCTGGTCAATAACCAACGAGTCACGTGGTGTGACTCGAGACTCACCTCCCCTGCCTTCCCTTCCCATATCTCAGTAACCAGCACCAGTGCCAGTACCAGTTTGTGCTTTCTGATTCCCTTGTGCTCTTCGCCTGCTTTCCCATCGCCCATCAGCGATTTCTTCCGCCCAGCAATTATGGAGCGGATCACCAAGGCGAGTCCCAAGCAATGTCCGACAGCTCTTGAAACATTGTGGTCACATTGTCCAATAGTTCCTGGAACATTTGACGCGCAATGTCCAACAGCTCCCCAGAACATTCTGAAAGCTAACCTTCTCAAAGGTCGTGTTCGACCCACTCGCAACCACAAAGGCACAGATCCGAGCCCTGCCAATCGGCTCTGCGCACCCGTTCAGTCCAGAGCGCCTGCTACTCTGTCGGACCGCGACAGGAGTAGAGGAAATCGACATCTCATCGTATCCGGAGAGTCATTTCTTCAATGCGGTGGACTTGGGTGAGCTCGGCCAGACGCTCCAAACGCGCATGACCAAGTTTGCTTCCCAGCTTCGTAAATTACCGCGTGCCTCCTACACTCGCGCCTGCCTACTGACACAAGCTCCACAGAAACGTTCAACGACGAGTACACTGTCCAACAAGCCCCGATCGCGACCTTCAATGTTCCAATCGAATCAGACAAGATCGCCATCCTCGCGGTTTCCGAGCGCTACCCAACATATTATGACTTGTGTGTTGCAGACGCGGAATGCAACACAACTTGCTATGGTTCGACCGCCTCTCTCACTGGCATGCGACATAGTGGGGATGTCAACGTTGGAAACGACCTTCTCCAGCATATCAAGGTCAATGAGCGGCTTCAGTCTGGAAAGGAGTTCGCTGTGTTTGTGTCTGGCTTTCAATGCACTAAGTTGACGAAATTCCAAGACCGCAATCCGGTAGTGATGATTGCCAACCACACCGAAAAAGTACTTCACCTGCCCTGATCCTCCTCTAGGTATTTTCCAAGCTAACTGCCAACTTCAAAGGCGTTATACATTGTTCCAGTCCCGCTTGATGCTGCTTCGATTGGAGATGCAACAATCTGCTCTCCGGTTGTTTTCAAGCGTGATGGAGAATCGCTCATCTGCTCGATACTGCCAACACCAACCACCGATCTTGGAAAGATGTGCTCGGGGTCCTCCTTACAAAGTACATCGTTCCCCAGAGCCATCCGGCGTGCCGATTGGAAGGTTTCTGCTCCTCCTGTATCCCTAAGATCGCATCGTGAGTATACAAAAAGTTCCTTAACTTGAATGTACCAAAAGAGCTGATATGTTCCAGCAGCAGCATCCATTAATACAACCACTCCCGACATTGCTTCGACCTTAGAAGCAGTATCCTTGATCTCCACCAAGCAGAATGCTCTATTCGTCACTCAGACGACTGTCTTGCCCTCAATCATTACACCAAACACGGCGCAAATCATCCGTTTTGGAACAGGACTGGAGTTTCTGTCCGAAGCACAAGAGCTTGCTCCAGAAAGCAGTCCATCAGCGGTGGTATTGCCATGCATTTTCGGTTCCCGGCTAGAAGGGCCATTGTTGCTTGCGACAGGGAGGACCCCTGAAAATGTACCATTCCACGATGAACAGTCACTTCGGGCCTATTATGAGCACCTCGAAAGTGCTATTATTTTTGTTGACGAACGCATGACCGACAATGCTAGAAACCTAGCTACGCCATGGAGAATGAACGGTGTTTACATCCTTCAGATGACTGCGCTAGCGGCACCCAAAGATGGAGATGTCAAGGCAAGTCCAGAATTCTCGGAGTATCAAAACATCTTGTGGCAGTGTTCAACAATCGTTGGGACATTCTGCTCCTGGAAATATGTTAACGAAGTGTGCTGACTCCGATATCATGTGGATAGGCAATTTTGGACTTGATCAACATCAGTGCTGTGACAGCGCTTGCTGGGCCACAATCCTTGGTGTTGGTGCAAATCTCTGAGAAGTATTACTTTTACAGAGGTAAGTCCTATCTCCTCGGAGTACTATTTGCTCTTTGAAATTTCCAACAGCTCTTGGGTCATTATACTATAAATGCTCAACAGCAATTGGAATATTCTACCCCCCCATCCCTCAAAACACCAGAAAGAGGTATGCTGACGCTTGGGAATAGGCATCGGCAACCGATCCATTTTCAACACTTCAAATCTCGCTTTTGGATCAGATGTAACAAAGACTGTTGAGTCTACGGGGCTGGAGTCTTTACTGGACCCACGAGCCAAGCGAATGATCAATCTCCGCGACGCAAACACTGTCCTTCTCCCTAGTTCTGGGCAGATAGCTCAGCCACAAGACCTCAAGGACCTCTTCCAAAACCTCTCTCTCAACCAAATCCGCAACCTGGAAGACGACATCTCTGCGATCGTCCCACAATTGCAGGTAGGTCCTAACTTCTCCGAGAACTGACACCTCGCGTACCGATGTCCAGTAGCTCTTCGTACATTCTACCCGCAATGTCCGGTAGCTGCTGGAAAATTCGAAGAAGTATGCTAACTTCTATTTCTTGGGAATAGGTCCTTATGAACCAAAAGGATCTGGTAGATCTCTCCCGGGCTTTGATTTCCGTCTTCTCCGCGAAAATCGGTGACGCAACGGCCCCTCGAAGGACTGCATACATCAATTTCCTGACGAAAGAATACGAAATATCGAATCCGGAGTCGGTTAAGAAGAAGAATTCAATGCTCGGTGACCTCAGAAAGGTCAACAAACGAGGACAGAAGATCCTCGAGTCAATCATCACCCATCTGAGCAACATGATGTCTTCCCAAACGACTTCCAAGCGGACACATGACCTCAAACGCTTAGAGCGACAATCTGCTATTCAGAACAATATCGAAGCGGTCAAGTCCATGACTTTCGATACTTTGGCAGGACTTCTGGAGACGAAAGCCGCAGAAATGGGAGTTTTACTTTTGAACATCGAGACAACACCTGACAAGCAACTCCTAGGAAATTTGAAGGCTAATTCTCTTGATGCCAATCCATGCTGCGACCTAGACGCGAGAGTAAGTATAACCGGGCTCTTATGACTTCCAATCTTGGACGTGCTTTTGAGACACTGACCTTCCAGTATTCAACTTGCTCTTGAGACATTTGTGAGTTAGAAAGATACTGACTCCCCGATGTTTTAGGTTGTCTTCCTCGAAGGCTTCGACGCCGGAATCATTTTGGAACAATCACAGTCCAACCATGACGGCCCACTGAAGCACCAACTCGGAGCCTCTCATCCCGTCCTCGCCCTTCCATACCTTTCTCAGGAGCGCGGCATTGGTTCGATGCTAGCTTGGGTGTGCTGGGACGAGTTCGTCAACCTCGAAAGTCCATTCGAAGTGAGATGGATGGAGAAGTGCAATGAATCGCATATCGCTGCGCTGAGGATCATGATGCGAGATACTCTCAGTTCAGCTGTTACCTCAAGAGAACATAATATGCAACCTGGAAGTCCCGAAACAGGTCAGCTTATGAGCGCTCTGATGATGGCTGCAATGTCCAAACTTGCTGCAATGAGAACATCAGCTCCGACACGCACAATCACAGCCCAGGATACAGTCACGAAGTTGATGCGTGGGTTGTTCGGTAATCTTCTGACCACAGCTGGCTCAGGAGTTCGCCCAATGAGTATGGTATGGCAACTGTTTGGCCAGGAGCCGAAGCTTGAGGTTCCTGCAACTGCTGTAGCCTGGAGCTGGTACGAGACTGTGGTCAGATTGTACCCATTCACTGGCTGGCCTCAAGAGCAATTCAACCTGAACTTGGAAAAGCTGCTCGACAAAGCTCTCATCGCCATCATCACGAAGAACGAGATCACGGAAAAGATCAAGATATCTCATGTGGATAGAATGGTAAAGTATTGCCGACTTCGAAACATTCAGCTTGATCATTCCAGGTCCATTGTCGCCATCTTCATCCAAATGATGAATAGCGACGTCGACCGTAGCGCAATCGC
Source organism: Hyaloscypha sp. PMI_1271 (assembly GCA_021399465.1). Classification (NCBI taxonomy): domain Eukaryota; kingdom Fungi; phylum Ascomycota; class Leotiomycetes; order Helotiales; family Hyaloscyphaceae; genus Hyaloscypha; species Hyaloscypha sp. PMI_1271. The sequence continues at coordinate 41,741 of JAJTUS010000182.1, read as the reverse complement.
CACCCGTCTCTTGGCCGCTCTCCCGCCGCACCTCCCAAATCAAACCCAGTCCTACCCGAGAATGTTACGTTACCTCAAATATGTTGCCTCGACGGGCTCACGTCGCGAAGAAGATGACATACTGGTCGTCAGCGTCTACCTCAAACGCTCCGCAGTTTTTAAGGCACTCAAACAATCTGTCGCGCAAGCTTGCCGCGCCAATAACAACGCAGAAATCAAGAAGCACTGTCTAGCGTTGATGGTGAAGTTTAATGAGATCGTCGAGAGCTGGGAACTACAACACGCGAAGCTGATCATGCAGAACGTCAAGGCTTATCAAGGACTGCTGGATACGCATTGCGATGAGGGGGCTGAGATTGAGGACTTCGCAAAGACACAGCGCAGAGATTTCATGCACCAGGCCATCAGTGATGCAGAAAAATCAAGAGTCCCGTGGCAAGTCGGCAAGGAGGGAGAGTTCGGAGACGACATCGAGCCGCTTGACGAAGCATTCGTTCACGAAATCATGACTGGCGAGAAGGCGCCTGTTTCGAATGTAGTAAAACAAGTCGCTTCCGGAACACACGTCGCAGTCAAGCCTGTAGGAATGATGCAATTCTCCTCCCTTGTCAATGCAGACTTCATTACGAAGATGGAGAATGTGATTACTTCACAGGACGTCTGCAAGATCATGAATCTGCCTGTCTCTACGATGCGGGCCTTTGCTTCTGCACTCAACCCGGAGTTTGAGTTAGAGAAGCATCTCGGACTGAACTTCAGGAACGTGGTAATTGCCCTTTTGTCAGACCGAAAGGAGAGAGAGAAGCAATGGCCGATTAGGAGATTGTTTGGCATGGTTGAGAGGGAGTTGGAGGGTGGCATTGGGCCTGGGACCGAGATCGAGTTGGAGGAATAATTTTGGTGATATGATGATGCATGCGAGCAGGGACCGAGAAGCATTCGTTGTATTGGTATTTTCTCTTTTTCGATGCTTTGAGCGCACCCCAATGCGTAGTTTTGCGGCCTCTGTGGATCGAACATAGCCCTCAGAAGTCTTCTCTTATTCTAAGCAGTAAATCATGAACTAACGCAATGATGCCGACTCCAGCGTCTTGCCGTCCGTCGAGAACGACACGGCGCAGTATATCAGCCTACTTGAATAGTGCTTGTGCACGGCGATAACTAGTGTTTTATGGATACGAGTTCATAAGAGTGGGACTGATATTCTTGTCATAACCTTTATATCCCCTTCCCAAGCTTAAAGCGTGCTTGCCGTGATGTTCGCGGAGAAGAAAACAGCGCTTTCAAGCTTACCACTGCACCAGCCATCGAACTTATGCAGTTCCATCCGGGTCTTTGCCACCTGCATTGGTACCGTTACCCATTCTGCCACACCAAAAAGCCCCTCTGTCGTGCTGGCATTGAAAAACTTCTCGCCACAAACTTCAACAAAACTGTTCTTTCCAAGGGTCGTATGTTTGCCGCAGGGCGTTTTTTTGGTTTCCAGGGCTGCAGCTAGTATGAGAAGAAATGCCAGTAATCCTAGAAAGGCGGTGTAGACTTTGTACCAACAAGACGTGATACATGGGATTATCGTCGTCGTGGAGCGCCCAAGGATGATATACGCGCTGAGAATAGTGGCAGACGCGCAGAGAAAGACGGTGTAGAATAGGTTGAGGCATAAAGCTGTAACTGTGAAGATTACACCGCTCCGAGGGAACGTGAAGCAAAGGCTCGTCAGAGCGAAGCCAGCGAGTGGGAGTAGGAACAGAACGCGGACGAGGATGCCGCGCCAGTTTTGTGCAGCGTATTCGCTCTTAACCAATAAGGAGGGTGACGCATCCAGCAGGCCCATGGCCCTAAGCGTCTTCGGTTGCGTGAATGGACGGTCCTCAGATTGCCGAACATTGGAATCTCGATTTGATGCTGGAACTTGCGGGATCTTTACGTCAGTGTTGTAGTCAGCGTAAGAGTAGTCTTCAGTCAACCATATTGCGGCTGGCAATCTCAAAAGCCCGAGTAAGGCCAAGGGGAAAAAAATAGAATCGATTGCCATTGCAACGCCCCAATCCAAGGGTCTGACCAATAAGCAATAGATAGCTTGCACACCCTGCAAGGTTATCGTGAGCGTCTTTGCTGAAGTTGCGGAAAAGAAACTGATCCGTGTGCGACTTGGTATTCTTGTCAAAAAGACTCGACTGCTGCGCATTATAGATTCCGATCCGTCCCAGCCCTTTGCTGTCCAGAAGAGGGTATTGCTTGCAGCCATATCCTCGGCATTCCACGATTTTGCACGAACACGTCTGTCAGTAATGACGAAGTATCGCCAGATGATCGAAGTCGGATTATAAAGGGTAATTTGATCGTGCCACTGGGGCCGCTTATGCTCAAAATAGGTCGTGGTAGGCACACCAGCGACAATGTGCAGGACCAGAGGAGCGAGACAAAGGGTTAGGAGAGCGATCCATTCCGAGAAATCGATGTTGTTTCGTGGCTGGAACGAGAAATCGACCGCGCGTCGAAGGATGGCACTGCCGGCCTTTTCGGCATACACTGTGAACTGGCTGCTTTTAGAGACAAATAAAATATCGGTATTGTCTTTCTCAATGAACTTGGAATGTGGCACATACCATAGCTTTCAGACACTGTAAGTTTAAACTTGAGTGTAAGATGCATACAAGAGAGCCTCTAAAGGGAGAGAGCCAGCTCAAATGCGGTACATCGATATATGAAGGTATACGAAGACCGTAAGTAGAGGATATCTGGAGGACAAGACGGTGCCGCCAACGCTGAAATGAATTACAGAAAACGTACGCGTTAAGAAAACTGCGTCATCAGCCAGGGGCAGTGCAGGTTTTTGTATGCCGCCTACGCTAGCTAAGCTGAAGCCTCCAGCAGCGTCACGTGCGTCGCACTGCAGTCAATAGAAGAATCAGAATCGTCTATTGGCTGACTTTGATTTTCCGCGGCTAAAGAAGCCTAGCGTGGATTTAGAAGCTGAATCAAATTTACTCTTAACGTTACGATTGTAGAGATGGGTCTGAAGCGTAGGTCGCGCGAGGGCGATGAAAGGCGCCAGCAGTATTTTGCCTGACGTATTCAGATGGATTGTACTCAACAGCCACAGCTGAGATGTGGACCAGCAAGGCGCCTAGCGCCACCATTTCACATCCGTCCAATTATCAGTCATTTAAGAATTATGTGTGATTTGAAATCTTGGAAGCTGCATAATTAATTCTTGATCGTTGAAAGTATCTAATTGTCTTAGCACTGATCGCTCGCTATCTCGCCATTGATTCCTTGGTGTTAAGCCCACCACCCAGTATTCTTGTTCCGGCACGCAGGGACATCTGCGCCCACGAAGAGGAAAGACAGCACGCAAGCCACAGACCGGACAGCCATATTCAGAACAGCTACAATGAAATCGCGCTTATATAAAATATAATACAATGTAATCAATATGTCAGACCTGGGGAGCTGTCTCGCACGAACCAGGATTACTGATTTCTTTGATTGGAGATACCGACCAGGGTGGCGATGTTGCATGAATTCGCGCGCGACGGCAGCTACCAGAGTAGAAATAATTTCTTAGTATTACTGTAGAGTTCTACGATTTAGATAAGAGCCGTCTGCAAGTTTCGACAGCCGTATAAGCTTGATGGTGGTACTGTAGCAGAGGAGAGCCTTTCGTTGTAAAAAAAGGCTGTCCGAAAATTAGAAAGGATCACCCACCAACCGCCCAAATCCCCTTTCCGCCCCACCAAAAATTTCTCGACTTTTCAAACTCTTTAGTAAATTCTAAAAAAAATCCAGATTATAGAGAATACCCGAAACATTGCGAATATCACATTAAGTTTTCGATTTTGTGGTATTGAGGTCTCCAAAATCCAAGTTGAGCGGGAAGGGGGTTTGGGCGGTTAGTGGGTGATCCCTTCTAAAGGGGGCGGCGACTATGTTGTTGTAAATTTAGATAGCCGACGTTAGGAGTTATTCTAGAGTAGCCGCAACACAACACTGATAAAAATAGAAGGGAAATTTCGATGCTTTTATAGAGTTAGAATCGCGGCGCCTCTGTCAGCTGATGAACACCCCACAATCACTTCGTTAAACCGCCCCGCAAAGAATTTGAATATTTATTTGGGAGGATTTTGCAACAAAATATTTCATTGCTTCTCGGGTTGCACGTGATGAATAATTGTCTTGCCAAAGTACACGGATAATTGGAAAGATGTTGGTCCCGCAAGCCAAGCCGCATCTACTTTGACAGTGTTGTTTATAGACGAGTGTCTCGTATATATGGCCAGTCAAATATTATAACCCGGTGCCTAGGGCGAAAAGAAGGAGCACTTAAAGGAAGTCTGCCACTAAGGTCGAATAGATAGAGGGCGGGACCGGAGTAATGCTTGCAATGTGCTCACGACTGCGGGTTGGTCTGTTGAAAGCATCGCGTGACTGGCAGCTTGTATGGAATACTATATATGGAAATCTAACGGACAGTCGTACGTTGATAACAGCGCTCGATACCAGAGAATAATAGGATGGTGTTAGGTTCTGCGTGAAACAGTCATGGGAGCTCGGGAATGTGGCGCTGCTGAAGCCACGTTGGCGTGCTGCTAAGTGTGGAGGCAGGGTAACCCCTGCTCTTTCGCTTTCTTGTCTTTTGTTCGTGTGAATTTGGTCAAGTGCATGATTCGCATCAAACAGACGAATGTGAGATGGACCTTTTCGAGAGTCTATGCATTAAATCGTGCTTTCAGCAGAAGCGATAGGAGACTGTGTGCTATCCCCCATCGTTAGTGGCTGAGAATTCATTCCTTCGCAATCGTAGCACAGATAGCATATCTTGCTGGATGGTGAATCTACCAAGTCAGCTCTCAAATTCCTCACACAAACTTACGTGGCCTATGGGCTTTCAGATTCCTTCTGGTTTCTAGTGGGCCACGTCAACTTTCAGATGCGTGGGGTAGTTGATAGCACTAGAGATTGTTATCGCCTCTCCGCCCCATTTGTTCTCAGCTGCATGAATGTATCTCTGGAAGGGTTTGACTGCATATCCATCAGAACAGGAATTTGTTAGCTTCCATGCAAGATAGGATGTCGCTAAGTACTTCGTCCCGCATCCTTTGCTACATATATCCCCAACCTCTCTTCCCGCAATTGCGTTTTCAAGCCGGTCAAAACCAACTTACCAAGTGAATAGGCCTTAGACTTTTCAAAGTATGACCTCTTCCACTCACCACATATTATCTTCTCACTAACGATGTGGCTATAGCTATTAGTCAGTTCATACTGATCGCTGGCTTTAAAATCCCAACTCAGGTCCCTTCTCTATTCGCGGATCACAGTTCACCCCTCCTTTCCTCCCTCCATCTCAATTCGCTACCAAGAAACGCTCTATATCGAACAAAATGTCTCTTCAGGCAAACCGTCTTGATGGACCGCCCCCGGGGCATTGTAACGAGCTGTCTCCACTTGGTGGAGCATTTTTCGATCACCAACACAGTGACTTGGGAGAACCGCCGTATTTGAAAATTGACGCCGATGACATTGATTATGACTCCGATACAGTCAGCGAAGATGACAAAGCCGGCGGGGATTCGCCTCCGATGTCAGACGCTTTATTCGGCAGGGGACGATGTGGAGGCCCCAGAACTCGTCCTCGTTCAGGATCTAGACGTCCAAAGAAGGGTGGGAGGTATTTCAATGGTGGAAGTGCTATTATTGAAATCGCAAGTAGCACACGCTCGCATTCCAAACATAGAGAGCATAGAGGAAAGTACCTACTCGACGCCTAGTGCTCCTCCACGAGCCACAAACCCGTTGGGCAGTTGTCTATTCTGGTGAAGAGTGTTCAAGGTGCTGCTTTCATTTTTAATTACTTTTCAACATTTGTTACGGCTATTGTAACGGCTGAATATTTGACTACGGAAGTATGTGAGTGCTTGAGTCGAACAGGTACGGAAGAGCATGATTTGGCCTTTGATAATTTCTAGCTATATACATATTGTTGCATAGCCATGTGATCTCTGGATGTAGTCTAGCGCGATCGGTTCTCTTAGTCAGGATCTGTGAACCATATTCCTGAAGATCTCACGCTTCACTTGAGTCTTTTCTAGCTAGCTTTAAATCAACTCTTATTTATGAGAAATGCATCTCTCTACTCTGCGATCTTTACGTGCATTACATATATTTTCTATTTTTTTGCTCATGTTGATATATTTGGGAGTTCAGTCACTACGTAGATAGCGGCATAAAGTGACGGGAATACAGGGCATTAGTGGGAAAAGTCCCCTATAGCACTCTTTTCAGGCGGTTGGTCCCTCTCTAGGGCCTGTACTTTTAGTGGCCCGCCCTAAAAAAAAATACGCTATAAGAAGCTCTGACAAGGGATGCCACACCTTTCCCGGGCTTGTCCCCTGTAATTACAAGGGCTCACTCGCTAATGAGGCCTATAAAGGCCGCCTATTCAGAGTCAGAGCACTGTGGTTGCTCTGCCAGCAGCACTAATACCACTGAAGATCGCCAATAACCTTGCGAATGTCTTATAGGGTGCTTTCAGGGCACGACGCCGAAGATTTTAGTGCATTATAGCGGGCTCAGTCCCTATAAATATGCGCTGTAGGGCAATTTGGGTCCAAATGCCCTGTATTCCCGTCACTTTATGCTGCGATCTCCGTATTACGATACGAGTATGCCTACTGCTTAACCAATCTTCTGTTCCAGTCCTCATTATACATACAATAAGTCACCTTGCCATCTCTCAGACCCCCAACCTGACATTCTCTATTTAATGTATCAGTTCTACTAAAAGGTAGTATTAATTCAGTACATTTCATATATTTAAAACATAGATTAATAATCAAACACATCATCGTCAGCTTCCGCACCACCGCCCGTCGTGATGACTTGCTCATAGAAAGGCTCAATCAAGATTTTATACCCTCCACCGTCATCGACTCTCCTTGTCCTCGCTTCCGCCCGCGACTCCTTCAGCTTTTCAGCAAACGCAGCTTTGGCCGTGGTCCAGGCATCCTCGGCATCGCTGTGGACCGTCAAGATCGTGTTGGAGAAGGGGGTCCGCAGCGTGAGCTTCACCTTTTCGATGTGCTGGCCCCGCTGGGTCACCTTTGCGATCCCATCGAGGAAGTCGGCGAGGAGGAGCCCTTGGAATTTTCCTTCGTTCCAGTGCTCTTCCGTGTAAAGCGGTTCCCGCGTGATGATCCAGAAGGGGATTTGGATCCTCGGACGAGGGACCGGAGTGCTGGGTTGAGACAAGGCTTGCGGGACTACTGATGGTTCTGAGGTTGCATGCTGCATTTTAGTGGGAGGTGGCTCTCTTTCTGTATTTGAAGCAGTCGTTGACTGCAAGGAAGGTGCCAGAGGCTTGCCTGGCGGCCCGCTGTAAGCACCATTCGTTGAGAGTGAACCCCCTTGCAACGATAATCCAGAATGTTCTCTTGCGAAGCCCATAAGTACCACGTCGTTATCGTCATTTGAAGAAACTGATGCTGCCTTCCTTGGAAACTGTGGCGAGGTGGGAGTTGATTTCGGTTGGCGTCCAGTTGAAGAGGCCGCATTGTCTTGTTCTAGACCCGAAGAAGCCGGCTTACCTCTCGCAGCTTTCTTGATCTTGGTATGAGAAGTTGCAGATTGAATGCCTGCAGTGGGTTTGGGGGGCAGTGTCTTGGATTTTTGAAGTCGATCCGAGTGCGGCATCTTCAGGCGGACCCCCTTCATAGATGGAGCAGGTTGATCTGTTGGCAGAAATGGTTGTGGTGCAGTGGGTCGTTGGGTCGAGATCATTGGGGCTGTCGGTGCAGCAAATGGACCATTGGGTGAATCACCCTGGTCTGATATAGTATGTGCGGGTCCTCCCGAAGCGGAAATATTCGGACCCGGATGTAGACAGACTGTCGGGTCTGACTGCTGCTCCTTTGGCACACTTGACAGAGGACTTGGGGGGCCAATTTTAGCCTCAGCGTCTTCCATATCGAGAAGCATATCCACTACCTCCGGCGGCACTACATCGGCCAGGGAGCGAGATTGCCGTTTTCGTTCAGTTCTTCGTGGCGACTCTTCTATTTGGTGCTTTTTTCTTTTTCGTGCTTCATTTTCATCATCTGGTCGCTCTTCTCGAGAGTGTTTGCCCGCCTGAGCGGAGGGAAAGGCTCGTGTGGGCGCGTCTTGGTCATCCTGGCTGCTTGTAAGCGGGCGAGCGTAGAAGATAATTGGAAAAGTGTATGTTGACGCTGATTGCAAACTTACCGAGCTGTCAGAGACGTCGCACGTATGATCAACCTCATGAGGACCGTGGGTGGCTGCATCCCCTCTCCGTTCCGCGTCTTCGGCGATTATTGGAGATGCCGTCGCGACTTTCGTTGGCCTTGTGGGCGCTGCGGGCCTAGAATGCTATGATTAGTTTCGCTGCTGCAAATATGGCGGACGAGAGTGATGCTAACATCTTGTTCTCATTCTTCCTCTTTTGGGCTGGAAAGGATATGGTCGAGGGAGAGGTAGCACTCTGCTCGTGACTCTCGCGTGTAGGTGTCGATTGATCTGTCGAGGCGCCGCGAGAACGAGAATCCGTTGTTTTGCCATTGTAGCGAGAGTTGTTGTTAAGGTATCGATTTTGTTTCCAGAAGAGTTGCACGAGAAGGTCGATAATCCTGCAATATAGAATGAGCATTATAAGCGAGGGGCTTTGAGGCGAGAAAGGTTGGGTGGGCGCCGGCAGTCTTACCTGTCTCTGTCCTGGGGATAGTGTAAATCGGACGGTTGGGCCCAAGGTCTAGTGGGGTTCCAAAAGCGCTCGCCGTTGCCGTTATCGTCTAGGAACTTCACTGCGGCAGTCCTGAGCTGCGTCTGCACCGATGGAAGGTTCCAGTCAACGAGCGTGGCGACGAGAGGGCCATCGACCGTTGTGCACGACTTCCTGAAAGCGTGGGTTGCATCCATGAACACCGTCGAGTCTTTTAGCGAAGCGTGCTGAATGCCTAAAAGCTCGGACAGCCGTTTGACAGAAGGCACTTTGCTGAGCGAAGTAGTTGGGCGAGGCGCCGAAGCCATGGGCAGGCGGCGACAGATAAGATCAGATATGGCGAGGTGAGAGAGAGAGCCGTGGTGTAGAGATGCGGTGCTATGGCCGTGGCGTAGAGTGCAGAGCTGCTCGCTGATGACGGTCCAGTCCTCGGTGGGTAAGGCAGGTTAGATGACGTTGTTAAATCCCTCGAGTATGAGCGCCACGAAAGATCACTTTCCTTTTCGCCGCCCAAGAACCTTGCTTTCTTGGGCAGAGGTTGCTGCCTACTTATTCCCTCGATTATGCACTCTGCGGTCGGCCTAACTGAGAGACTGAAGTGTAGATACAAGGTTGACGAGCTAGAAGCAGGCGCGGCGCAGGTTTTCCTGGTTGGCGCAGTCCGGGCCCTGGAGCGCTGCTTTCTGCGCAAAGAAGTATTTCGGGGCAACTAGCAGTCTCCTCGCGGTCTAAAACATGAAACTTATATCGGTGCACTCTGCGTGCTCTCCAGAATGCCGTCGCGTTGCGAGCACTCTTTTCGCCCCAGCTAACGCGAAATAACGCGAAGAAATCGTGTCTTAAAGTCAGGGTCGCGCCAATTTCCCCTGTTCAACGCGCTCCGGATGGAGCAGAATCACATGTCATTGTGGCCCAGTGTGCCTTATGCCTCCTATATCTGCTACAATGACGCACCGTAGCGCTTTGCGCTTTGACTATTTGCCGCTTTCTCATTCACCAGATTCATGCGATCCCATGCTCATTCATGTGATCGTTAGGTGCCAAGAGTTTTAGTATACTATAAATTTACGGCCAAGGCCTCTTCAACTTCGAAGATATTATCCGCATCAATTGATTATTATCCGCATCACCAGATCCCAACCTACTACATAACTCCCAGACTATTTAATTACAAAGAGCCAATTCAACGGCAATATGAATCCAACCATGGCGCAGTATCAGAATAACTTCCAGAGTAACCTCCAGAATAACGCCACAATGGCCCCAACAGTGATCGTGTACGGAAACGTAACCAGTAAGTCTTCTCTTTCACGACCCGAACGCTCACTCTGTTTTGTTGTGAGATTCCCAATCTGACACATCTCCAGTCCACAATCAAGTTAAAGCACCTGAGCGGGCCAAGAACCGCCAGAGGGCCCGCCAGAATCGTCAGGACCGCCAGCGCCGCCAACGTGCAGAACACCAGAGACAGCGGCGCCAATTTCGAAACCTCGAACGCCTCATTCGGAGACAGAAGGAGAGGGCCAATCAGATTTATAAATTTGAGCAGAGTTATGAGCAGCGAACTGCAGAAGGAGCAAGTTATAAATACGAGATAAAGAGCGAATCAAGCACGAGCTAAAACTCGGAAAGGTACGTAGTTATTCATTTGATCGTTCCGATCATAGCGATTTGGCTGGCTCCTAAACTTATTTTCGCTGCTAATAATGGATGTGCTGCCCTTCTAGAATTTAAAAACTACAAACAAACTAAGCCCCGCGCGGCGCCTCTGACAGTGGATGAAAGCCCCACAGCCGCTTCGTTGAACCGCCCCGCAAAGAATTTGAATATTATTTTTGGAGGATTTTGGACGTTGTAGAGAATGCACTTGAGCTCCCCTAATCCCTCTGCTTTGCTTGCTTGTTTTGCTTGCTTCCATTTCTTTGGGATTAATAGGGTTGCTTGCGCAATGGGGAGGATCACACAGGACAGTTGATAGATTCGCTAGGAAAGTTCAATAAAAAAAATATGTTGTCCACAATATCAGTCCCTCTCTCTCGTCAGTTGTGTGTATCAAATTGAAACCTTATCGCTCCCAACATCCCAATTTCCATCCATTTCCCTCCTATGTGATATCAATTGCATATAACACGGCGTCTCTAGCGCGAATCCGTTTGCTCTCGAGTGATTTTTGAACCGAACAGCATTAAAAGCAAGCAAAGCTATGAGTCACGGCCCCCAGGTTCAGCGGATTTTCGCACGCGCGAGATCAAAGGCAACTTGCACATGCTCTGCTCTCCTCTATGACGTTGCATCAGACCACGGTCTTCTGCGAACTTCTGCAGAGTAGCAGGAACCCAATCTAGAACCTACTTCTTAGCTCTAGGCCTGATCACTGAGCGAAATACGCCTAGAGCGTGCCCCTGAATTCTGGGATTCTGTCCAAGCTAGCCCCTGTGGCTGAGCCGGGGAACTACCCCGCCCAACATCTTTGCCACTAGGCGCCTCATCGTGCGGCATATTAGCACACTCCTGCCCTGCTTCGCGATCATCGATGTCTTCTTTGGGGTTCAATGTCCGCGATGGGTAGGCATCCAAAGGGACACGTACCGCGACCCGTTGCTGTATTTCGCAATAATTGGATCCATGTCTGACATTCTGCGTCATCGCTGCCGTGCTGAAAGCGCACGCGGGCGATGCGTGCTGAACTTCGAAGCTGGGGGTGCGTGCCCCTAGTCTTCGATGACTGAACGAGAGAACTGGGGAAGGAGGGAGAGATGGTCTGCAGGCGCCACGAATGAAATGAGCATCATGCAGAAAACTGGTGGAAGCTTGAATAAGCTTATTGAAACTGTTAATCGGTTCATCAAGCAACTCGCTTAGGAGTGCAGGTTGGGGGCCGGATTGGCTGTAGTGTAGACACTGCGCATGAACTTGGAATCTCGAGGGCCCCCCAAGTTCACTGAGACGACTTTCTCGATAATTTTATGACTCACCCCAACTTAATCATTGACGACCTTCAAACACGAGGCTAGGCTTTTTGTATCGGTCTAGTTGATCAATTGTAAGCATTGTTTTCGGATTGTGCATTTTCATAAACGATTGTGATTGAGATCACGTGCTACGATATCCGCCACCATCTCATACAGGCATATTTTCAGTCACGATTTTCGGTGCCTGAATGGAACATGCGGTTAATTAGACGCAATACCTGCGAAGGAAAAAAATGTTTCGCCTTCAGAAGAAAAAGTTTGGGTTATCTATTAAACAGTTAAGTCAAATATCTAGTGATCCAGCGAAGTTTGTTGTCGGATCGTGTAACACGTGATACTACGGCCTGGCGTGGCACCTTTCGATCCCGAGTCGAGCACGATTGTGCTGAATTGAGTCGCCAAGCAGTACAGTACACGCACACGAGTGGTGAGGTGCTTGCCGTAGAAGATGACAGGAAGGTCGTCGTGAAGACGATGACATCGAAGTTCTTCGAGAGATGATTGGACCTCCTACACCCAACCATGCGCGCTCGGCCAAATTTTTTCGACGATTACGAGGTGTGTCCCCCAAAGTCCCCTCGTCTCAAGCTAACATTTGCAGAAGCAGCAGAATTCACGCACTGAGAGTCTTAATTTGACAACCGCTGGTAGGTTGGTAGATTTGCACATCCAGCCGACGAAACGTCAACTAACTGTGTGAGATGATCAGGTGGAATGCATGATCCCCAACAGCCTCCTCTCAAATTTGACATCGGAAGAATGTTTAAAAGTGGCGTTGATTGTGAGTTGAGACAGCTTGCAGAGCCGGGACCAGAGATGGAATGTGGTGATGATGGTCGGTAGTGCTCGGCCAACGCTGCGGGCGGCGAGCCACTGACGGGAACTTCGAAACTCAGGTCAATGCCGCTACTCCGACTGCCGGTCAGGAGAGTTTTAAGCCATCTTCGAACTAACGACAAGACCATGATCTGAGGAAGGCGCAGGAGGCGGAGAGACAGCACGGCCTTTGACTCCGCCTGTGAGAGGCAGGCAATGCAATAAACTGGGTGTAGTGCAGGAGTAGACATTGATGTAGATGTGGAAATATAATGAAGGCGTAGTAGGCTGACTTCCCTCCCAAGCCCCTGTTTTTCAGAACTCTGGGAAGGGGCACGAGTCCGTTAATCGTTTGTCAGGACTTGCACCAAAGCCCCTACCCTACGTCCAGTGCGTATTAGCGATACGGTTATTTTTTGCAATAACTTCCACAATTTCACAAAATTTCAAATTTCTATAAAAAATTAAAAAAAATTAAAAAAAAGTCAATAATTGCGCAATTATCGGGTGTACCTCTATATAAACTTTTTTTTTTTTTACAAAGATCTTGTATTATGTTGTGAAGTTATTAAAAATTCTAGTTTTTTTTTTGTTAGGGAAAAAACAGTGACCGTATCGCTAATACGCACCAAACCCGCAGGGACTTAGGGGCACTAGTGCAAGTCTTGACGTAGGATTATGGTGATCTCCCATTTATTTGAACCAAATGCGGCCGCCCCGCAGTGAAGCAGCAATATAAGAAATATAGTATGATGGGTACCAAGCACACTCATGGTGCAGATTATAAATTGTTTCAAATGAGCTTCTTCATTGAATATCCACTTGCGGTCATTACCCCACATCACCATCAACAAGCTTTCCCTTCCAAAGGGTCTCGGGCTGGAGCGCAGCTTTGCGGACTCGGTGGAACAACAATTGAGGGCATGCCCGCAGATGGTTTTATAGAGAGGGAAGCTGAAGTCGTCACATTCAAGGAGGCGAAGAAGGCTGATGGTGGTGTTTATTTTTCGTGGTCAGAGATCGAGCAACTCAAGGTATCAGGCGAGAATTAATGGGAGAGGCGTTCTCCTGTTCCTTAGGTCATCATGAAATTCCAACTTCAAAAAATCTATTTTGAGAATTCCTGATCACTAAAAGAAACCGCCGAACTTGACATTCAACTCGTAGTCGATGTTCCAATTGTATTTTTGGAGCAACCGTCAGAAGCCCGGGAAAAAATTTCTCTGTCAAATGACGGGGTTGAAAATTATCTGAAACTTTGGGTTTTTCTTCATTCCCTATTCTTGCCATTCAAATCTGCCACGCCCGCTTCTTCCCTCGCAGAGCTTGGAACACTAGCATTACGAAGCATTACTTGTCGCCGCATCCTCATAACCCGAAAGCTCATTTGGGTCAACCTCCTCTGTGGCATTATTTTCTGGCTTGGAAGAAGAGCCATATGTTGGTGGCAAGGGGCTATCAGATTGGGCGTCGCCAAAAGATAAAGATACATCTGTACCTGAGAAGATCCAAATTTGAAATTGGTGAGGGACGAATACAGTTTGTGCCTGGTTCATTTATTGTCAGAAGTATGTCTCATAAGAAAAAAGCAACTGGTGAGTTTAAGACATACTTGTGCATTCTGTGCGCCTCGGTAGCGTAATCCAACTCCTACTTCCAGGTCATATGTCCGTCTCAAATTACAAGTCTCAAATGAAGGTTCCACAGTGCTAGGTAGTAGAAGGCGATCCCAAAGCGAAGAGTCCAACATTGTATCCATTTCCGATGGAGTCAAGATGGGTATAGCTAGACCATCTAGACTCAAGATTGTCCGAGCATTCGTCTTTACTCGTACTACATCGCTAGCCCGAATCTCTGTAAAGTCAAATAACCGGAGCTGCAGGAATGCCAGGTATAACTGTTCCTCATTCTCATCCGATTTCCGCAATATTATCCGCAGCGGGATGTTCTGGTCCCAAGTTAAAACTGCCGGACTCGGCAAGCGGGCATAAACTTCCCCTCGTGGGCCGGCCCGGAATATGTATGGCCTGCGAGCATAGACCTCCTTGGAGGAAGTGAGGATTTTGGGTGGATCAAAAGGGATAATCTGACAGGGCGTTCAGATCTTTTGTTTCCCTTAAATCTCGAGGGGCGGTGGACAGTGACTTTGATGTAGTATCTGATTTCCGCTTGAATACCTAAGCCCGCTAGAGATGGCGGCAGTACTCTTGACATGCCGATATGGTAGATGTGGTCGCCCTTCTGCTTCCCAAAAAGCTCCCGGTCCATTGATCATTTTTGGTTACTAGTGCGCTGCTCGGATAACGACCCGTTCCTTGTGCCCTTTCAATGGCTGACTTGCTCTCTCCTTCTAGCTTGACCACGACTGCAGATATACTTTCGTCATGGCCAAGGCTCAACACTATACGCCCGTTAATAAAGTCAAAATTTGTGTATGAGCTCTTGTTGTCGTCGAGTTGAATTTGGACAAACATCAAGAGAGAGGGGCGACTGAACTCCTCTAATAAAGACTATCAGAATGTTGGGCTGTGAAGGATTTACTCTTGCGTGTGGCGAACCTTGTCTCTCAACAAGTCATCACACACTAGGAGTTGAGTTGATGCAGGATGCTTGGCGACAGAACTTGGTGATAGGGGAGGTTTTAAAAGCTCGCTCTCCCATCGTTGCCTTGACTACCCACCAATCACAATGCCCAGCCTAGTTACGCAGGAAATTACCCCGCGGCATTGTTTCTAAAACGCTATTGGTGTGCGCCACACTCGCTACATCACATCTGGAGATTCTGCCTCTGCTATCTCTGATCCTCTCGGGTATTTACTGCAGTAAGTGGTTGAGCGGAAACGAGAAAGAAATGTCTTTCTTGATTGTGATTGATTTCAAACTGCCGAAACACTTTTGTGGACAACCCTGGAAGATATCCCTATCATACACCTACAGACGGAGCCTCCTCTTCAAATCCCAGGTATCATAGGTTCTACTGGGGTATCTCTTCTTCTCATCCTCCACTTTGATCCCCGTTGTGTTAGGAATACCTGCAAGCTCCTGTATTGACATTCTACCCGAAATTTCCGGATCTGGCGTTTTGTAATCATACACATCCGCATCATCCTCTGGAATATGCCTGTCTCTAAGTGCGAACAACAGCTCGTAGATGGCGTTGACATGGCTTCCCACTCCCGGGAGATTCTTCCAAACCTCCAGTCCAAGTTTCCCTAGTGGTGCGTACTCGACAATATGATTGTACACATCCCCATCCCCAATGTTTCTGTCGTTAGAGAGGATTCCGTCTATAATATCTTTCTTGTCGAAACTCTCTATGACCAGGGAATTGGCGTCATGCTTCTTGATGGATTCGAGCATCCACTTCAAAACGAGGTCGGCGAGGACGTGATTGGGTTCAATAACCTTGCTTACGAGTCCAATTTTTGCAAGCAAGCTTTCCGCTAACGAGACACCGACGCCATCTCGAAAGAATTTGAAGCGCTGGCGTCCAAGATCGTAATGTGTTCCCGGAAACCACTTCTGGTGGATATTCCACTTCTCTCTACGCCCCCACTTCTTCTTCGTAGAATCACGCTTAGCAAGGCAAGGCTCGAACACATACATCCGGTCATGCAGAGAAGTGGCTTGATAGACGTGCTCGACGACGGATGAAACGTTCTGGTCGTAGAAGCCGGGCCATTCCAACCCTACACCACCGGTGAACGAGGGCATACCGAGGGAACCGACTGTGTCGAATAGGCCCATGAATCGGATAGGCGCTCTGGTCCCCTTCTGTTCATTTGCAGAATTATTGGTGGTGGACACAACTGATGCCTCATCGTCGTCGTCATCCCCGATTTGAGGCCAGGAGACACCTTTTCGAAAAGCTTTCGATTGCGCGGAGCCGGGCTCATCAATCTTGTATTCCGAACGGTAGATCCTGTATACCTCTCGGCAAAGCAGGTCTATTTCGATCTCGGAAAGGTTGTCGCGTTTGACAATACCACAATTGTTAATCATTCCGGCCACGCAACGGATAGTGTATGCTCCACGACTGAGACCAAACATCCAGATCTCATATTCTCCACCCACATAATTGTCTACAATGTATCTGTACGCACCGATACATTGTTCTGCGATGTCTTGGGCTGTTATGCCGTTGAAGACATAGTCCAAGAATGTGCTCCCGAGTCCAACACCGTGGATGTAGCGACCTTTTTTCCCTTTCATAGCTGGATTCGATTGAGAGATGAAATGTATATCATCCTTTTTGTTATCAGCTTGTATTTTGAAGTCGATTCCGATAATTTTTGCCAGCTCGTAGATGTTGGTCTCTGTGGAAGTCTCGCGACCACACCAGGTACCATCGCAAAGGAGAATGAGAGGCTTGAGTTGAGGAGAGGACATGTTGTCGAAAAAAAATAGGCTGATTTGTCCGCAGAGAGTAATATTTATAGTAAAAAGCTGCTTCGGCGAGACAGCGGGAAAGAGGTTGAAAGTATGGAAGCGAAAGTAGCAAGTGGTCAGATGAGCAAGGATAATATATAGCCTGCTGAATGGCAGCAGCAGAAGGACATTCATGTGCTTTGACTCATAATCAGCCAAGAAACCCAACCATTCAACAAAATGGTGGGGCAGTGCGCGGTGGTGGCTTTTACACAAGGCATGAAGGCTGTTGCACAGCAATATAAGTGGTCTTGTGTTGGATTGAGGTGGCTTGCTTCGCCCAACCCTCGCCCAACCACAAGAAGTTTCCTAGACACTCAAAAAAGCCACCTCGCTAGATCGAGTTTCACCACCTAAAATGAACTTAACTAGAATTTGCTGAAAACTGAAACAATAAGTGCCTGGTCCGTTCGCAAATTTTGTCCATTTCTCCTTTCTCAGCAAATTTCTCGCGTGGGACTAGTTTGGGTCATGCCTTAATTGATTGTTATTTAGCAACTTTGAACACAGGAGGAAACTCCCCTAGAGCTGGATTCTGTATCACCAACGGATCTTCAATCGGGCGGATACCATTTTTGAATGTTTCAGTGGACCAGGTACTTCGGAGTATTGAAATTTTGTTACCCGAAACAGGGTTTTTTTCTTTCTCTTTTTACTCTATTTGTATCTTGTTGCATAGCCATAGGCCTGGGATCTCTGTATGTAGTCTAGTGCGATCGGTTCGCTTAGTCAGGATCTGAGGGACTTATTCCTGGAGATCTCACGCTTCACTGTAGTCTTTTCTAGCCAGCTTTAAATTAACTCTTTTCTATGAGAAATACTACTCCCTACTCTACGATCTTTACGTGCATTAGTTATGAGCCCGGCCTCGCACTAATAAGCTTCCCTCTAGCACGCCGTAGAGTGTATTCAAGAGCTCATTTTATTAATTCCTTTGAAAATTACATACTTCGCTCCACGTACAAGTTTTCTACAGATCACTAGAACTTAACCTCAACGATACTAACCTCAAAGTAAGTATAACGGAAGCTACGGTAAAGATCGTCGTTCTTAAGGACCACGCCTCCTAGGCGGACTAGTTCGACGCTCTCTGTAGTATAGCTAGAAACGAGGGTATCTAGGAAGAGATTAACCTATTCGTCGACTATATGATCGAGCTTAATAACTCTCCCCCGGAACCTCCTACTATAGTAGATAATCTAATCCTTAGAGCAACTAAAGATCGCTATATAAGGTATTAGATCGAAATCGAGAACTAGGACAAGGATACTCGATCTCTGGAGGAGAAGGGACCAAAGCCCTGATCTCTAGAGCCTATAATATTCGTCGATGTTCGAGAATACCATTTAGCGAGCCTTAGGGACTACGAAGTGAAGAAAACTAACTAGACGAATAAGTAATCACGTTATCGAGTGATTAGATAATAGCTTTATTAAATAATTAATACTAAGATCCTTACGAACTCTACCTTAGGGCTTAAACCAAGTAAGTAGAGCTCTATTCGCGAGATTATTAAGGCACTAGCTACGAAATACGGTTCTATGGATATAGCTCAGATTACTTTAATATATAGAGTATATTAAGGAGTTCTACTATAAGTAAGTAGAGGAGGTATTAATCTAAAGCGCTAGTTTACTAACTAGGAAAAGGTACTTAACTATACTAAAGCCCTTAAGATCACTAATATCGAGGGGACTCTAGCTATGATCGAATTCCTTATAGCGCTCTAGCGAAAAATCGCTCTCACCTAGGCGATAGAATAGCTTAGTAATCTATATAGGAAGGATAAGCTAGGGATACTAATCCTTATACTTAAGTAGTATAGCTAGGTGTTTAATCGAATTATCTTAGAGAATTAGAGTACTAAGTATACTAGTGCTCCTAGAATCTATATAATGCTTAGAGGCTAAGCCTCTAACTTAGACGATAAACCTTATTTGGACGAGGATAAGCGCTTTAAGTACCCTTATAAAGGCTCGTTAAAGAAAATATATAAGTAAGAGCTAGTTAACTACGCTATAATAGAGATTATAATCACAGGATCTAGCTAAAGAGTGCTTAGATTTAAGCTTATAAACGATTAGTTTAGGAGACTTCGGGAGACACTAATAACCGAGCACTAAAAGGGGCTTAGGCTAAAGCTTGAGTAAAAATACGGCCTAAAACTTAATAATTTAGGGAGAATAGTAGCTAAGCTATCCTCTAGCGCTAGTACTAAAAAGGAGCTTAAGGAATTAAACTCTAGAAGTATTGGATTTCTAGGAAATTTTAATACTACTCTAGTAGATCCTATACTTATAATCTAAGAGCTTAGATAAGGTATTTACATAACGCTCGATTTTTCAAGACACCTACTATTACAGAGCACTTTACTAGATAACTACGGTACTATATACCTAGTAAATAGTAAGGAATTAATCGATCCTAGGACCTTTATTAAGGCAAAGATTAATAATTATATAGAAGTAGGTATGACTATTATTCTAATTATAGGGAGAGGTACTTATATAATTAGAAATATCGTTAATAGTAATTAGGGACCCTGTATATAAGATCTAATCCTCTATAACGTAGTAATAGTCGAAGGCTTCTATATAAATATCGTTTCTAAAGCTCATCTAACTAAAAAGGATATATAGTATTATAGATACGATCTCATAATTAGATTAGGAATAAAGGAGAAGAATATTATGTTAATATAACTAGAGTATAAGTTTAATATAGTCTTCCTTAAATATAAGCTAATATCTACTTACTCTACTACTCTATTCGAAATTCCTATAAGTACTAGTAGTATTCTTATATTTCTAATACTAGAATAATTAATTAGAACTCGGTATAAGAGATCTAGGGAGTATCTTAAGCTAAGGAGCGATTTAGAGGAAAAGTAGTATATAAGAGCGGGATATCTAGTCCACGAAGCTCTTTAGAAGCTCGTTAAATACGTAAGGAATATTAAAATATATAGTCTAACGAGACTTATATACGAGTATTACGCTTAAGTATATATTAGGTAAGTAATCTTATATAAGCCTATTAAGAGATAATCCCCTCGACTATTCTAGAGAGTCCTATAGGACCTATTTGATTATCCGAGTAGCTACGATAGTTCGAGCTAGATTTTAATTATAAAAGACGAATTTAGTAGAAAGATCTTTAGATACCTATTACCGAGTAATGATAATATAAGAGTATTTAATATAATTAGAGAGTTTAAGCTATAGGTACATAAATAGTATAATCTATTAATTACTTATATAAAGCACGATTAGGAGAAAATAGTTATTCTAATCCAGGGATAATTAGCTTATTAGCTCTAGGTGAAGGAATAAGGGATAATAATCGAGCTTTCTCTATTATATATATACGAGCCGAATAGAGGAGTAGAGAAAGTAGGGTAGGAGATTATTAATAAAACGATTATAAAATATATAATAGCTAGATTACTAGAAAAACTATAGCTAGAGAGCTCTATAGCTATAATCTACCTCTATAATCGAAGCCCCTCGTATATATATAACTAGAAAACACTAAACGAAGAGCTCGATTCGTGATTTAGGAACTACTTCAGGTAGTATAATCTAGAGCTTATTACGAGAATAATAGTAGATCTTAGGCCTAATTAGAATAGGATCTATATATATAGCTCTAGGGCGTTTCTACTAATTAAGGACTACGAAGTAGGGCGGAATAAGAGAGTATTTAAGATTATACGACACGGGCATATTAGATACTTAGTTAGATATGTCGTATCTAATATATATAAGATCTAGATCCCTATACTTAATCGAGTAATTATTACACGTAATATAGTATTTAACGAGAATATCCTCTATAAAAAAGAGTATAAGAATACGGAAGGCTATTATATAGAGATTATAAAGGAGATAGTTAAACTACTCCTAGAGGATAAGATTTAGGATACTAAATTAATCTTTGAAAATAAGGGGTTGTGGTACGAGAGCTTATTAGAGTAGAATAAGAAGGAGCCTAAACTAGGGGGTATAGAGTAGTTAAATTAACTATTAGAAGAGCCTAAGGGTATATAAGAGAGCTATAGTTCGGGGGTAGATAGCTTGGAAACCTTACTAGGAATAGGACTAATGACTCTATAGAGTACTCCGGAACCTGAAAGTATACTAGAGCTAAGGAGTAGTAGAATTAAAAGTACTAGGCTCCTAAATAGCCCTAGTATAATAGAGGACGATATAATAGAGTATGCTAGAACTATTAGGGAAGTGTACTAAACTAATAAAAGTAAGGAAGGATCTCCTTAGGATTAATTATAAGATCTACTAAATACTCCTACTACTATAGTAGGAGGAACTCCTAATAAGGGAGCAAATAACTCTTTTAAAAAGGGAGAAATATCTATAGAAGAAGCTTAAAGCTTAATTAAAGTAGATAATAAAAGAACGAAACCTAGACTAAAGCCTAGAAAGTAATAGCTAAAGATTATTAAAACTAGGGATATAGTATTCGAAACACGCTTATATAAGAGAGATAATTAGAATAGCGATTTAGATAGAGCTAGTAGTAGTATAGTAGCCGCTATAAGTGTATTACTATACTTAATAGGAGGTTCGAATTAAAACGATTACCTAGAATCTCTTCTAGGATCTCTCTAGCTTAATTAACTAGAGGATCGTAAGAAGGGGTTTAATTATTAAACTATATATACTATAATTACGGTAGTAGTTTAGTTAAAAGCACCTCTAGAGCGTGGAGCTCTAGGGAGTATAATAACGAGAAAACTCTATATTAGTGATCTCCCGAAGCCTCTAAAAACATAGAAGGATCTAGAGAAATACCTATATAGAGAGCACTTCGTAATAGATACGAAGCTAGAAATAAATAACCTCTAAGCTCGTAAATACTAGAGGATTATTCCTATTAACGAAGTAAGCTCGTTACTAATACCCTTGAAATAAGTATTCACATATAAGACAGATTTAGATAAGTATATTACCCGCTACTACTTAAGGCTAGTTATATATAGAGATCTCTAGGAAGATACTTTAGTCTTATCTATATATACCACTATACTTATAGCGAGGTCTTTTAGGGTAGCTAGTGTAATCGTAGCTTATTTTAATCTGGAAATAAAGTAGTTCGATATAGTAAATATATTTATTAATATAGAGCGCGATTCTAATAAGCCTAAAGTAGTAGTTAAGCTACTAGATAGTTTCAAGTAGTTTAGATATATAATAGAGGTAGAACAAGCGCTATATAGGCTTAAGGACTCTCCTACTTTATAGTATAAGTACTAGACTAATACTCTTAAGCAAATCGGCCTCTCTTAGCTTAACGAAGAGCCTTGTATATACGTGGATATAGATTATAAGGTCTTTATAGTTTTCTATATAGATAACTTTTAAGTACTCTACTATAAGAATAACGAAGCGCGTACTAAGTTAATAATCGCTCGAATTAAGGAGGTTTATAAGCTTCACGATATACGGGATATAGAGTAGTTTCTAGGAGTTCAGGTAATTAGAGACTATAAAGCTAGAAAGCTCTAGCTAGTCTATAATATATATATCGAGAAGATCACTAAAAGATTTAATATAGTAGATAGGAAGTACCCTAGTACTCCTTTACCTAGAATCGAGCTACAGAAATACACTAGTTAAGCTTATCTATACTAAATTAAGGTATATTAAGAGAAGGTGGGATTACTACTCTATATAGTAATTATAATTAGGCTAGACGTAGCTTTTGTAGCTATAGTACTCTCTTAATTCCTCACGAACCTAGCTCTAGAGTACTTTATAGCTATAGATTAGGCTCTTAGATATCTATTTGGGACTAGGTTTTTAGCTATTTAGTATAATAGAGAGTATAGAGAGATATAATTATAGATTACGTCTAATTCATTATATATAGATGACCTAGATACACGTTAATCGAGCTATAGATACGTGATTTCCTTATTTAGTAGGCTTATTATATAGAAAGCTACTTACTAGAATATAGTTATAACCTCTTTAACTAAATCAGAAATACTCAGAGTCACTTATATAGTAAAGGAGACTATAGCTCTATAGAGGCTATTTAAGGATCTATACTTAGATCTTAGAGAGCTCTAGATAATCTTTTACGATAATTAATAAACTATCTAACTAATTACTAGGTAGAACGAGAGGATTACTATAAAGCTCTATTATATTAATATCTAGAATATATAGCTATATTAAGAGTATAATAAAGGCGTATTTTAGATTATATACCTAGAAACAAGTAATATACTAGCTAATAGACTCACGAAAAATCTACCTCGCTATAAGTTCGAGAGCTTTAGGGCTTTACTAAATCTTTAGGATATTAGAGCAAAGATCGAAATAATTAATTAATAGGAATTAAAGCTTTCTTTTATACCTTTTATTTATAGAATCTAATAAATAATAGAGTATGAAACTAGAGGGGAAGAGATCTAAAGACGCTTAACGATAGTATCGATGAGCTTATATAAAAGGCCCTTTACTCGATTAGACTAATCATTAACGCTCTCATTAACCGCTTTACCTTTACCTTTACCTTTAGTAATAGCAGGGATCTCTTCATTATTAGAACTAAACTCCTAATTATCCTTATTATTATTTAAGCCCTCCTTATTAGCGTTAGCGATATTAAGCATAGTACGAATAGAGTACCTAAGATGAGAGATATACTCTAAGAGATTAGAATTAGTAGTACTAATAAGGGGGAAAGAGCTTACCTTCTTAGTATTAGACTTATTATTATACTTAATAAGGAAGAGCTATATAATAGGGATATAGGAGAGCGGAATAGGAATATAAGAATAGCTAGAAGTATACTTCTAGTAACGAGAACCTTTACTAATAGCGTTATAGCAAGTACCGTCACTCTTTCCCTTAAGAGTAGAGGATACTATTTCAAGTTAGTTAAGCTTTAGAATAGCCTATAGTACTTATAGTAACTAAGGCAAGGAACCTCTCGAATCGGACCACGAGTAGGACGAGGAGTTCTTGATTTCGGTTCACCTTTAGTAGGAGCCTTAGGTAGAGGAGTACTAGGAGTGGTAAGGGACTTAGTGAATTATAGAATATGAGTAATATATCTATAGATCTAGAGATCTACTCATAGTAGTCTTACGAGCTATATTGCCACGCTATAAAGTTAGTAAATATAGTAAAAAGCGTATCGGGAACACTATACCTAAGATCTACGAACTTTCTTTACTAAAGGAAGGGGTTAAGTTAATAATCCACGCTTACGAGCTATATTTATAATAATCGGATATGTTAGAGAAGAGCTCTATAAGCGTATAGTAGAGTTCGTATTAATATGGAAGCTATAAAGTAGTAAAATGAGGCTCTTTTTATACCTATTCCCGGGAAACTAGTTAATCTAGGGGAAGCGACCGCGCTAGTCCTAATACGGATATAGCTCCAAAAATCGTCGAAAATTCCGAAAAATCGTTAATTATCGTATTTTCGGACGATTTTATAGGTGATTTTACGAAAAATCGACTATTCTAATCAGGAAAGCACTAAAATCGTACTTTCCTAGGGGGTATGTTATATAGCCATAGGCCTGGGATCTCTATATATAGTCTAGTGCGATCGGTTCGCTTAGTCAGGATCTGAGGGACTTATTCCTAGAGATCTCACGCTTTACTATAGTCTTTTCTAGCCAGCTTTAAATTAACTCTTTTCTATGAGAAATGCTACTCCCTACTCTGTGATCTTTACGTGCATTATATCTTAATCAATTGGGCTAGTTAACTATAAATAATATCGTTTTTTATTCTATGTTGCTCTGAGTATAACAAATTGGAACTGGAGGTAACTCTCACGCAAAAGACAGCTTTTCTGGCAGTGAGCAGTTTAATTCTATTGCAAAACAAGACATCATCACTGAAGAAAGAACAACTCAAAACTGTCTCACGTAGAAGGAAAAAATGATTTATCAGACTTCTGATAGCCCACGAAATAGGGGTAAAGAAGTAGCCACTTATTCTTTTAACACCAAAAGGGCACTTAAGGACAGCCGCCTACAACTTCAGCATCGACTGAGTTAAATATGCTGGCATGTGAATAACGTAACTTTCCTGCCTCCGAATCTTCAACCACTACTTTATCAGTATGCTGTAAAATGAGGTAACCGCCGTCGACTCGGCAGCTAATGATAAAAACCTTATAGCAGGTCTTTATGAATTGTAAGGAGAGGTGTCCCTAACAATATATACCTCGCCAACAAGGACGGCACAGCTGATTGCCATTGCGAAAGCAATAATAGGAAGATTTACTCGGGCAAAGTCAAGGCGTCGGACCTAGATCCCTTGTTTAGCAAGCACATCACGCCACATGTTGCCAGTCAGCGACGCGCCGAATGTCAGACTAAATGCTCCGTAGTTCACACCAAGCGCCATGCTATATACTGTTGCCCAGAACGTTCTGTCGCTGATAGGGATGCCGTTCTTTTAGTGGATTTCTTGCCACGCTTGGACGACGCAGGATAGACGAATGCTGGCACCAATATTTGTGCCTGCAAACTACGCGGTTATAGCAGCTTAGCCAGTGACCTTCAATAATTGGTCTAGATATAGTAACTCACGTTGCACAGAATTGTAGACAGGAAACCCATGCCGAAAATGCTACCCAAAGTCCCTGTTTTGTTTACCCAATGGTCCCACCCGTGAGCGAAGACGGCGGAACCCAACCCTTATGGACTAAAGCTTGTATGAGAACAAACATAGTGAATGCAAAGGGCACAAGTGCAAAAGGGAGGTTCGCTAATGAAACAGTAGCAGTAGGGAAGGTCATCTGGGACCAAAGATACGCATCTGCAACGAGTGAGGTGAGCGTTGGCAGAGCATTCTTGGGCTGACCCTCAGTGAAATTACGCTCAGTGTCCAGATCAGTCTTCTTCTCGCCCCCTCTGCTCGATTTTATTACTGGACGACGTTGTGATGGATAGCTAGAGTCCGTGTGGCCCAAAACTTGCTTCATATCCTTCTCTCCGCTCGATAGTGTGTCTGACAGTTCCTGCTGCGATCCATTTTGAAGGCCTGAGGTAGCTAATGAACGCTTATCCTCCAGCTCAGTTATGTGACTTCTTGGTTCTCGATCGTTCTGCGATTGATCTCCCCGCATTGTGCCAGAAGACTCAAGTCGAGACTTTATCACAGGAGTCAAGCAGTTCACCTCCTCGGAAACTGGAGGCGCTTGAGTAGGGCTTGGCAGTAACGTTGGAATAGTCGAAGGCGTATTAGTACCGCCAATCACTTGTGTGATCTCGTCTGTATCTCCAATGCTATCGTGACCACTAATTGCGCCTCTTTGGCTCTGAAATTGGTCTGGTGCCGAACTGGTGGGCTCTCGAGAAGAGATACACTGTTCCTCTTTAATCTCTAGGCTAGCTCTCTCTCCTCTTCCTCCATCTCTCTGGCCGCTTGTTCTGCTCGAGAATGTTCAGCTAGAGCAAGTTCAGACTTGTGTAATGCCTTACGAGCGATCTCGCGGGTTTCAAGCCGGTGATACCATCCAAATGCAAGGTCCCAGAAGAACATGACGAACGCTGCACTTCCTCCATCTAGAAAAGAATTCAGAATTTCTTCGATGGCAAGCGTCCCCCTGGATTCATCGAGATGGCCTTCAAGTTTACGGACCCTTAATCTGGGAACGGGGAGATAAACATTTCAGGGTATCTTAGCTCTCTCTCCGTAAGGGATCTCATGTAACTTAATCGAAAAGGGGATCAGCGATTCGTCCGCAAAAACGATATACAACAAGATAGGAAGCAGTAGTATGGCCATAGAAACACCGGGGAGTACCAGTAACGAACTTGATATTGAAAGCTCCGGCGAGTACAAGATTGGCCGGATTAGAAGTGACGAGGAGTGCAGTAGCAATATTAGCTACAGCGAACTGGGTATGTATCCATGCTCATGGATGTACAATATTGGACGCTATCCGGTTCATGTATGAGAGGAACAATACCATAATGGGGTCGTTTCCAATAAAAATGCCTAAGACGAAGAAACAAGGATAAAGATATGCGTGTAATCGACGCCCAACCGATCCTGCCTTTTGGAGCACTTTAAATCCTAAGTATTTAATTAGACCGGATGCTTCCAGAGAGTTGGCGATGTATCCCAGCGAGAGAAAGACAAGTATAATATCGAATGGTGAGATGTTATCGGCCCCGATCATGCCATCGCACACTTCCTGTCGACCAATCGCCGAGATGGCAAGGAGAAAAAGATCTGCTATTAGAGGCGCCGTAAGGTAGTTCATAGGGAGGCTGAGCCGCAAGACAGGTTTGACTAGGTTATTGCTGCCAGCCCTGGAGCCATGATGAGAGCGGTCCTGCTGTGGTAATATGACTCGAACGGCACTTAAGGTGTATATGGCAGCATCCGGAAGTGATCTAGGGACGTATACTGGAACATCAAATGGAAAAAGTACAACGACATCTGGGGAGTCAGAGGAGTCAGTTCACGGTACATGATCGACCCTGAACTCCTCGGAACTACTCACTGGTCAAGGCAAAAATAATAAGCGTGATAATTGATCGCCAGTTTTCGATTTGGCTGGTATCAAGATCGTCTGACATTTCGACTGCTTTTGCGAATGTCGTCGACGCCGACGCGCTCCCTCAGGTCTTTCCTAGGGCGAATAAATAGAGTAACATCGATTGAGGCGCAGTCCATGTCTCGCTGCTTCAGTGGCGCTGTTGCATAATCGAGTTGCAGACCGCTTTGCGCAGCGTAGTCACCTTAAGGTGTTGATTCGTTGTCCCTCATGTCTCGCTTAAGAAGCAATTCTGGAAGCAATCTTGGCCGATTAAGAGCCCCCCCCCCCCAACGTTAGTCTGCCAATTCGGGCCACTAAAAATTTAAGCATTACATACCTATGTTGAACCTGAAAACGCTATACCGGAGAGCGAAGGCTCAATCGAACGCAAAAGGGTTTAAAACAAAAAGTCGAAACAGCCCACAGTTTGATAGGCCGTGGCGCAGGGGAGTTGCTAGGATGTAACTAAGTTGAGTTGTGTAAGCTGACTGGGTAAATTGGAGCCCACAACACACTTTAAACGAAGGTAACTGCTTATAACCCTCGTCCTATAAAATCACCAGAGAAAGTGTAAAGGCTATACCTGGGAACTCTTTAACGGTTTTCCTTGTGGGCATAGCTGTTCTATCTTCCATTGATCGTATCGATGACGTCAATGGCGCCAAAGGTAGACCCACCATTACCCGATATCCGTTGGAGTTAAATGGTTTCCTATCTCCGTCCGAGGCTCCGAGCTCTATATTGCCCTTCTCGTCTACCCATCGATATCATTTCTCTTGGGTTTGATTTTCACTTCAACAATCATTTATGGTTCGTTTTGCAAGAGCAATGTCAAAACTTACGATAAAATCAACCTTGCGTATGAATTCGGGATATGATATTCCCATGCTTGGTTATGGGGTCTACCAAACGTATGATAAAGAAAATCCCGTCAATTTTTCTCTCAATACTAAAACAAAATGCAGGCCAGCCAACATCTGCGAAGAAGTAGTGACGAAAGCTTTCGAGGCTGGCTACAGACATGCAAGTTTCACGTCTCAAGTCACGTGCCGCCTCTGACACCGTCAGGTCGATTCCGCAGCCGTCTACCGGAACGAAGAGCCTTCCGCTGCAGCAGTCAAGAAGAGCTCCATTCCTCGCTCTCAAATATTCTTCACCTCCAAAGTCCCTCCCAGGAAGTTATCCTATGAGAGTGCTTCCACCCAAATCGACGCCTCTCTAAAGCTTACCGGTCTCGGCTACATTGATCTGATGCTCCTCCATGCTCCCTACGGGGGCAGAGAGGCACGAAAAGGAGCATGGAAAGCGCTCGTCGAGGCGAAGGAGGCGGGAAAGGTGCGCAGTATTGGCGTTTCCAACTACGGGGTTACCCATTTGGATGAATTGGAGGTGTACATCAAGGAACTAGAGAAAGAGCGCGGAGGTGAGGGGAAGGGCGGCAAGATCGATGTCGGGCAGTGGGAGGTGCATCCGTGGCTGCCGAGACGGGATATCGTGGAGTGGTGTGAGAAAAGAGGGTTGGTCGTGCAGGCTTATTGTCCAATTGTGAGGGGGAAGAGGATGGATGATCCAGCTTTGCTTCCATTGGTTAAGAAGCACGGGAAGACGGGCGCGCAAGTTCTGATAAGGTGGAGCTTGCAGAAGGGATTTGTGCCTCTGCCGAAGAGCGTGACGCCTGCACGGATTGTGGAGAATGCGGATGTGTACGATTTTGAGCTCGATGCGAAGGATATGAAGGCGCTGGAGTTGGATGTCTACGAGCCTTGTGCTTGGGATCCGACAGTGGCCGCGTTGGAAAACTAGAGGCTCCAAGTGAAAGGTTGTGTAACCAGACCCCCTTAAAGGTGCATGTACTTTTCCTGACCTTCGTCGTTCTCAAAGTATAGTGTCAGCGATGACCAAGTGTGCTCTTTGGTTTGCGTGCATTCAACCCTCTGGATTTTCAATTTTTTTCTTGGGTGGTAAGAACCTAGTTTATTGTGTGCACAAGCGAAGTCCCCCCCCATCAGCCCTAAAGTTAGAGATAATATTTGAGGATAACTATCAACTGAACGGGGTTTGTGTACGAATTTTTTCTCTTCTATCTGCAACTAGTGGCTCAATATCCCTTGAAACGTCCCATTTCTCTGTGGCGTTGATTGGTTTACCATCACCGCCACTGCCAGTGAAAGGAGGGTAAGCCAAACCCAGATGGGCGTTGTACTTAAACTCCTCAAAACCTTATGAAGTAGCCAAGTTCGTGAACCCCCGCTCATTTCAAAGTCTCTCCACCTTGGAAAAAACGCAGCTTTCCAGAAGGTAGAAGCCAGTCCAGGCCATGAGGCTGAGTTTCGCCCGGCGCTGTTGATGTACCAATTAGAGCACCCTGCAGAAAAAACAGTGTGCTCCAGAATTCCATCGAGATCCTTGATGAATTTCTCTTCCGCTTCTGCATTTACTTCAACAACCTCTGCGTAGCGGTCGAGGATTGGAGAAATTAGTGTCTTCGCTACGTATTCGACCTGAACTTCAACAGAGAAAATAACTGAGTTGAATGCTGGAAATGTGTTGGGCTCAAAACTACAGGTTGTGATGTCTTAGCATTGTGTGTTCTGGTTTTATCAGCATTAACAAACTTACAGTATGCCAAAGTTGGGATAGTTGTGTACAAAGGTTCCCATATATGCCTCTGCGCCATTCTTCCTTCCCCACCGCGTTGATACGCTCTCGCCTGTCTTGCCCACGATCTCCATGGGTGTCAAGAATTCCTGCACTTTGAACCCAGTTGCCAGTATGATGGCATCAAAATCTTCGCTCTTGCCTGTCTGACTGACGATTCCTGTTTTAGTGATCTCCCGAATTCCCTCAGGTAATAAGTCCACATTGTAGCGATGCAGTGATGCAAGATACCCGGGGTCAAATATTCTTCTTTTGCATCCGAGTGGAAATTCGGGTACAATGAAATCGTGGTACTCTTGTGGCGTCTCCCGATAGATATAATTTTTCGCCTTGTTCTCCACAGCAATCCGCTGCTTGATTTGCTTCGGTTCTGGCCCGTATACTGATGACAGTTGATCGGTGGCGAGGAAGACTTTTAGTCTGTGGTATCTCTGCCAAAATGGGATGTAACGGAAACAAAGCTTCTCGAAGCGAGTGAAATGGTGATTTGGTCTTTCGTGGTACCATTGTGGGCTACGGGCATATCTACAATCCAAATCAGCCTATTTATAACAAATTCGTCATTTGTTTACATACTGGGTCAGCTTTCGGACGCTTGGTGCAATTGATGGCACAACTTGAGCAGCGCTGCAACCGTTCCCAATCACAGCAATTCGTTTGTCCCGATAATCGAAAGTATGATCCCATTCAGCTGTGTGGAACAGGCTCGGCAAAAATACCTGAGGCATCGATACTACTATCGATAGTATTAGGTATTTTTCAGGTATCGTAAGAATCGATACGTATCGATACCTTATCGATTCTTACCCCTAAAAATTATCTCTTTATTTTATTATTTTATTTATATAAGAATATAAGAATATGTAATTCCTTTTATTTCTAGTCTTTCTATTAAAAAATTTATTTACTATTATTAATAAAATTTAATAATATCTTAAATTTAAAATACCTCTCGTATTCGGAGAATTAAGCCGCGTATTCGTATTTCTTATCAAGGCACTAAATATATAAGCGAGCCTCACGAAAATCTCAAAAGCTCATTTTTTACTTAAAATAGCCGCATTGAGATTAGTTTTAGCCTAAAGTATAAGATAAGTAGCTAGATAGAAAGCCTAAATTAAGGAGAATATTTGCGCTACCAAAAGTTTTCTTATAAGAGAAGTGGTTCTAAAGCTAATTGTAATTAAAGGGGAAAATTAGGTTCAGGGAATCGATGCTACTATCGATACTATCGATACCTTACGATTCTGGCATCGATACGTATCGATACCGGAAATTTAGGTATTTTTGCCGAGCCTGGTGTGGAATACCTTGCCACTATATCCATCCAGTCCCGGAAAACACACGTCTCTAGGTTGAGAGAAACCGCCAACAGCAGTTAGTAAGATTGCGCAGTGCTTCTTAAATCTTTGCTTGGTCCCAAGATCAAGGAACGACACTTCCCACTCTTGTCGTTCTAAGGACCATTTGGCACTTAAGCATTCGCATCTGAACCTGATGTGCTGGCGAAGATCGAATTTGTCAGCGGTGTTCTCAATATCTACAAGACTGTCAGCTGCGGAGTAAATTTTGGGACCGAAAAATGCTGTTTACTGACACTGCAGAATTTCTTCCTGCTCTGCTAGCTCTTGTGACCAATCGGGATTCAGATTGAAGCTGAACGAATAGAGATGGATGGGGACGTCGGACCCACTAGAAATATATTAACACTTCGAGAGGATGTTGGTTAGGGGTTTACTACATACCAGCCTGGATAAGTATTTGCTCTCCATGTTCCTCCAAGACCTTCGCGTTTCTCGTATATCTGACCACTTAGTTTTGGGTGATAAAATTGCGATACGACATACCTCAAAATTGCTGTACCCAAGCTTCCACTTAAGCGTATGCCCCATGGCAATACCGGCTACCCCAGCACCCACGACAATAGTCTTTGGGTCCGACATAGTTTAAAAAACAAGCACTATTGCAGTATTTTGCGCCTGTATCATCAAGCCTGGAAACCACGCCCTGTGTTCAAAGCCCACGGCTTGGAACTGAATCGGAACGACAATGTAAGGGGTCCCTTGTCCCAACGTGAGGCATTCAAAAACTTCTGAGCATACGCCAGGTCTAATCAGATTACCGTTAACCACAGGACGGGAATGCTGGAGTGCGGGATGTGGCTTTCAAATTACTCCTGAACGGGTTAAGCGAGACGCATTTCCGCAATCCCGCAATCCCGCTGACCAACCTTTCAACTTCCATCAATTCATACCCGCCTACGACTGCACCGACGGTCACCCTTCACGACAAATTCGTACTTGTATGATGGCAAACTGCCTAGGCTGAAGAAAGAGGAGCTTGGTCATGGGAACTATCCCCACTCTGACGTTTTCATCCACAACAACGGGTTTCCCGAATTCCCCAGATTCTCCACATCTCTAATTCCCCAGATTCCGCCGAATGGACTAGATAACCGATGTGAAATCCCTAACATTGCCGCTTGCTCTGCTATAGTACCCGCTTCATAGTATTAAGGAGTCTCCCAGTTTTCAATTTACTTGTCGATCTCCTCTTCGCCTGCTGCAGCGTCACCAAATCAACATGGCGAAATTCACCAAAGCCCGGTTTGGGAGCAAGACATCATATCGTATGATGTCAGTCAGTTGCGCTCTTGTAAGTGTCTTATACTATCTTGACAGTCTTGCATGAAAGGGAGTTGAGTTGAATAACGAGATTAGGCATTCGCGCTCTATGGCTACGACGCCGGCGTTCTTGGAGGTGTTCAAAACACCAAGCCCTTTCTCGACGCGATCGGAGTAAGCTTATCTGAAAGATTCAATGAAGAAGTAGCCGGCTAACACATTTAGGAATCCAACAGGTGTCTACGATATCCCCATGGTAGCTTCATCCTATGTTTTGGCCGCGACCGTCATCTCAGCCTTGGTCATCTTTATCGGCATGCCCTTTGGCAGACGGGGCTGTATCTTAATCGGTGACATGTGTGTAATTGTTGGGTCAGCAATTCAGGCCTCAGCCATGTCAATGCCACATATCATTGCCGGGAGAGTTATTTGCGGTTTCGGAATTGGAGTAAGTTCCGTCTTCATAGTTGCTGAACTGTTCAATGGTTATTCTAACAGTTAGAAAGTTCATCTCCAGCACAGTGCCAACCTACATGGCGGAAATGGGCATCACGAAAGAACAGCGTGGACCAGAAGTTGCTGTTCAATGTGCATGGCTAATCACTGGAATTGCAATTGCTTACTGGATCGACTTTGGGTTCACTCGGACTCAGCATCAGATCTCTTGGGTAAGAATCCTTCGCCAACTACTCCCACTGCGAAGACACACTGCTGACATCGAATAAAGCGCTTCCCCATTGCATTCCAGGCTGTTTTTGCTATCGTCTCCTTTGCTCTTCTCTGGTTTCTTCCAGACACACCACGTTGGTACTATGCCAGAGACAGGATCGAAGAGGGGGATTCAGTCCTCATGTTGCTTCACGATAAAGGCATCGATGACGAAAGTGTGCAGATGCAAAGGAAGGAGATTTTGTCTTCCATCCAAATGGAAGCCGAGAATGAGAACAAACTCAGTCTCTTGAGTCTCATCTGGGACAACACTGAGCTGCGAGTTGGCCGACGGATCCGTATCTCGTTTCTCATTCTCAGTATTCAGCAGATGATGGGTATGTGTCCTAACTTCTCCCTTCCAGACAGCCTTAGCTAAAGATTTACAGGAATTAATATGCTGGTCTACTACAGCACTCGAATATTTGCAAACATTGGTCTGTCGCCCTTTTTGTCCCAGCTCCTCGCTGCTGTGATGAACACCATTTTCGCAATCGGGACATATTTCACACCAGGAACTATTGAAAGGTTTGGAAGACGGCAAATCATGCTCTGGACGGCCCTTGGCTGCGGTGTTTCCATTATGATATTTACCATCATGATCGGGTTACCGAATCAGACACCTGCAACCCAATGGACTGCAGTTGCATTCGTCATCCTATACAATCTGTTCTACGGATACGGCTGGGTTGGATGCCCCTGGCTATACGGACCGGAGGTTAGTTGTTTCATAAGAACAATCAAACGTGCCAATACTAACACATACCGACCTGCAGATTGCCCCTCTGCGATATCGACATTATACAGTGTGTCAAATGATTTAGCTTGATTTGATTATCGCCTCTGAATCAAATCAAATCAAGTCAAAATCTACTTAATCAAATCATAATCAACTATAATCAGCTATAGTTAATTATAGTTAATTATTTAGTCACGTGACCGTGCACGTATACTCGGAGATTAGAAAAGCGAGATAAGGCTAAAATAAGGCTTAGGCTAGCCCGTATCCGGTACCGCTTAAGGTGCTCCTTACTAAATCGGGTATCGCGCCGCTTGGTAAGCAAAGTAGCACGAGCCGAAAGCGCTAAAATCTCCTCGATTTTCTAGTAATTTCTCGCTACCTTATAAATATTATTATTATAAGTAAAATAGCTAAAAAAAAACAAGCCCTCTTATAAATAAGCGCTTTAATATTAGGGAGTTATATCTAATTAGACGCTTATTAAAGAATCTTCTAGATTATAGAAGTTTTATATATAAATAAGTAATCTCAGGTGTAGTGTTTGCCCTCCTGGGTTTGGCGCCCGCTGCATCGGGTAAAGTGCATGCACGGGCCAGCCGCCGCTTTCAGCGTCTATAAAGTCGCGCTCCTCCACTACTCGACCATCTTCCTCTTTAATCTTTTCTCAACCCTTATTAGATCGTTGGTATATATTACTTTAATAATAATGTGTAGATAAAGCTCAATGAGTAGATTAAGAATGCGCTGGACCCGAAGGGTATTCTGGCTCCGGGCAAGAATGGAATCTGGCCTGTAAATTATGATAAGAAAGCTTGGAGGATCCCACGTATGTATTCAAGTTCTGAGTAGCAGACTAAGGTTATTCTGAGGTAGATAGTCAGGATAAGGTGCAGAAAGTCTAGGCTCTTAAAGCCAGGAGGAAATCGCACTGCCTTATCAAAGGCCACAATACCTACACACCTGTTTATAATAAGATCAAAGCTATCGAGTCTGTATTAAGTGCACGAAGTGTATGCAAGGACCGCTGAGCCGATTTTACTATCTGTCCTATGTTGATTTGCGTCCATCCCAGGCATATATGTTCGGCGGTGGAAGTTATCCAGAATTCTTGGCTGAAGAGTATGACTATATGAGTTAAGCCACTATCTTAGCGATGGCGTCTACTCTATGCATTCTTATCAGAAATCTCAAAGGGAATCGGTAGTGGTCAAATTTGAGGTTATCTAAAACTAGCCTGTAGGTAGCATTTATCAGTTCTACTGATGATACTTTGTATATCGGAATGCTATCTTTATTGTAACCTTTAGATCTGTACTAAAGTTAATGAAAAGGTTGAAAACGCTGCGTAATTTCTCGGCTTGTGGTAAGTCGTTGCTAATACTTGCAAAAAACTTGTGGTATATAGTGAGAAAACGTGACTACACAGTCTCGCCGCAAAATCTCTCATTAGGATCTGCTCCAAGGTCTAGTAGATATTTTATTATCCTAATATCCAAGTCTTTTGTAGGTTATTGTAGTTACGGCAGGATTGCGTAATTAAGCAATAGGCGTCCCTCTTTCACAATTAGCGAGTTGTCCCTATCGGGTGCATTGATAAAGATATATGGGAATACCCTATAACTTATTACGAATAAAAGGAAAGTATCATGCCATTCGCATTCTCTGGGGAATCCAAGAGGCAAGAGGCTCGACTAATAGCTTTATATTGTTTTCCTTGACCATCTCTCTAACTGAATTGTCATCGTTCGATCGAGTTCATTCATAAGAGTAATCATCTCGTCTGAATAGACTTCATTAACGAGGCGTGCGCAGCTTATTGCTTGGTCCAATAATCCCCAGTAGCCTAGGTGATATATTTCCTCTGACAGAATGTGGTTCATCCGACCAAAGTCAAGAGCCTTGAGCTGAAGGACAACTGACTTTAAGATGGAGAGATTCGGATCAAAACGTTTGTATGAGGTGAGGCTGACTAAACCGTTCCAGATTTCATCTTCTTCTAAGAACACGCGAGCGGTTTGGTGGGAATAGGAAACAAGGCTATTATGATGGCTTTTATTGAAATATATTCAGTGTGGGCAAAAACTACTCAAGCTACTCAAGCTACTCTAGAGTAGTCTTGAGTAGAGTAGAGTAGAGTACTACTCTAGAGTAACTCAAGAGTAGTCACGTGTAAGCTACGTAAATATAGTAAATCGATATTTATTTGATTATTAATAAATAAATAAGGTACCTATTAAGTAGCACTATATAATTTAAGTTAGAGCTTATATAAGGTTACTTAAAAACTACTTTTCTTCTATATAAAACATAATTCCCTCCTCGAAATCTTTCTTTTCCTTCTTTCTTTCTTTCTTTACTTTTTACTTCTTCTAATTCGTCTTTAAATAACCCCTAGCTTTTTAAGCAAGATATTATCTTAATAGTTCTCTTATTAAGTCTATTATATAATTTAGATATAATAAGTATACCTTAAGAGAAGACTCTGCCCTTAATCGCTAAGAAAGCTTAAGAATATATTAAGGTTCTACCTTACTTACGAAGCCCCGCTACTACTTGATTAGGTAGTATAGTGGCGCTAGACTCGGGACACCCCGGAGCCTTATCTAATTAAGCTAGCGTATCACGTGTTTTTTTATCACGTGCATACTACTCAACTACTCTAGAATATTCTAGAGTAGTTGAGTAGAGTATTGAGTAGAGTATGAGTAGTGAGAAATTTATTTGAGTAGAATATGAGTAGGGCCCACTACTCTACTCTACTCTACTCATTTCCCACACTGAATATATTTGATCATTTGCGTGGTTGTTGAGAAACCCAGCTGTTAGTGATCGAATCATATTCGATGTGTTGGAGATGGCTCGCAATTCTTCTTCGGGCGCGAGAATCTGGATTGAAGCGTGAATAGCCGCCTCCTGGGGATATTGTAACGCGTAGTGAAGGCCGATTATTGTGAAAACTGGTTCTGATATTTCATCAGACATCCGATCAACGAGCTGTGCCTGGGAGGCTCGGAGGATTTGGAAGATCTCGGACGCTCTCTGGCGATCAATTAGCTTGATTCTTCCCAGCATCTGGTGATACAGGCCGCCAAGCTCACTAGGAAGCTCAGTAACCTTTTCGTTGAGGAATGATATCGACTCGCTTTGGTGCAAGTGCCGTCGTAGGGATTTGCAGTGTGTCAAATGAATAGAGTAAAATAGAATAATAGCTCTTACTCTTATTTTATTCAAGCTTAAAACCCGTTACTCTTATTTTATTCATATATTATTCAAGTTATTCATGATTATTCATGAATAACTTATTTAAAGCACGTGATCTATGCACGTGATTAGGCTAGCCTAATCAAGTATAACCCCGGAGAGGCTTACACCTAGCGTCACCTCGCTACCCAATCAGGTAGTAGTAGCGCTTAGTAAGCGAATCGAACCTTAGTAATCATTAGTTTATTTATTATAGAAAATTAGTATTTAAGTAGCCTTATATGAGTATTAGCTTAGCTTATATAAGGCTACTTAATAAATACCTTAGTTCCTCTTTTAAAACTTAAATATATGTCAATTTACTATAATTATTTGACTTCCACGTGATATCCACGTGGTTATTCATGGTTATTCATGTTATTCATGAATAATTATTCTATTTTACTCAAGTTATTTAAGATATTAGTTACTCATATTTTATTCAAGTTATTCATGAATAATTCATGAATAACTTGAATAACTTGAATAATCCTTTGACATACTGGGGATTTGACAACAAGGCTGGCCCACAGAAAGACACCATCCGACTTCTGTACAATTTCCCTGACCAGTTCTTGGAGCTCGTGCTCTTGTCCATCTGAATTTCGGAGTAAAGCGCCCTCATATAGGGAGGACTGCACGAATTGCTGGATATTAAGAAAGGTGAGATCTTGAAGTCTCAAACTTGGAAAGCCAGCAAGCGTAGTCTGAATGGCGTGTTTAGGCCGGCTCGAGACACAAGCTTTGACGTTTGGAATGAGGGCGAGTTCGCGGACAAGCCTCACTATTACCATCATATCAAGGTCATCTGAGTCGTCTCTACCATATTCATCCAGTCCATCAATGAAGAGACACAAGCAAGCTGCTTTGGAAAAATCCTCGACTACAATACGGAAAGCAAGCGTTAGCTGCTGGATTCTCAATCCAATTATTGGGAAACTGTTGATATATGCTCCGAAAACCTTGTTCATAACTATTGAAACCAAAGCTGGCTGTTCTGTTAGTATTTGATGTAACAATGACCTTTTCAAGCCTTCCAGTGAGCGTTGAAGAATACTGCCGCTGTTCCAAAAAAAGAACTGTGCTATGGTAAGTGGACGAGTGCTAGCCCAGCGGCGTAGAAATTGAAAAGTTCTTGGATCACGATATATCAAGTTCATCAAAGTTGATTTTCCGGATCTAGCCTTCCCCGAAATCTAATATAAATCGGTTTTATGAGAAAGCTATTGAACAAAATCGTAATGCGGTTTGTCCGCCTCATCCAATATCTAGCCGAAAGTTTTCTCGCGCGGGGGTAGAAGGCCATCAAAACGGTCATTCATTGATTCAAATGACAAGGTTCTTAGGAAGAGCTCTTCAAGTGATTTGTCCTTGTTAAGTTCGGGTTACGGGTTACGGCTAATTTCCAGTGATGCCTTGATCTGAGAGGCCTCAGGAGTTCTGGCTAATAGTACCTGTGGTGGTCTAACAAGTGAAGGTTGAATACTACGCGAATTGGTCCTTTTATGTGACTGGTTATCTCCCGAGGGTCCTTTTGGAGGAGCTTCCACAATGTCCCGAGTTCGAGGGTGTTTTTTTCGCCTCGTCGTCCGTGATAGCAGCTTGACCAAATAAATCGAACGATCCTCTATTAGATCAGTAAGGCCGTAGTAGATCGCAGGCATAGTATTTGTAAGGGCATTAACTCGATCGAAGCGTTTAAGTCGGTGGAGGAGGTCGTTGTGAATACTTTTCACCCTGTTATTCTTGATGCTAACTTCTTTTAGCTGTGCCACGAGGTTTGCCGTGAAGGTTTCTTCGCTAGTTAGGGGTGTATCGCGATCGAACCCGTAAGCAGCTATTACTTCCACCAAGCCATATTTTCGGACACGACTTTTTCGGACTAAGCTTACTACCTTGTAGTAATCAATTAATATAAGGGTATCAGACACCGTGTCGAGGAGAAGCAATATTTGCACACTACTCTATTCGACGACTTCTGGGGACTCCGGATCGTCGACGCTAAGCGCAAAGTTTCAGTAGCGGTCCACTAATACTATATACTATACTAACCATGTCTAGACCGAATCGCGTTCATTAGTGATTCTACTATAACTAGCGTAGTAAAGAATCAGAAGGTTTCTAATACTATCATTATTCGCCAAAAACTCCAAGATTTTCGAGGTAAGAGAGTAATGAGGATTTGTGATAAGTATTTTCTATTCTTCGACTTCGTAGTTATAAAATACATCGAATACTTCTTATAGCTCACATAATTAGTCAAATATACGGAGGTCACCACGTTCCTAGCTAAGTAATAGAACATGAACTCGGTTATATTAGTGTGGTA
Organism: Hyaloscypha sp. PMI_1271; assembly: GCA_021399465.1. NCBI lineage: Eukaryota > Fungi > Ascomycota > Leotiomycetes > Helotiales > Hyaloscyphaceae > Hyaloscypha > Hyaloscypha sp. PMI_1271. Next base: position 1,943 of record JAJTUS010000182.1, on the reverse strand, counting down.
TCAAATCGGCCATAGTAGCTATTATCGAGATAGCTTCGGAAGGCGTTACGATATTCGACTTACCTAGAAACGAGTATAATTATCATCAGACATGATGGGGATCTCGTACTAGCCATAGGTTAGGACTACTAGGCTAGGGGGAGGATACGAGTAACTTGCTTTATTATATGGCCTCCGCTATTCACAGGCTATGGAGGTTAACTTTCAGTATCATTGAGTGTTTCGGAGTCGTATCTAAGGCACGTATAAATATTGCGTGATCTATATAGACTCTGTTCGGACCAGAGTTTATGATTACAAAATTGGGATATTATAAAGACTTAGTACCTTGTCTTTCAGGCGATATCTGTAGTATTCCGTATTAGGCTGTAATATTTTTTAATTAGCCTGTTATTAATAGTAATATCGCTAAAACTTACCTAAAATAACCTAATACTCTTTCGCGTAGTACTACTCGATATGTAGTTAATACTATTTTATCTAATTTTCCGAACGATATCCTATGTATCTAAGCCCACACTTCTGCTTAACTAAATATACACAGTAGTCATCGAAAGTGTGAAGTTCAAAGGTTTATTTAAGTAGACTTAGGCTATTAGAAAGGAAACAGCCCTATCGATATGTTTTCACATCTCGCTGCTAATTATACCAAGTCTATAAAAAGGTATCCTTATAGACACGCTTTCTATGAGCCAGAGCTATTCGACGCTTTATATCCTAGTATATACGGCTATCTCAACGAACTCGGTTAGTAGTAGCCGATTACGGAGGATTTGAATAACCTAGAAGCCCTAAAGCTTGAGGGATTTTCCGTAAGTAGTACCCTAGATAAGGCGCTTCCCCGGAAGCACAAATAGGGACCAAAAATATCAAATGCTATTACCTATACTAAGACTAGCCTCAAAGCTAGAGTATCTTTAGTACCTACTAGTATTCCGGTAGACGTATCGGTTCTCTTTAACTACTAGTCTTTAATAGATTTTGGAGCTATACTTATATACCCCGAGACAGTTATTTAAGAAGGATTTTACTACTAGGAGCTATTTAGGAAGTAGGTATTTAATAATACTACTACGATTCTTAAGGCGAAGCCTAACGCGAAGACTAATAGTTTTTGGGTAGTGACTACTACTAACTTTACGATAGACGTTTGGACTAATACCCGGACGAGTAAGGATATACAAGTTTCTATTACATTTAAGGTAGATATAGTATCTACTAGCGAGATAGTACCTTCTGGCGAATTCTATAGAGTAGACTTAGCTAGCGGGTAGAACTATACCCTATTAGAGGTTTGAGAGCCTGAGATACGTACGTATTAACTTATCGAACTAATAGATATATAGGGAGATAATAAGCTAGTTATTTTCTTTAGCGGATTATACTTCAAATATAGATAGCTACCTCTTAGTCGGGTAATATAATCCTATAATCCAAGTTACTCTACTACTAAATACTGAATAGAAAAGCCTACGAGAAGTATATAGTACCGAGCTATCTATGGTTACTAATCCCGAAGATGAAAATAGGATATATTAGGTCGAGTACGAAGCTATCGGTTTTGGTACGAAGTAGTAATATAATAAATTTGGCCTTACTTAGATAGCTTACTATAGAGTATCACGGGTCATATCTTAGTATTATAGCTTTTACTAATCTAATATAGAGGTATTCTTGAATATCTCGTAATCATATCTATAATATTAGCTATTATATTATTCGGCTTCTCGGTTAGGGATTTCCTTACTATTACAAACCTTATTACTAGTATAACTAGCTCCCTTAAGGTCTCAGGTAGCTCCTCTTCTAATTATCCAAGAGCTTATCTATGAACTAAACCTTCTATAACACGCCTTAATAGATATCGAGCACCTTACTAGTCTACTATCGGAGCTGCCTAGTATAAATATAATCAAATATTTAGCGCTGAACTAGTAATATAT
>JAJTUS010000181.1:0-105575 GCA_021399465.1 Hyaloscypha sp. PMI_1271 | reverse complement strand
ATATTTAGCTTATATAGAGCTTATCGTCGCGTGAAGATCTCTACTTTAATCACGAAAAGTCATACTTAGCTTATATTTAATATATACGGGGCTCATTTTCGTGTGAAGATCTCTACTTTAATTACGAAATATTACGTAAACACGTCTATTTACTCCTTTAGTTTAATTAAATATTAAGTAATTAAGCCTAAGCTTTAAGACTTATCTCTTATAATCTTCTTAATCTTCTTTCTTTAATAAACACTTCGTAAGCTATTTAAATAGATCAAATCACGCAAGAATAGAGGGAGGACTTAGTACAATAGGTAAATAGTATTCTAGTAAGTTCTATATATATTTAGTATATCTTAAGTATATACCTAACTTATATCTAGTAGATACTTTATTCTTTAAAGTCAAGGAATTACTCTTAATAGAATAGCGAAGGCGAGAGTACTATGAATTTTCATATAACTTATAGTAGTTCTTATAAAGATACTCTCTCTATAAGAAGTAGAAATAGTTAATATAAGAATATACTTATTTAGGTACTATTTCAGATAAGGTTAAGTTAAGTATATTTTCTATCCTAGTTCAATATATACTTAATATATACTTATTTATTTAGTCTAAAGTTTAACTTTTCTACGAGATATTTATAGAATCTTATTAAATAGTAAGGGATTATTTATAGATATACTTAGTATAGGCTAACTATATATAGAGTATAGCCCCCTAGCTAGGTATAGAAATTAGTTATAATTAATACTCTTAAGTAATTATTTATGAGATATTTAATACTCCTAATATACTTTTATATCCAAAAACAAGCTCTTAAGACATAGCTTACTTTATTCCTTAAGTAAATACTACCTTATTATAAGTTAGTACAAAGTCACTTATATAGGAATTCGCTTATCGGGAGATATTAAAAGTATACTTAGTAGACATCTAGTATATACTATAGCTAATTTTTCTTAGATTTAATAGTCTTTATTAAATAAGACATAATACCTAATTATACTTAATATTCTCAGAAAGGATAATAAGGGGAAAGGGTATAAAGTATAGCATTTCTCATACTCTTATTCTAGAATTTGGTATTATTAATACGTATATCTAGATATTCTTAGTTTAAGCCTAGTATATAATAATGTTTAATTATCTAGGATCTTTAATATCTATAAATAGGCCTCCTAACGAGTAACTTAATACTTAACTCATAAGTTTATTAAAGTACTTATAGAGGGCTACTATAATAGCTTTCTTTAGAACTAGAATCACGATTTATATACTTACTAGTACCTAGATAATAGGGCAACTTGTAATTCAAGTCTTTAGCCTCAAGTATTTAAAAAGAATAACGTGAGTATATACTAAATATATATTAAGTATATACTAATTATATATAGTATATATTCATTAGATATAATCTAAGTACAAATAAGGAGCTATAGTACTATTATAAGCTAATTCAAGAGCTTAACTCTCGTATTAATCTAGATTACCTTAGGAGCCTTATAAATAATAGATATCTTAGTAAATATAATATCTATATATTTATTAGTTACTCTAGTACAAAGCGATTAAAGTATAGTAAGTATATGTTTTTGGAATATATTAGGTATATACTAATAGTATATAAGGTATAACTACTCTTAAGGCTAGGGAAAACTTATTTGTTATAATAAGTATAGTACTTTATAGGACCTCTATATCCCTTATAATATTCTATAATTTCTCTTTCTTATTCTTATAACTAGGAATTCGTATTCCTATTACCCTCCTTTACTTACTCGAATTCTAATTAGGTAAAAGGAGATTTATTAATAAGAGCTTAAGGACTTAACAAATATTCAAATTTTGATAATATCACTAGGTATATATAGTATATAGATTATATACTAAGTATATAGCTAATTTATTATAACTGAGTTTAAGAAGACTACTAACTATTATTACTTTATAAAACGTATAAAGGTATAATTTATATATGGACTTAATTTAGGCTAGGTATATATAGACCTTCGTTAGTAAATCCACTAGTATAAGAGACTTTCTTGATTTCCTAATAGAACTTACCTTATAGGTTAGTATATACTAAGTATATCTTAAATCTATACTAATACTATATTTACTAGGTACTCTTCGTAAGTTTATTTTTAACGAGAGATAACTAAATTCTAAATAGTTCTTTTAATAAAAATAGATATCTCCTTATAGTAAATACTTTATTTTTATATATTATACTAAAAAATAAGCTAAGGCTTAGCTTAAAGTACTTTATACCTAAATAGACTTTTCTTTTAAGATAGTTATAGGTATAATTATAGTCTTCTCACTTATTAGGTAGTGTAATATAGCTTAGTATAAGTTTAGTATATATAGAGTATATACTAAGCTAACTTTAATAAGATACTTACTATATATATATATCTTCTCTAATCTAAATACTCGAGCTAGTTTTTTTTAATTATTTAGTATATTATTCGAATACTTAGGAAATATAGTAAAGTAGATAATATACTTTAAATATATTCACGGGAATGGGCTTATAGTCTTTATAACTAATCTTTATACTAAGCAAGCACCTAGTAAGTAGATACTTGGTATATATAATATATAAGCTAATAATAGTAAGGCCTCGGAGACTACTTATATATATTTAATTTATCTCGGACTTAGGATAAGTATTTATAATATATTATAATCTTTTATATAGTCTATATTAAGCGTAACTTTACTAAGAAGTTCCTAAAGTATCTAGTAAGATACTTAATTCTGAATTATATATTTATAGTATAAACGAAGGAGGAGATTACTAAGTATATATGTGTCATATATAGAGAGTATCCTAAGCTTAAGCCTTAGGTCATGAATAAGTCACTACTATAGCTTCTTATAGGGCTTTATAAATTAGAGTCAAAGATATTAATTAAGGACTAGATATATATAAAAAAGCATATAAGTGACTCTAAGATAAGTTATTTTTAAGAGAATAACTTTATTAGGTGAGGGTAGACCTTAGTAGCTTTAATACTAGGGTAAGTACTTCGATTATATATAGAGTATATACTAATTATCTACTAGGATCTATCTTTATATTAATAAGCTTTACGAATAAGTAGAGACGTTTACTAAAAAGGGAATTAACTTAACTTAGACTAATCGAAGTAAAATAAATTAGTAAGTAATATTAGATTAAAAGAGAAGTAAGTCCTATATCTGAGAATATACCTAGTATACTAATAGTATATATAGACTCAAAGTTTAAGAAGGTAGTTATTAGACATTAATATAACTCTATAATTCTATATAACCCTGAGAACCCTTATTAAGTACTATTCGAGTTTAATAAGTACCTTATACGCTTATTTAGTATATAAATTAATCACGAGCTACTCTAAGCTAGGAGTGAATATTAGAGTCCTTATTTAATACCTCCCTTATTTACCGAGTATACGCCTAGTATACGCTATACTAATATAATAATTCCAGCTAATATAATTCTTATTAAAAGTACTAGCTTAGTATATACTAAGGATATAGAACCTCTACCTTTAAATTAATAATAAGGACTTAGTAGTAGATATAAGCGACGTTTTATAGAAATAGACTTTACTAATATTATGAGCCCGACCTCAAAAGTCTGTGTTTTTAGGGCATTTCGCTAACGATTATCTACTGAAGAGAACTTTAATAATTTTAACCTATATCGTAATTACTTAGAATAAGGCGTCTAAACTCGATTTGGCTTCTTTTATCTTATGTGCGTGAGTTTAAAGCTAATATGCTTTATAGTTATTAATTAATTACAAGATAAAGTCATTGACTTAGGTTTCGCGGGGCCTGAAAATGTCGCTAAAAACACGGACTTTTGAGGTCGGGCTCGTTAAGGTATTATTAGAGGCTAAGTCCAGGAACTTGAGGAGTAAGAGGCTTAATTACAAAGGATTAAGGTTCTCTAAGCTAAAAAGCGAAAATTATAACGTGAGATAGTAAAGAAGAGATAAATAGTAAATATATATACTCTATATAGTTTAAGTATATATAAGAGTAACTCACTAACTTATTTATATAATTCTATAGAGACGTCTAAGAAGTACTATTTCGGTATATACTTCGTATATTCTTTAGTGAAACTACCTCGGGTATTTAATTAACTAAGCCTTTTAGTATATACTATACCTATTATAAATACTTTAGACTTACTTAGTAAAGATAAGTAATAACTAGTAAGAGACCCTAGCTATATACTAAGCCTATACTAAGTATAAGATAAGTATTTCTCGGGTTTAGCTCTATCTTTCCTTTAAAACTTTAATTAATAGTAAGTATATACTTACTATATACTCTATATAAGCAACTATTAAGGAGGACTATAATAATGAACTTGTTCTTAATAGCCCTACTTTTTTAAACTAATAAGGATAGTATTATAGTATATTTAATTAAATACTCTATAGCTTTAATTTAATTAATTAAACCCTAGGTCTAATTCCATAGGTAAATCGAGACTAGGATCCGCTATTAAGAGTCCAAGTACGAGCTATAAGCGAGCGAAGTATATTTTAAGTATATATACTAATTGTACTATAGAAGTATATACTAAATTTTCTTAGTTTATACGAATACGCTAATTAAGGCTAGCGAAAATAATAGTAAGTATATACCGAAAATATAAGAACTAAGTACTAATATATATTAGCTACTCTATAACCTCTTATAAAGCTCTCTAGAGTTAATATTCTTATATAAGAACTTATTAAATAATACTTAATAAAGATAATACTAACTCTAAATAGCTATAATCTAGATCTTAGTAGTAGATAAATATATAGCTCATTTTTTAAAGATAATCCTATAGTAAGTATCTAGTTAGTATATATATAATATATATTATACTAATATTCCTAGTTTCGAAGATATCTTTATAGAGTATACCTAGGTTCTTATAAGTTTAGTATATTACTATATACTAAGTATATACTAACTAGATACTAGTCTTAAGCCTAAAGAAAGTTAATCTCACTATACCTAAAAAGGTTATAGGTTAAAAGTAAGAATTCCCTTATTTTTATCTAGACTTATACTAATTAATTAAGTGTAATTTAATGCTTTATCTTACTTAAAAGCTAGTAAAAAGCTCGATATATAACTTAATCTCTAGTATAAGAAAAATTCTAGCTTTACTTATACTTAGTATATACTAATAACTCCTTTTTAGAATAAGGCCTAGTAGTAGTCTTATTAAAACCTTTATTCGATAACTCGAGTTAATTACGTTAGTATCTTATACTAAATAAAGATAGAAAGCTTACTTTAAATAAGGTAAGTAATCCTAGGTTTATATTAAAATTCGGGACTAAATTTCATCGTAGAGATAACTATAATAGGGGCTTAGTAAGTATATACCAAATATAAGCCTAGTATATACTAATAATACTAGATTAATGTAATCTAGGATATCTTATTACGTGAGAAGATAAAAGCAAAATTTGAGGTATTTAGATACCTTTATTATTATTATATATATATACTAATCTATAATAGCGAAAGTACTTATAAGTAGTCTTTAAACTTCTGAATAAATAACTAGGTACTAAGACTATACCGAGTCTATAAGTTAGGGTCAAAAAGCTACTAGTAGCTCACGACTATATACCTAGTATATACTTAGTATATACTATTTATATAGCCTACTTACTATTTCCGCGAAAGTATATCTTTAGGCTACTAATTAAGATATTACTTAAGGAGCTTAGGCTACTAGTATATCTTATATATATCTCGTCTATACTAACTATATACTAATTTTCTAGACTTCACCTAAGAGTCTAGCTACTTAAGGAGGAATAGGGAGGGGAAATAAGGTGTGTCTATATTATATATATACTAGTTATATACTTACTATATATAGAAAGCCCCTAAGAGTCTAGCTAACGAAGGAGGAGTAGAGAAAGAGAGCGAGGTATATCTATATTATACGTATACTAGCTATATACTTACTATATATAGAAAACCCCTGAGATTCTAGCTAGTAAAGGAGGAGTAGAGAAGGAAAGTAAGGTATATCTATACTATACATATACTAGCTATATACTTACTATATATAGAAAGCCCCTAAGAGTCTAGCTAGCGAAAGAGGAGAGAAGGAGAGCGAGGTATATCTATACTATATGTATACTAGCTATGTACTTATATTATCTAGGCACTACTTACTCTAGTTAAGTAGAAGCCTCAAGTCTTAGTTAAGCGTACTAAATAGACTAGTAAAAGACTAATTAAGAGGCAAACTACAAAGGTATTATCTACTAAAGTAGTAGTAGAAAGCGAGGTTAGTTTACCTTTTTATATATATATAGTATATACTAATAATAATTCTAGGACAAATAATAATTAAGAACTCTACTACTTAAGGTAAGTCTATATTAGACTTATATAAATACTATACTAATAGTAAATAGATAATACTATTACTTCTTATTAGATTACTTGAGAATTATAGAGTATATACTAAGGTAATACTTAGTATATACTAAGAACTTCTAATACTATTTACTAATATAATTTATAGCCTACTCCTTTTAAGGAAGCTCTATTATTAGTACTACGTATAATACGGGGACATAGTTTAGTAAAGGTAGCCCCTTTAAAGGGATAGCTAGCTAAGCTAAGGAAGAAGCGAAGACTAAATAATAATCCTTAAAGTAAGCTAAGTATATACTAACTATATATATAACTAATTATCCTTTAGAACTAAATACTAACTTTTCTACTAATATTTATAATAATTTTAGTATAGATTAGATAGTCTTTAATAAAATATAGTGTTTAAAGTTATCTTTTATTTAAATTCAAGGTCTTTAAAGTATTTTCCTTAAAAGAAGTAATTAGAAAAAATAAAGTATATATTTGCCTTATTTTAAGTATATACTAAAGCTAAGCTATAAGAGAGAGTTTATATTCTAAACTATATAGAGAAGGTTTTCCTACTAAGTCTAAGGACTAGAATAAGTCGAAAATATCGATAATAGGTATAAAGCTAAGGGTACTCTTATAGGAGGTTTAGGTAAAGATAATTAATATAGTATATACTATGTATATACCAAGTATAGGTTATATCTAAGCTATAGGAAATTACCTATATTCTAATCTATATAGAGAAGGTTTTCCTACTAAATCTAAGGACTAAAGTAGATTAAAGACATCGATAATAACTCTATAGTAGATTCTACTCCTATTTAAGGTTTAGGTGAGGGAATTTAGTATAGTATATACTATATATACGCTAAGTATAAGTTATATCTAAGCTATAGGAAACTACCTATATTTTAATCTATATAGAGAAGGTTTTCCTACTAAATCTAAGGACTAAAGTAGATCAAAGATATCAACAACGACTCTATAGTAGATTCCGCTCCTATCTAAGGTTAAGTGAGGGAATTTAATATAGTATATACTATATATACGCTAAGTATAAGTTATATCTAAGCTATAGGAAATTACTTATATTCTAATCTATATAAAGAAGGTTTTCTTACTAAGTCTAAGGAGTAAAAAGCAGCCGAGATTAAAGACGAATATCTAGTCTTCGTTATTATATTCATGAATAATATCCTGAGGTTTTCGTTAATAGGTTTAGATCTAATTCTACTCCTATTTAAGGTTCGGGTAAGAGAATATAATATAGTATATACTTAGTATATAGCTAGTATATACTAGATCTAAGCTATAGGATATTACCTATATTCTAATTTATATAGAAAAGGTATTCCTACTAAGTCTAAGGACTAGAATAAGTCGAAAACATCGATAATAGGTATGAAGCTAAGGGTACTCCTATAAGAGGTTTAGGTAGGGACAATTAATATAGTATATACTATATATATACTAAGTATAGGTTACATCTAAGCTATAGGAAATTACCTATATTCTAATCTATATAGAGAAGGTTTTCTTACTAAGTCTAAGGAGTAAAAAGTAGCCGAGATTAAAGACGAATATTTAGTCTTCACTGTTTTATCTATAAATAGTATCCTAAGGTTTTTATTAATGAGTTTAGATCTAGAGAATATAATATAGTATATGCTTTTCATATGCTTAGTATATATAGAATCTAAGCTATACTAAATATTCTCTCGCCTTAGGGTCTTAAGGGGATATACTACTAATTATAAACATAACTTTATTAGTATACTTATAAAGTATCCGATAGTCTTAGCTTAGAAGGATCGGTTATAAAGGATTTTCTTAGCTTCCGTGACTTTGTGTCTATGTATAGTATATACTAAGTATATATCGAAAATAGGGAGGGCGGAGGTCGGGGTTAGAAGGAGGGTGTGAACGAGGGGAGGTATCTATATATTATTAAAGATAATAGATATAGTGTGATTTTTGGTGAGGAAAGTTGATCCCTACTATAGAAAATACAAGGGTATTCTCGCTAATTAATAGTAGTAATTAGCTTAAGCGATAGTAGGGCTTAGCTACTAGCTCCAAAGAAGGCGTGTCACTTACGGCGCTATGCCTCTGAAAAGACTGCTTTAGCCTGGGTTAGGAAGGGTTTGAAGAAGATGCAGATTAATAGAAGATTAATAAGCAGTTTACTAGGTATATAATGAGACTATACTAGTATATAAGGCAATGCTCTTTTTACATCTTACTTGTCGCCTTATTTTCCTTTAGGTTTTATAAGACGTGTTTTTCTTTTATATAATAATTAATTCTATTAAAAGTATGTATAAAATTACTTATTATTAAAAGTGTAAAATAATTACAAGACTCAATAACTATAAATATAAATAAACAACTATAAATAACCTTCATTATTCTTACATTTTTGCTCTATAGAACTTAGCTCAACCGTAATTTTGTGCGAGCATTTTCGTCTGGTCCCTGCCTCGTTCTCATTATTCTGTTCGACGATAAGCATGTCTCGTTGAATCAAAACCAAGAATTCGCGAAAGAATTCGGTGCAGTTACGCTTAGAGCGAAGATCGCTCATCATCTGTCATTGCAGCCAAGTCAGTGTCAATTTGCAATTCATTAGCGGTGGTTGATTTGAACGTCGAGGAAACGGAAAAGACTGACTTGTGTGACTGAGTCCTTCACTTTTGCCCTAGGTACCCCTGATCGCTTGTCGTTCTCAATGGCGAAAAAAGTATCAGTCCAGAAAGAGTGGTAATAAGGATCCACAGCCTCTCGCCTGTGGGCAAAATCTACTACAGCCTCCCAACTGCCGAAAAACCATGTGATGAACTCGAGATAGACGCAGCCGAGAGCCCAAATGTCCCACGAAGGACTCAACATCCAATCTGGGAGGTCGCGTTCGGGGGCTCGATATGAGGGTGAATTTGCTACCCAACTACGACTCTGGGCTGGTACCGAGCCTTTCGTGCTAAAATGAGCGATTCCGAAGTCTGTAATCTTCAATACGCCGCGCCCCCCATCGGGAAACCAAAGGATGTTATTTGGCTTGATGTCTCCATGGCGGCCAAATAGTTGTCGGAGAGTTTCTGTGCTGGTCGACTTGCTTGGCCGCATTGATGCTCTGACTTCTTTCGACTTATTTATTGGGAGGGAGTCTGGGTGGAGAAGGCCGCTTCCCGAGAAAGTTTCCCAGTGATGGATTTTGTAAAGTCCATCGGCAAGACCCTGGCATTGCTCAGCTAGCCACAGAGCGGCGGCGTCTCTGTTCTTAGGTGCCGTGGGATGAATATTTTTCCAGTATCCTAGGAGATCTGCCTCAGCCCAGGGAAATATGAGAGAGTAGTTCCCGCTTTGTTCGTATGTTGCTAAGAGTGTTATGAGATGAGCGTGAGCATGTCGGTCGCTGCTGAGGCTCTTCAAAATTCTAACTTCGCGCCTGAAGTCCTCTTTTTCAACTGTGAACAACTCTTTGACTGCGAACACTTGATTAGATCCCTGAGATTCTCAGTATCTAGTCCATATTTCTGGGGAAGATTCTATGATAAGATACATACTTCAGCGTCATGGAAGAAGCAATGTTCAGGATGAATTTTAGCCTTATATACTTGGCCAAATCCGCCGCGAGGTGCTGCCTTCTCCCAAGATGTAAAGGGAAGCATCCTCCCCCGCTGCAGCTCACAATGGACAACGTGCTCTCCATCTAATCGCTTGAAGATGGGAGCGAGCACGGTCCACTGCTGCTCCTCGAACCTGGCAATCGTGCTGCTTCTCCATTTCTGGAAGCATCGCAAGGGAGTGTCGGATGCATTCGTGCGTTCGAGCTTGGAAGGATCTCGCGACGCCTTGACAAGTGGAAGGTCGTTATCGCAGACCTCTGTTTCGAGAAATGACCTAATCCTGGACGGTCGGTCGATTAGTAGTAAGATGGCAAAAATCTTGCGGTATTCACGTCGCATCTCTCGGTGATCGTTCCGCGCGTGCTTGTAATTCTCGGTATCTAATGTCGATCTGGAACGGTCGATGTCACCGCAGATTATTCGTGCCTCTTTTTGAATGTCTCGCATGTCGGTAGGAGGCCTCCAGATCTGCAGACGCTTTCGCAGAGACTGCTCGCATCTTGCAAGCTCGAGCTCAACCGTGGTTCGGGTAATAAGTTTTGATAACTGGCCTTCGGGAATGAATTTCCTGTGGCGGTCAACCGAGCTCTGCTCCATCACGCGAACCAACTTGTCTTGTAGCCGTTCTTGTGAATCATCATAACTTAGGTTGCCCAGGAGCCATGATCCCGTTCGTCGTCGCCTGATATTCATGAGCGCTCCACTATCCACGTTCTTCGTCTCGCCGGACTCATGCCCATTCAGTTGAGGACCGGTCACGACTGAAGCATACTGGCTGCTAGCTGCTGCTCTCGGTGCGGTTTGGACATGCTGAGACCCTCCATGGGCGGGTGGAATATCCACTTTTGACCTATGAGTTATCGGCATAGCACTCTGAGACCCTGAGCTTGGTTCGCCGAATCGGGCTCCTGGAAGCTCTGAAAGATCGTCGCCTCTCTCGGTCAGGCTGAGCTCATGTATGGCATCGGTCAATTGTGTATTACGATCTACAACATTCCTATCTGAAGTTCTCTTGAGCTGTTGCATACTGCTACTGCATCTCCGCCTCCATCCTCAGCGGATACGATCAGTTCGGATTGCTTTGATGTCAGAAACCCGTTGGCAAGAGCCGCGTCGAGATTGGTATTGTGCCCTACATTTCTATCAGCCGACAGAATCAAATATTTCAGAGGTTCATTATCGATGGATGTACCTGATGGTGGTAAGTAAGCCTTTTCGATGGCGGGGTTGTTGGTCTCACTGGTAGCATTCCAAGCCTTGTCCGTCAGCGATGCCTCAAGCGTGGCCAAAAAGTAATAAAAGTGCCAGAGACCAGGCTACCTGGTTGACTGCGCCGGCTTATGTTATGTAGGACTCGAAACCATGTGAAGCAGCAAAGGATCGGGTTACTCAGCCTTCAAATGCACTCCAACAGTAAGCCTAAGTGTGCATTTGTTGGGGATAAACCAGGCGGTAGGCTGGGACTCTGATCATACCTGGCTTGACTGGGAGCCTAATCTGACCCTTCCTCTTCCAACCATCGATGCCACGGCGCATATTTTCGCCTCACGCAGCGTGGTGGTCGCCGATCATGCTTCAAGCCACCGAACGGGCTGTGGGAGGGGCGGATGCCATTGGTTGTTCGAGGGCTGCGGCTGACAGGAAGGTGGACCTACTCGCTGGCATCAACTCCCGAAGTTTGACTCAGGGGAACGGGGCGTCAACCCACTCAGATAAAGTGCTCTCATGAGCCCAGCAGTTCGCACTGATATCCTGCGGCATTGTTAAACATTTGGAATTTTCTCGCTTGTCAATTTTTGTCACCCACCATATCCTGCATCTCACGGCCGATCGAGGGTATGACGCAGCAGCGAGGAAGCAGTCGCCTTGCGGGGCAGGATCTTTGCGTTGGAGAAATCAATCCAGTCAAGCTGGCGGACAAGTTGCGTCTGGAATTTCCGGCTGGATCGTTCGAAGTTCATGTGGGAAAGCCCCGAAGCACTCACCAGGCAGCTGTTCGCTAACATCTCGGAATGCAGATGATGCACAACGTCTACAGCATCAAGGCCCCTAGACGTCTTTCACCCGTGAGACAGTCCATCACCAGTTGAAGTCGGATTTGAAGTAGACTAACTAATCCCATGCAGAAAGAGATTGCGCAATGTAGATATCCCGAACCGAGAAGGCCTGCCGGTCGGAACGGCAAGTGGGGTCGCTTATTCAGGGGTAGGCGGAGTTAGCGGACCCATACATCATCAGGGAAGCCAGTGGTTGTGTCTGATCGAGGTGAAATGTATTTGGTCGAGCAGAATTAGAGCCTTAAGAATGCATGCTTGATTCACAAGAACACCTGGTGCACCGTTGCGCGACTCGGTCATATTGCTGGCCTTCGAATTCATCATTGATGTTGGCAACTGCTGAGAGCCTTGGAGTCGTCCCTCACATTCGCACGCTACGTAACCTATTCCAATATCCACCGATCCTCCAGCCTTACTCAGCACACCACCCTGAGAAAGCGCTTTAGGCAGCAGCCGCCCAAGATTCGCCTCATTTGTCTGGTCTTGCCTGAGGGATAATGCGCCAGCCTCAGCTGCTCCCAGATTGTGGAGCGTCCTGCATGGGTTTGCTGCAAGCCACAGTACAAGTTTTTATCGATCGCGCCAATCCGTTGATGAATGGATGTCACATCCAAAGAGGAACATGGGAAACGGAGCGGCTACCAGTAGCCCGCTGAACGGGAGGGTGTGGCGCTCGATTCGCATGAGGCTCCTTTCAACTCTACGACAAGTTCGAGGCCTGACGGATAAGAGCCAGTTTGCCACTCCATTTCCCCAGCCTTGTTTACTCAACAAGCATTTCTTCACGAGCATTCCTCGATCTTTGCCGGCACTATTCTAGCTTTAGGCTCGCTGGTGAACCAACCCTACTCAAGAGAAATGGCCGAGAGTTCGGCATCTGAGGAACAAGATGCCCTGGTGGAGAGGCTCTACAACCACCTCTCCACGAGCGAATTCGACAATAATTCCCGCAAGTTTATGCCCGAAGGCGTTCTTGACTGCATTATCAAGAGGAAGTCAATCCTAGAGGCCATGGATATAGAGAATCCGAACGCTGCCGACGACCGATTGGTTAAGTTCATCCTGGAGAACGCGACGAAGATCTTTGCTACCTCAGTTTCGATCAAACTAAAATTGCTACAGCGCGCAATGCTGCTATTCAAGGAAAACAACATCCATGACGGCAAACTGCCATTTGACGACACACCGGACAGTATCCTCGCCTCTCTGGAGCCTAGCGTTGGGCGGCACAGACAGAAGAAGATATGGACCCCGTCGACAATCCATAATTTCTGCAGCGACCAGTGGAAATTCCTTACGCCGGTCTTCTCGACCGACTCGAAAACAGACATAGACAAATACGATCTTCCAATCTCGACTATTATCCCTTTCATTGAGAAGCATGCCGATTTCGACAAGGGCTCGTTTGGCAAGGTCTCCAAATACGAGATCCATCCCAACCATATCAAAGACCCCTTGAGACCGGTAAGACAACATAGAGGCGGACCATTGAATTATGAAGTTGTTCCTGATTTCGACAGGGGGTCCCGTGTCCTACAATCGTTGCCGTGAAGGAAATTTTACCAGGCGATAACGAGGATCGCGAAAAAGTGACTACGCACTGGGAATCTGAGATCAAAGCCTTGGAAAGGATGAATGAACTCGATCAGGATCACATTGTCCGCTTCATTACCGCTTTCCGCCGCTGCCGCAAAGACGGCAAAGACCACTACCTAATGTTCGAGTGGGCCGACGGGAATCTTCGCAACCTCTGGGAGAAAACTCCTCAACCCACCCTGAGCGCATCACTAGTCAAATCCGCAATCCAGCAACTCTTCGGTCTCGCCGAAGCGCTCTCTGCTGCTCATTATCTCAAGAATCCCGGTGCATCGTATCGCCATGGAGATCTAAAACCCGCCAACATTCTCCGGTTTGATGACGGCAGTGTGATTGGTAGGCTCAAAATCGGTGACTGGGGTGAAGCCAAAGAACACAACATTGTCACTGAATTCCGTTTCAACAATACCACGGCTGCATACGCAACGTGGCGTTACGCAGCACCGGAGATCCAGACTGGAGTGAACCCCAGATTTTTGAATCAATCGAAAAAGCGTCGTTCTCGCCTCTACGACATCTGGGCAATGGGCTGCATCACGCTAGAGTTTATGATCTGGCTCCTATATGGCCTCGAGGGGCTCACTAAATTCAATCGAGAGTTCCCAGATGACTCGCCATTTTACCAGATCAGCGACGAGAGCGGGGAGCGAATAGCCAGGGTACACAGCGCTGCAATATGGTGGATGAAACATATGGCGGCTGAACCCATCTGTCACATTGACACCGCTCTGGGCCGTCTTCTCGAGCTCGTCAGAGATGGCCTCCTCGTTGTCAAGCTTCCAAGACGAACGGGTTCGAACCTCAGAATGGGATCCGAATCATCCAATCTCGCCATGGGGTCCAACCTCGCTATCTGCTCGGAGCAGCTGCCCGTAACTAATGCCTCAACACAATCTGCGTCAGAGGGTATCAACAATGACTCCGACGGTCTAGCTCTGCAATCATTCGCCGGATCTCCCAAAGCGCCTGTGCCAAGCATTCCCTTAATCAACATCACCCCGGCGGAATCAGGCAGAATCCCAGTAGAACCGAAGCCGGAGCCTCCAGGACCGGCTCGACTTCTTGCCATGGACTTCAAGGGAAGGCTGGAAGAGATTATATTACATGAGAATGATGACGAGAGCTACTGGTTTACAGATGAGCCGCGCTCCATCCCTCTAGCAGATCCTAATTCATCCTACATACACAACAGTGAGACATCTCAGAGCATGTGGTTGTCGGGGCCCATGAGTGTTGGCCAAGCTGCTTCTGAAAGCCTGATGACTCCCAAGGAAGAGAGAGTATGATCTCCTTCATAACTTCAAAATTCACTAATCGAGGGCATCACTGATTTTGGATCTGTCTCGATTGTAGGTGGTTAGTGTTCCGTCTGGTCATATTTACTCGGTTAACTAAAACAATTCTTTCCGAATACTAGAACGTAAGTGCAAATCCCCTTGACATCATTTCGCTTGTATAGTCTAACTTCGAGCAGTATGTAAGTTAGCACAACAATGCTATGCGGGTTAGAGATGCAGTTAGGCTAATCAACAATCGCTGTTTTCTCGCAGGCAGTAAGTAACTCGCGCCATAACATCACCGTTTTATGCTTCGTCAAAACTACTAACCCGAGAAACAGCATGTGAGTGTGACACACTGAAGAAGTTTGTATATACCGCCGTTAACGAATTGGTTCTTTCTAAATAACAGCCGGTACGTTGTACCCCTATTATATATTCGTAACGACATTATAGCTGACGATAAATAATACAGAAAGTACGTGCTCGCTCAACACAGCATGGACGGATAATGTTGTAACAATCGTTAATCGGAAACAGCTCGACGACGAGTGGGAATTTCACGTCGACAACGAATTCGCCACTAATGTGTTTTCCACGTTCAAAGAATCCGAGCCATTTCACGTTCCCGAAGGTCGCGCATCGTCGCATCTTTGCAGCCAATGCCGGATCATCCGCGATGGGCTTTGGCGCCCCGGATTCAATATCACGTACGACACATTGACACTTAAGGGAAGGTCCGCATCTAAGGGTTGCGACCTGTGCAGCTTGTTGTGGAGGACGTGTGAGCGGCATGGTGGCACAGGAAATCAGACTGTCAAGTTCGATAGATTCGGATCTTTGCTCAAGATGAACGGCGACAGCCTTCCCGTGCTTTCTATATTTCGAAGTCCCAGTGGGTTACCCTAGCTGCTGTTAACAGCATCGCAACTTTGACTCGCTGCTGACTCCAGAGGATCAGACCTAGAGACTCGAGCCGCCGATAATATTCAGGTTGGTTTTGCTGAGCTTCCAGAGGCCGGAAAGTCTACCCATCTGCAAGTCATCCGGCAATGGCTCAACAACTGCGACAACAAGCACAAGCATTCTACTTGCCAGCCAGCCAACCAAGGGAACAACACTAAGAGCGAGAGATCAAGAAGGTTGCCCACAAGGCTCATTGATGTTGGTGCGATTGGCGACGGCAAAGTTCGTCTCCGTCAAACAATTGACGGCGACACTTGCGAATGGATCGCATTATCCCATCAATGGGGACCTGAACCCCATTTCTCAACGAACTGTGAGAATCTCAGCAATCACATGGCAGGTATGGAATTCGAAACTTTACCCGCCACTTTCAAGGATGCTGTCACGGTCACGCGCAGTCTTGGACTTCGGTATCTCTGGATTGATTCGATCTGTATCATCCAGGGCAAAGGCGGCGACTTCAACCAGGAGGCCAAGCGCATGGAAGAGGTCTATAGTGGTGCATACTGCGTTCTTGCTGCCAGCCGCGCCGCCAATCACTATTCGGGCTTTCTGCAAGTGCGGAAGGCAAGGGACTTTGTCGCCTTAAGCCGAGAGAATGAAGCGCCATTCTACATTTGCGAAATGATCGATGACTTCAAGACTCATGTGCTGGACGACGCACTGAACGTCCGTGGCTGGGTGATGCAGGAGCATGCTCTGGCTCGGAGAACGGTCTTCTTTACAGAGCATCAGACATACTGGGAGTGTGGCGAAGGCGTGCGATGTGAAACCATGACGAAAATGAACAAGTGAGTCATGCTCTATCCTCTTCTGCGCGATACAGATCTCGGACATCCCACTAATGGCGGACAAAGCAACTTGGCCGCATTCCTTGGGGATCCAAACTTTCCTCAAATCCTCATCGATGCCCCACAGGGCGAAAGGATCCTCCGATATCAAAAGCTATACCAGACTTACTCTCGACTCGGTCTATCAAACGCATACGACCGCCCTATGGCTATAGACGGGTTGCAGCGACGTCTCCTCCGAACTATGAATGCTAATGGCGGATTCGGTGTCATTGATGAAGGAGAGACGAGAGGACTTCTCCGTCGAAGCCTGCTTTGGCGCCGCGGATCCGACATGGAAACGAAGAGTTTATCACGCATCAAGTTCCCAACTGATCGGGTCATCTCGGCTGTTCCGTCGTGGTCGTGGATGGCCTATACTGGCGGAATTGACTACCTGAAGTTGGACTTTGGCGGGTTCGAGTGGGAACACATCGGGTCGCCTTGGTCGCGCTCCTCCGACAGTGTCTCACGTACAGAAGACCGCGGGCCGAGCATGGCTTTGATTGCCGAAGCTCGAGGGTACGAGTACGATCCAAAAGCTGCCTTGGAGCACAAGGGTCTGCTTTTCTTTGACATTCCCGGAGGATCCGAACAGCCTCAGACCATGTGTGTAGTACTGGGGATAGAGAAGGGAATAAAGCTACTGAGAGACAAGATGCACTATCTTATCATCGTCAAACCAACGAAGGCTCTCGATCGCGACGGGAAAAAGATTTACGAGAGAGTTGGTGCGGGTTGTTTGCCTGGGAAGTGTATCGCTCCGAGTGTCTTCAAAGTGGCGATTCATTAGAATTCCTTTTGGCCTCTCTAGTCAGTCATCATAATGCATTTTGCACCGCTCAAAAAAGCCGTCCTCCTCTAATACACTCACTCTTCACTGCCGCGTGAAAGCTCCTACCCTTATTAACAAATCCCCTAGAGGGCTAAGATTAGGCTGAGCTTCCTTGTAAAGCAGCTCCTCGTCGGATTCTTTAGATTTTTCTTCGAAATTTTGCTTATTTAGCTAACGATTTAATTATATTAATTAATATTGCTAATATCTAACTTTCTAAGAGCTTTAGTACCTGTATTAGTACTCCCGATATTTAGCTTTATAAGGGCTACAGGCACTTGATTCTAACAAATAGCTAAATCCAAATTGAGATCCGGAAGAAAGTAGAAGATTCCGACCAAGAATCCTTGATAAGAATAACGTAAAAGTTAATTGAATGCACCACACTATAAATAGTAAATAGTAAGTTTCAACTTGACACGCAAAAGAGGCAAACGGCATTCTTTCCTTGGCAATTGCTTAACCGTAAAAAGTCCAACCCTGGCTCGTTTATCGTCTGACTCATCGCTGCTGCTCATTCTTCGTCACTGGTGTCAAGTACGCTTCTAAAGGCAGCTTCGACCATAAGAAGTACGCTTTTTGATCCAACCAATTGAAATCCGGATCCGCAAGTTTAATATCAAAGTTAAAAATCATGCGCGCGAGAATGAGCCGCATTTCAGCATACGCTAGGCTGCCAAGTATGTCAGCGGGGGTTTTTTTTAGCAGAGCGAGGGCAGGCCGACTTACTTGCGACCCAAACAGTTTCTTGGGCCAATGTTAAAGGGCTGGACCATTTTGAGATTATCGCCAGCGAACTCCTGAGATCGGTCCTTGGAAACTCCCTCCGAAGGAGGTTCCGTGTCGCGTTTGAACTGCCTAGGGTCATGGAACATAGGGGCAGATCCGTCTCTCAAAAATCGCTCTGGACGATATTCCATCGGGCGTTCGAAGTGCTTGGGGTCATGGAACATAGGCCAATGCCACACAGCAACATCGGTTCCCTCTGGGACGAAATGGCCCGCAATGTTCACACCTCCTTTAGGAACCGTTCGGAGCGGGCCGATAGGAACAGGCGGATAATATCGCATTGTCTCATTCAGGCAGGCAAGCATATATGGTAAGTTTGCGACTGAGGCCAAAGTGATCTCGTTATCTGAGGTGAACGAAGAACGTATTTCCTGTGTCAATTTGTTCAACGCCTCCGGGTGCTTTAATAAAATGAAAGTCATGGCCGTAAGGAGGGTAGCTGTCGTCTCCGAGCCGGCAACCAAGAGTGCACTTGCGTTACCCAGGAGCTGTTCGAACTGGAGATTCTAAACCATGGTTTTTGTCAGCACGACCAAGCAGAATGGTGTTGGTGTGACCATACCCAGGCGTCCTTCTTTTGCAAAATGCAATCGATGAAATCTGGCCTCTGCGTTTCCAAATCAATGCGGCGGAGCAGCTTTTCCGTCGCCTGCTTAGTATCTAGAATATGAAGATTTAGTGATTGAGATCAATTAGGCTAATGACCGAAGACTAGAGCCACAACAGTGGTGATAAAAGAGGAAGTGGACATACGATCCTTGCGCTTCTTGTTGAAGAAGCGTCTCACCAGCCAGTTAAACGGATCCTCGAGCCCCAGGTACCTGAGGACCAGCAGCGGTACGAAATCCTCGATGGTGCCATTGATGGCCACTACCCATGGATCGTACGCAGCACGCTCCAGGCAGCCGGACCCCTCCCCGAATGTCAGATCACTGATGATATCGACTGTAACCCAATTATACCACGATGTCAGGTCCACCGGTCCTCGTCTCTTCTCATCCGGACGGTCCCCTTCAACGCAGTACTTCCGCAGTTGGCGCACTAGCTGATCGGCATACCCCACAATGATGGGCTCCTGCTTGCGTAGACTACGCTCGCTGAATCCATGGCTCAACACTCGCCTTATCAATGTATGGTTCTCGCGACTCGCATCACCGATGATATTGGGTAGGGTACCCTTCGTTCGGTAAAACCTCTCAGACTTGGGCAGCTCGTCCACGCCTGCATTCATGCCAACCCGATGGCCATAAATATCAGTCCAGGCCTCGGCTGCGGTAAACGAGAGCTCGTCTGGGGCAATGCGCACTACCGAGCCGTACTTCGCGTGCAACGGCAGCAGGTGAAAAGTAAGTTTGCCCGTCGCCATGTAGTAGACATAGGGTAGGCAAGTTGCCTTCCAGAGCGGCGGACCCGGAAATTGGGCGAGCGGGTGGAAGAAGACGTTGTATACCATCCGAAAGGCGCAAAAAAGCAAGCCCTACCACAGTGTAAGTATCCTAAGTGAAGTATAAAGCGAGCTACTATACTATAACGGCTGCAACGCCGAACACATCAAGGCAGTTGAGAAGCAGCATTGTAGCGTTCGTTGCTAATTGTGGTTTGTCTGTCCTGTATGAAACGAACCGCCAGCAGAATAGTAGCCTGTGCTGAAGAGCGATGGTAAAGAGAAGGATCAAAGATTTCTCTCTTGAGAGCGGTATTTGTTCAAGAAATACTATCATCTTAGCCAATATGATCTTGCTTTCACCCACCCTTCAAAGCAAGGTCATTGTATTCAGTGTGTCAGAAAATAAATAGGCTAATTAATTATACTTTCAATTTAAACCTAGGCCCTTAAGCCTACTAAATTTTAAGAGCAAAAATCTAAAGCCGAGTAATAGTGCAACTTTCCAGGGTCTACTCATACAAATTTTAGTGGAATTTGCGTATTAGTAGTTCTTGCATATTGGTCTCCCTTACTTATAAGGCGTTTTAAGCAATTTATAAGGGAGAACTGTCGAATGATTATAGTGGCGTGATGTTAGGTTTATTTATGCAGATCTCTTCTTATTAAGTATTTATATGCAATATTAAAGTTTCGTCTAATGCATACTTTACATATTACTAGGGGTCCAAAATCGGCCCTACAGTATACTCGATGGCTCGAGGTGCGGGTTCAATGTAAAGTCCATGACTTCTCAGACGAGGTCTTAAGCGAGACCGGAAAGGGGGAGAATGCGAGTTCCACCAGCACTCTCATCCACAATCATTCGAAATCCTCTTCTCGATAAGTAAACTCTACTTGTCAACACCCCATCTACTAAGTTTCGTAGTCTCCTTACTAAAATGCTTCATCCCCGGTAACACATAAACATCAAGCACCCCCCACGGCTCCAACACCGCATCGCCACCTCTCTCAAACCCCAGCTTACGAACTAATTTCACGCTTCGCTCATTATCACCCAACACCATTGCGCAGATGTTCTTGAGTCCAAAATCGTGCAGGAAGTAATCTAGAAACGCTGTGGCGGCTTCGGTTCCGTATCCTTGATTTTGGTATTCGGGTTTGAGCACGAAACCCACGTCCTGTTGCGCGGGAGTTAACTTGTTCTATGATGAGTGATCCTTACAATTTGTGTGAGATAAGACTTGAGGCGGAAATATAAGTTACATACAGGTGGTACGTCTGGACTTCTCTCATTTAATCCAACAAACCCAACCACTGGCCCAGTTTCTGAGTCCAAATGAAGCATGTAGAACTGAGTTATCGTATCAGATTTACTTGCAAATGTGTATTAACAAAAGCTTACTGCAGGTCCCGGAGCTTTGAGCCCAAGGAAATTGGTAGGGCTCAGAGTCAAATTTGTCATGAGGCGTCTTGCGCGCCCAACAGTCCATTCGAAACCATCTTCCGCTCAAAAAGACATTCATTGTTTCGGCTAGTACTTGAACATCCCTTTCCAAGTCCAATAGAACCATGGTAAGACGCTTAGTGTGGAGGAATGGAGCGAAAATTGCGTGTGTTGGTTCCGACATTGTGGCGAGAGTTGGAGCTGCGAATGGAGTGGAAGAAATTGGCCGTGGAAAGCGGTGGTGACTGGAGTTATCTATTCCTCGGATTGAGTCATGCTTCAATGGTACTTGAGGCTGCATATTGTCATGCTTATGCACCTAGTCTCGTTCCGGAAAGTGTTGACGCGCCGCGGGCCGGCCTGACGTGGAAACAGCGGGCTTGGCTCCCCACTTGCTCAAGCGAGCCGCTGGAAGAGGAGTCAAGATTTATGCCTCCTTCAAAACACATTCAAAAGCCGGTTCATAATCAAACACTTGATACGGCCGCCTATAACTCACTCTTTATTCCAAAACCCCCAAACAACACCTCACCCACCCGTCTCACCCACTCCCAATTCTCGACCCTCACTCCATTCTCACTATTCCCATCACTCGCCCCCGCATCAAAGTATTCCCACCCCGCAATACCACCAAACCCTCCCATCCCCGCGTACTTATCCTTCAACATGCCGACCACCTCCCTCAACCTCTCAATCCTCAAAAACGCATTCGGCTGCCCGTCATCCGCGCAATCCAGCACCCCCATAACAACCCTCTCCGGCGCCCAGCCCGCCTCAATCACATTTTCGTAATGCGGGGGTCCCTTAGGGAAGTGCCCGTAGAACATGGCGTTGAACCATTTTATCAATTTTGTATCGGAGCCCGGGACCGTGGCTAGGGAGTCGAGGGTGAAGTAAGAGAAGCCTGAGAGGTTGGTTTCTGTGTCTTCGGAGGAGGAAGAGAAGGCGGAGGTGGAAGGGGTGAGGAGCGCGGAGGCGATGGGCGACATGGTTAGCAGGAAGGAGGGGCCGAGGTCCCGGTATAAGGCGTTGAGGAGGCGCAGGGGCACAGAGAGCGAGACGGGTTCTTCGATGTCAATGTCTAGGCCGTCGAGGTTGTACGACTTGATGAGGTTTAGTAGGGGGTGGTAGTATGCGTAGAACTGCCATACTGTCGTTAGCCTGTCTTTGGTTTTGCCGGGCTTGGGGGAGATGAGTGTCGGGAGCGAACCTCATCGTTAGTCCCGTTCAGATTCTTGTAGGTCCCAGCTGCCGCCCCACCAAGCAGAATGGACACTTTTATTCCCGCATCCTGCAAAACCTTAACCTCCTTCCACACCTCCTCGAATTTCCTTGCATCGAACGGGTCATCATTCAATCTTATCTCGCCAGGAGTCTCATGTAAATGCACCGAAGCAAGAATAATGTGTGTGACTTTGGTATGCTGTTCCAGCAAAGGGAGGAGGGAGAGTGGTTTATTGTCTTTTGTCGTGAATGTTTGCACGTACATCACTAATCGGGGTACATCTTGTGAATTGAAGAGGGATTGAGAATAGAGGTGATGTTGCGCGACTGCGGGGAGGGCATGCGAGGGATCGAAATCTGGGGGCGGGGCGATTGAGAGCGCGGGTGTGAGGAGTGTGAGGAGTGGCAAGAACTTCATCTTGAAGTCCAAGAGCCGTGATTCGGGGCCATGGACTTGCTGGCTCTGGTTTGAGGCCTGGTGAAAGCTGCAGAACTCTCACGCGACTGCCATCAGGAAAGAGAACAGATCAGAAAAAGGAAGAAAAGTTAGAAAGCGCAGTTGACCCCACGATTCCGGAGCCTGTGCTAGCCCATCCTTTGCATACCCATGGGGTGCGTTGTCCGGATCTCAAATTAATTAATGAAGGATATCCAAACTGCCTCATCTAAATTTCGGGGGGTAGGGTTGTCATTCGCTTGACAGGGGGACTTTTCCTGGGACCTGTAGCCAGGAACCCCTGTAGGCTTGGTGTACGGATCCGATACCTCGGTATGAAAGCTGAAGTGCTTTACCTGGTAGAAGAGAACTTGCGTTTATGCAGCAAGATTGGTGAAGTTGTTGGAAGAAGCTGAGCTGACGACGACGCGCAAGAAAAATGAAGGGCGAATTGCGGAGAAATGCCAGCTTGGCGGGAGCGAATGAACAAAGAAGAAGAACGTTATATTTTTTCCCCAATAAAACTTTTAGCTCATGGACTACATTCAGTGTAATACTGCGAGGCGGTAGACTTCAGATCTACCTGAGGTTGTTTCAGGTATTCCATCTGATATTGATAGCTTCAATTGGAGAGAGGATCGGGCTCAGCCGAGGCATTTTCGACTGAAGAAACAAAATGATTTCAAACATTGTCGTAAAGTCAAGTTGGCATTAATTTCGGTGAGTTTCACCTGCTTCTCTAGTTTCCTGTAATAACAAGTTAGCAGGTGCAGCGGAGGAGGCGATAATCAGCCGAAAGTATTTCCTAGCATTTAGATACGTGGGTATGTGAGAGAGTCAGCAAAAAGGTTGCTTACCAGGAGGTGGCGGTGGAGGAGGAGGAGGAGGAGGACCACCACCAGGTGGCGGCCTTGGATAACCTCCACCATAAGCAGGTGCCATAGGTGGAGGAGCAGGAGCCGGCCAAGCAGCAGGGGCCGGCCCTCCACCATCATCCGATCTGGGCCCCGAGGTCTTCGACCCGGAATAATAGCTTCCATAGCCACTCGAACTCCAATCATCATCGTCATTGTCTACATCTCCCGATATGCCGATGTATAGAACTCTCGCTACCAGTCCAATACCAACTATCATTGGTATTGTCTGCCCGGTAGTGGAGACCGAGTTGACACCTTCTATACCGTTCCAGCGGATGAGGAGTTCGATCGCTGTTACGAGTACGCTGGCGACGATGGTATCGGATATCGCTTGGAGTCGTTGGAGGGAGAATTTCTGACGTTTGCTTGGTTGGGGTCAGTTTTGAATCCGCAGAATGGTTTGAGCCACTTACCCAATCCTCCTGTGCCTCCTACCCTCATAGAGTCCATATTGTTTCGCAAGAATAAAGCCCACAACCCCAATACAGGTGAACAATAAAAAAAAGTGGAACAAAATGTTCGCGACCACGAATCCCTTTCCGCTGAGCGGAATCTGCGCAAAGAAGAAGCCAAACTCAACACAACCATCGAAAGCAGCGGCATTGACTCGGCGAATCCAGAACCACAACTGAAATACAGAAAACCCAACCATGAGCGTGAAATTCATCAGCTGGAAGATTCTGCCTGTGCTCGCTCTCGGATATCTGCTGGGGTCCATTCTCGGCTCACACCAAGTGAACCCCTTCCAGAGGTACAGCGGTACGACATTCAAGTAACCCCCGAAACCCAGGAGTAGAACAATATATGTTTCTACGGGTAGAAGAGTGTTCTTCGTGGTTTGAAAGATGACGGCGAGGAATATGGCACCGACGAAAAAGAAGTAGGTGAGTTTCATGAGACGAAATTCTCCTCGTGCAATCCAAGACGCGAGAACTGTACCAAACCAAAGACAGTAGAATCCAATACGGATGCCCAGTCCGTACATATCTTGGTGGCCGGAGAAGTTGCAGCCGGGGGCCGCCATGGTGGAGGTGATGATAGGTTCGCGCCTTAGAGAAAGACCATCGAAACTTGACTAAAGAAGATTTTCAAAAACGACAATCGAGAACGCTTACGGACGGGGGAGAGCTCCGATATAATGAATGACACGATTGAACAGATCATGTAGTAAGTCTGACCCCACGTTCGACCTCGTCGACTTGCAGGGCTGGCACAGCTGCGCAGCAGCCTTGCATGCCACTAAAACAATTGGGACCTCTGATTGCACGACACCCACATGCGAGACCAGCACAACCACCAAACGAGAACCTTCTCGGGAGGATATTAAAAGCTCACTTGTCGCCTCAATTTGTGTTTATGCGCGCTGTTGAGGGGAAGTACCTACTACTGCATCAGCCTTCAACGTGGCAGCGCTGAGCTGGATGGAGCCCAAAGCCTTAGATTCACAACATCAATTAATTGTATGCATTGTTGTACCCAACGCCCGACTGGAGGGTAATTTAAGATCACTGGACCACGAAGTCGATCTAAGTTCGCCGTGAGCTAGAAATGAGTCGTGATTCGACTTGGCGCGACCGACTTTGCCCGCCCGTTCTGCGGCTCCAATATGTCCCTCAAGTATGCCGCGAAGGCCGGAGCACGGAGGCCGGGCGGAGATATCTGACGTGGCGGAGTCGATTAACCCAAAACTTCGAAACTCAAAGTATGCACGTGGTTTCGCTGTCCTGAGAGTGGCTGTTCAACTCCAGAGGAAGAAGTTGCCCGTGCAGTTAGTTGATGGGTGCCTGGTGGTAGTGCAACCGACATGCTAAACTTTTGCCAACTGAAGTCATGACGAGTTTCTACATCAGCCTCAACCCATTTCTGGTTGTCATCTACTCTGATTTCGACGGTTTTAATTCCATCGTCACTCCATGCCCAACCTCGCACTTCGACCAATGAACTCTTCAACTGAGCACCAGAAGCTGGACTGACAATCATCGAATTGGGTTCAACCATCCATACCGGTCGCACACGCCCATCTGACTCATTTGGATCTTCTTCGTTGTAGAACCTTGTCGTGAAGGGGCCTTGGGCTCGATGTCCTTGCAATGAAAGTCGACAAAGCCATTTCGTCATGTTGGTACCAAACCAACCTGGTACAACCAATCTGACTGGGCCTCCTCTGTTCCGGCTGAGAGGTTCTCCGTTCATCACATATGCCACCAAGACTTCTGGAGACAGAGCTTTTGTGATTGGAAGATCTTTCTGATATCGATCTGCTGTGACATCGGCAAACTCCCCGAAGTCCAGGCCGTCGGACCAGACGAATCGAGCATCCGGATGCGGTTGAGCAATATCTAGCAGTATTCGTAGGGGAACTCCGGTCCATTCCACGTTTCCGATTCGCCATACATTCTCTGTTGGCGGTTTAAGTGGGCTTCCATAGCATTCATGGAATGCTGTGATCGTGGTGGAGGGGAACTCCTTGAGTTGTGCTAACGAGAGAGTGAACGGACGTCTGACGAGACCATCGACCGTGATTGAGTAATGATTTGTGTCAATGATTGCAGCTCCCATGTGGATTGTCTGAAATAGTTGTTCGTCTGGTGTGATGAAGGAGGTTAAGCGGTGCGGGGTAGGCGGATGTCGGATGAAGAATCCTTTGGGAGCAAGTCCCAAGCATGCTTTGCGCTCTTCGCCATGAGATCTTGCTGCAAAGTTGCAGAGGTGGTCAAGATCTTTTCTTTATTGGAGGTGCATCTTGAGCGAGGAAGGATAGATGAAAACGCGATGCCACTTGGGAGCGGGGTTATCTTACTAGTACTTCATCCTGCCACTAAGCCCAAACCAGAAACATGCGATATGAGGAAAGTTGCATGGCTGAACACCTGTGTGCAGAATGCCACGAGAAAGCCTGAAATGATTAACTTTCGAACGGAATCCGTCCTGTTCAAAATTCAGTCGTCGACTTCCTGGTAAATGTCGCCGGTTTCCGTCTCGTCCTATCGATCTTCAGGTTGAAAACATCCAGCCTCTGATACCCACCCACAATATCATGGTATTGCTTCCCTTCCACGCACTTCTCCAGGTCCAGTTCCGCATACAAAATGCCTTCTTCCGTACACAGATCCTTTTTCTCCGTCCTTTCCCCAGATTCTGGATCAATTATATGGCCAGGCAGCGCAGCACCCGTGGGATCCAGGAAACATGTGACTGCGTGGGGTGCATATGTGAGGCCATGGTGCATGTACCCCGACTTCTGTGCTAGAGAAGACACGACTTCGAGGGTGGCCTCATCGAGATGGCCTGCACACAAAATTCCGAAACATTTGTTCTCGAAGCAATGCGCTGCTGCTCGCGTTTTGTTCGCAGCTACATTGTCGTAGTGCGGCCTGCTTCCGTGGTTGTTGCTTGGGACAACAGTTGGCCAAATGGCGGGCCAAGTAGATATATGTACTTGCTCTCCCTGAGCCATTAGTGCATATCTCGCAAGAGGATTCGTATTCTCGCCACATATCAAAGCTCCGATCTTCCCAAAGCGCGTGTTGGCAACGCGAAGACCGTATCCGTCACCAGGTGACCATGTCAACTTCTCGAAAAACGTCGGCATCAGCTTCCTGTGATGAACGAGAATCTCTCCATCCGAGCCGATGATGATGTTGGAATTGAACATTGTCGCGGTGCTGTACCGAACTTTCTCTGATATTCCAACGCTGACCACGGTTCCAGTCTGCTTCGCAGTGTCGCGAATCGCGTGCATTTCCTCGCCGTCTATATAGATAGATTCCTTTACCATCCGCTCGAAGAAGACATGGTTCTGAGTCGGCGCTTGGATTGCGCCCCAGATTGGGAAGGCTGGGATATACGATTCCGGGAAGACGACGAGGTCAGCGGAGTTCTTGGCTGCTTGGTTGATGAAGGAGATGCATTTTTCAGTGGTCTTCGCAGCTGACAGTGTGATTGGCGAAACGTGACAAGCTGCTGCTAGGAAGCGTGATGCCATCGAGACAGAGAAGTTCCCCGGTAGAACGTGTATACCCTGAAGATCCTATGGCCCTCCGTCTCAACAGTGACGGCCTTTTCGAGAGTGGCTGGCGTCGATGTTGGGGAAACGGAGATGTTTGAGCATGGACTTGCGGTCGCTAAGCTTTTAGTGCTCTGCAGCCTGGAACCCCTTTCCTCATCGATACCTGATTCGGCTTATTGCGCCACAAATTCTTTAATTGCGTAGTCACCTCTGGATTTTCATGACCAGAGCGCCCCAGAACCTGCCACAGCTGTGGCATTAGAAGCGATTTGAGGAGTTGAAAGGTGCCATGATCCACCAGTGGTTGAAGGAATCGACGCGTGGGTCCGCCACCAAGAAGAATTGTGCGAAGCTACCCAACCCATGTCTTGCACTGCAATTTTAGCGGTATCGAAGAGCTCCCACTCAACCAAACCTCTCTCATATGTGCCGCCTTGAATCCCTGACACTTTACCACAGAAATACTACCAAATTTGAAGCTTATTCATAATAATACTCTTGAGCGGGGAATATTTCTCTTAGCCGCCAAACAATAATGTCGGGATCACGTGATCCACTTCGATCGATACCCCTGTCCATTTTCACTGCCATCGGATTCGCAGGATTCTCCGAACTAACCTGCACCACATCCCATTGCTCCATAATACACGTCCCATTGTATCGAAAGATGTCCGTCACAGCCTGCGACTGTAGACCCGGAATATCCTCCTTACAATGAATATACCGATCCCACCCTACATTCCCTAATACGGAATCGTAATATTCAGCGATGGCAAAATTGGTGAGAGGAAATGGAGGGCTGTTTGGCGGCCAGACGGCGCGGACGGGTTGTGCTGGATGTACTCTTCGGAGACGAAGGTGGTGAATGCTGTTTTGGCATCTTTGTGGATGTGGAAGGCTTGCACCAAAGTGTTGAAAAAAGACGAGTTAAGTGCTCTCGGAGGCGAGTGCGGGAGGACAATAGTAGGATTGGCTGGACACTGAGGTTGTGAGAGGAAAAGGGGAAGCGAGACGAGGGGTTTGAGCAACATCGGCTGCAGGACAACTGGTGCATCTCAGATCTCGGAGCGGCAGAATCCTGCTACTGCCGCCCCGACCTCCAGGTCGCCGCGACCAAATATCTGACAAAGCGCTTGCAGTTTAAGCTTTCTCTCGTAACAGCTGTCCCCTGAGCTTCACTTGACCATGGGGTCGTCTTGAAAATTTTCATTTTTTTGTCATCTATGGTATCTCTTTTCGCTTCTATGCATTTTTCATGAATCTTCCCTCCAACGCCAAACTCGGCAAGCTCTATCCAGCACCATCCCGAAAATTCTACTAAAAGACGCCAAATTCAGGTTCTAGGCGGACTCCTTTCAGTCAACAACGCCATTCCAGCCCTCCTCTCTCAACGCCCACTTAACCGCCTCCAAAACATCGTTAACAATCACTTTCGGCGCATACTTCGGGTGTCTGCCGTCGTGATAAACGCCCGTCTTAACCAGCACACTCGTCCACTCCGTGCCATGCGGACTCTCGAACTCGTTAGCACCGCGAATGTCACTCTCAGGATTATCTCCAACCATGAAGACCCTCTCCAGCCGACTGATTTTCTTCTTGACCTCGCCGTTTCCGCCAAGCATTTGCGCACGATGCTTATGGAGAACGCGCTCGGCATATTTGTATGTTTCGGGGTAGGGTTTTCCGATGACTGTTCGCTCCAGAACTGCACCGCCGGTTGTCTCGTCCCAGATACCTCTCAACGAAGCTTGGAATCCGCCCTGACCAAGACGAGGCATGTGATGGCTGGTAGCCCAGAAGAGGTCGGGGTTGGAGAAGAAAAGCTTTGGTTGACCGTCTTGTTGCCAGCCGTTGTTTGGGAGAGTTGGATCTCCGTTCTTCTCGGAAACCGTGCCTAGGACCCCGCCCTTGGAGAGCAGGAGATCGAGAATGATTTGCAAATCGAGGGCCCAATCGCGGGGGTCATTGAAGACGAATACGGCGTCGATCTTGAGGGACTTGGAGGGATTCATGTGGTCGACATTGGTTGGCAGAGGGCGGTGTCCTTGCACTGCAGTGAAATCGACTGCAAGACTGAAGGGCCAGATACTTGGGTATGCCATCATGATATCGGTTGGAGTAACCACGTTTGTGAATCCGTACCTTTAGAGTGAATTAGCTTGTGCTTTCCACATGGGGAAGGAATAGAGCCTACATCTCAGCAACCTTCCTGCATTTCTCTCCATCTCCGCCGGTGACCAAGATTGTCTTATCCTTCAGGCTCTCAACCGTCTCTGAGCCCTCAACAAGCTGCTTGAACGGTGTGTGGGACTGAACGAAATTCTCCTCCGTGAGAGGGACGCCTAACTTCTTGCTCAATTCAGCAACTCTGGTGCTCTCGTGCTTCCCGCCCCCATTGGTCAGTAGAATGAATGGTATGCTGTTGTTGTGCAGGTATTCGAGCGCGGTCGACGCGCCGGGTAGCGGGGCTGAGGATCGCAGAAGCACACCGTCGATACTGCGGGCGCAAGGAGGTCAGCTCCGGCACATTCGGGCCGTTGGCAGGAGGATACTCACTCGAACGCAAAGGCAAAGCTGGGCATTCCATCGACTGCCACGGCAGTGCTGCCCTTTCGGTAGTGTCGAGCATGAGGAGCCATTTTAGAGACAGTACGCGGCGATTGTCGCAATGGTGGTGTTCGGGAGGAAGATATTGAGGAATTTGGTCGACGGCCTGAGGCTGAGGTAGGGCTATGTAGCGGGCGCAAGGTGTGCTGGACGCGGGCCAGTGAATTGACCGGGCGGTGAATACGGCCGTTTACCCGGGCCAGCCCCTTGCTCCAAGGTGAGCACCATCTTCGCATCGTGCGTGGTTGTGTGGATGGGAAGTGAATGTTGCTCGAGGTGGTTGTTGTATGCGGGATTTGACACATGCCAGAGTCCATCGACTGCCGCTCTCGCTAAGGTAAAAAAAACGCCTATCTCTCACTGGCCCAAGCTCCTTCAGGGGTTCGCCCCCCTATTAGAAGCGACTCCACCCCGTCCTCCACAGCGACTCGCTCTCCACATTCCGATCGTCCTGTGGCCGCCCTGAAAGTCTGGGGTATTGATAGGGGCGAATGTGGCCGAAATGCGTCCACGTCATGGGCGGTGGGATTCTGTGCTGCACTTTCGAGAGTCGGTTAGCCGGAAGATCTCGGGTTGAAACAGCTATCTACTGCCTCCTCCTGCATGACTCCTTCTTGCATGAATTCAATGGCTTGGAAAATCAACTAGCCCGGTGTCCTGTCAAAAACGGCCCGTATCTAGCCGTCTGGCTACACCGCTGAAAGGTCCCTCCAACTAATTCACAGCGTCAGCTTCCGCGTGAGCGGCTAGCTAGAGACTCTTCTCGCACCTTATTCGTTGTCTTGCAGAACATCAGCAGGCCGTTTTGAGCATTTCCCTTCTTTGAAAGAGCTCGGAGCCGCACTTTGTGCCAAGAAAGATGCACTGCCTGCCTAGTAAACCGTGAGGGGCGCGGCCGAGCGACAAGTTCTTTCATTCCTCCTCTACTTTCAATGGTCAAACTTACATTGATTACCTCCTTTCAATTTCCTAGAACTCGTGAAAGTAGATACACCTATTGTTGGCTCGTAGTATTCTATCAAATCAAGTGATGCCAGTGTATTCTGTTATTGGGCGGTGTGAACAAGGGTTTGAAGGACAACTCGGTAGTGGCAGTGGTGCGGCTGAACGCTACAAGGAGGCTCGACCTCCATGCATACTCTGCCTGGACTTATACTTTTAGTCTTCTCTTTTCCCTTTCGCAGAGGCGCTGACCCACTACCGCCGTGGAGGGTCGTACCCCAGTTGATATCGGGAGGGAAGCTATTGCCAGAACGTGTAGCCTGAATGGGAGAGAACGAATTCAAGGGCTTTTGCGAACCTATTAAAAGGGAATATGGAAATTTGTGCACATGCCCAAGGCTTCATACATTGCAGCATAAGCCAAGTTGTGCAAAATTGTAGCGCCATGAGGTTGGGATACAAGATTGAGATTGGCACCAACTTTGAGGAGGCAATCCACTGTGCACCTTTCACGCGTCCGAGTTCTCTCTTCCAGCGAATGAAATACCTCAATAACTCGCCAATCATGATAGGCTCTTCACAATATCTGAGGAGTAAATCCACAAATGTTTCCAAGCTTGGACAATCGCATCAGTTATGGTAATCGAAATGCCGCTGCGACGAAACTGGCTTTCGTAGTTAGTTAGGAACCGTCTGGTGTGAAACTTTGACGCCCCGTCCGGACGAGAAAGTTGATTGCTGCCAAGAACTTTAGATCAACCAACTTCCCAAGCCCCACTTGTGGAAAAGAGGCTCAGGAGGCGAAGGGCCAGGGGAGATTTCCACGAGTCGATCGAGTCGAGGTAAACGATAAGTGGTGTATTAGCGGGGTAATCGCCGTAATCCGATTGTACCGACCGTCTATCAGACGATGATATTGATGGTTGATATCGACCCCCAGGTTGCGACATTGCGGTATCATCTCGAGGTCATGCTGTGCCATTGTACGCGCTGCAGCGAATACCGAGACGTGCATTGGCTTGATGGGTTACCGTACTTCTGCCATATCCTCTCCGTGGATGTCGGCTCCCCTCTCAATAAAAAAGTCAAATAAGGACGCTGAGTTGGCCCGATCGCTGCGGTCAAAGCGTGGCGAAGGTTTGGGCCTCAGACGAGCAAGCTGTCTAGCGTCCGCGCCATTTTCCGATAACCGTCTTACAGTACGACATTCGTAAGGCTCCAGACTGGATGGCCGGTGCCAAGAAGATACCAAGGCCGGGACGCTCTCTTAACTGTGAGCCGAACCGTGCTTTGAGGAGGCGACCAATGAGGAGAGTGTTGGCCGAGAGATGCTCAGATGTAGCCGAGAATGCTTGGGCTGATAGCCATCCACACTCTCTTCGATTTGGGCTCCAGGCTCCAACAATAGCGCAAAGACATCGATATGGCGATTTCTGGCCCCCGAGTGAAGCGTTAATATTTGGATCACGGGGTAGACTTGACCGGGTGAAGCAAGCAATTAAAGTTTTCAGGCACGTTCACAATGCTGATATTGGCGCCATAGGAACCGGCAAGGCAGATCGCTGAGAGACAGAGCATCGCCCTGTTGAAGACGGTTTGAGAGGCATATGGGGCGGGCTCGATACGATCATAAAGCTGCTTGCTGCATCGAAAACGCAGTGCAAAGTCTGCATAGCCTAATTGTCCAGTTGTAATGTCCAGTAGCTCAGTCGATTGTCTTTCAATTAGGGATATAATATCAGGCCAAATGCGAAGTTGACGGACGGCGATGAAGGAACAGTGCGAAGAGGTGGAACGAGACCGGGTTGAGATGAGGTGACGATTCCGGTACCCTGCATGGCACTAGGTGGATCTCTAATTATTAGGATGGTGGAGCGAAACCGAGCAACTTATTCAAGACTTGCAAAGGCAGTCTTGCTGGAGTTCGTACAGACTTATATCTTTTCTTTGAGCAGTAGTGCTTTTCAGATTCAGCTTGTGTTATGTGTCACATGACTGACACAGCCAGGCTAAAGCAGACGAATAGGGGCAAACGATATCTGCGATTCGAGCAACGCGCCTCACGAAGTTATAGATAGCTTCAAATTTCATTCTTCTTATTGTGGTCCATTTATCGGAATGAAATTTCTCTCAATTTCCAAGTTATTTATGTGCCTCTCCTTAGCAACCAGATTTCGTTACGTATTTACTTTCTGGCATTACGGAGTAATTGCTAGTTGCTTACGGCATCGAGCTTTCAGTCATTTCCTTAACTCCGGGAATTTTGAACGATTATAATATTATGAATTGGTATTGAGGATTTCTCACATAATTCAGGTGATATCTTCGAGATCTTTGAGTTCAAACGAAGAAGAACGAGGAAGCTTGGGTATAATCCAATTCTCCGAGAGTCTGTACCGGAACCTGCAAAATTGTTTAGGAAAAATTCAAGAGTTGATACGCCTGACGTTTTGATGGGCTCATTCGGTTTAATGGGCCTTCACATGACGTACCTTGACTCAGGGGTTGGGCAAGCTCTCAAAGTAGGAACTGCCGTGAGCTAGTCGTGCTTGGAATATGGTCTACTTTACCTGTACCAGCACCGCAAATTCTATCCTCTGCTGGGTACATGAGCAAGAAACACGCACGCGTCTGTTTCATGTTCAAAATAGGGAACAGTTGCATTTGGGAGCCATGATAGGCCAGGCTGATCACGTAAATGAATATAGCTTACTAATAACTTTCGAGGGTTAATCATTTCAACCAGCAGCAGGGTTCGTGCACACCGGTTTTCCTGGGACCGTTCTCTACTCTGACGAGCTGGATTGTATGGCTGCTGTATCAACCCAACAAATGCGGCTGAAACCAATAGATAAGGGTGGAATTGAGCGATTCATCCTCACCTAGCAATGGCTGAAACCATGAACTGCGTTTGCACGCTATGACCAATTGCTGTCATGTTCGAAGATCGCCGGACCGTCGTCAAGGAGAAAGACCGTGCTTGTTAAAAGTTGGAAGGAGGGTTGCTCCCGAGTCCCGCGAGGGGTGGACCAGGGTGTCATAATGGCAATGAATTCTTCGTCACTCCCCACGGCAAAGGAATCATACGTGCAGAGATTTTTGCCAGGGGATATCTGGATCTTTTCCCCTTCCCGTATCTTGTCTAAGATTCCGGGCGTGTTGGTAGCACAGCAGGGCCGACCCAACCGAGCCGATGCCAAAGGTGTGGGACGACGTTTTGTTTGCAGTTCATGGCCGTGGTTAATATCAGTTGGTCAAGAATACAACCTCTTTATTCGCTTCGGATGCTACACTTCAGTTTTGAAGGACATGAATCTTCGTGCATATTGTTCGTGTCAGGGCAGAGATGGGTCGTTGGGGAAATGGCGGGTTGGCCCCCTGCGGGCAACGTAGTGTGGAGCCTCCTGGCGGCTTACTCATTGATGCCCACGACGAATCCACGGGGTCGGGTCCCTCGCTTCGAATGCATCTGCTTTCCGAGGACAGAGCGGCATTGAGCGCCGTTCGCAATTTCTTCGATTGTTACACTGCGTCTTGTGTGGCGCGGCAGAAGTGCGAAGCTAACAAAAATCCGAGATATGTCTGGGTAGTAATGACAGACTCGAGAGACGCTGCTTAACGATTATTACTAGTTCTCAGCGTCTGAGCGGGGACTGCCTACACTCTATATCTTGATACTGATAATCCTGCATTGTTAACCCATTCTAATTGAATTCATCAATATCGCGGAGTCCACCTTTTGCAATGTCCAATTCTACGCCATTCAATCTTTACGATCCAAAGCATGGCAAGGTTCGCGACATCTGCAAAAGCTTGGGATATGCTTCGGATCGCAAAGGCAGACCTCGGTCGATGTATCCCCTGAGTAGCAAAGTTTCCATTTTCCGCAAGGTATTCCTGGACGCTACTCCAAATATAGATCTTTTTCCTTTGGAATATCAGTCTGTGGAAGCGCAGCAGTGTGCTTCGAACTTTCTCACCGAAAACTCTCATCTATTCGACTACTCTGAGGAGGCAGAAGCATTGAGTTGGCCAACGTACCCCCGCGACAACCAGAAGTACTCATGCCGGCCGATTTCCCTATCGATGCTAACTTGAACAATAGATTGATAGAGAACCTCGCGAAGTTAATGTGCACTCAAGAATTTACCTATCGACGGAATGCGAATTATGTTGAATCGCTGCGGCGAAAGGTATTGCGCTACTCCGATTTATTGTACATCGCTAACCAGCACGAAGAGGACCCGAGAGGAAAACATAGACAGCATTCCAGACGAAAGCGACGGCCAACACTTCGAGGCTGTTGAGCCATCTTCTAGTCCCATTTCGTCAGTGGACTCAAATCATGAAGAAAAAGACGCTATGTTAGTTTATGTCATCTTGATTTTATACTTTCCCCAAGCTAACGCTACTAATCGTTCCCTAGCTCTCGTGAGAGAGTGTCCGTAGACATAGACCTCCATCTAGATTTCGCTTACCCGCTCGATGGGAGCGAAGATGATACTTCCCGAGTTTGGCTCCCCAATGTAAGTTCCCCCAACTAGTAGAAACCCAAATCTAACCCGATGTTCTCCATTTCAGTCCCCCAAATGGCCGAAAGATGTCAAGCGCTTCGCGTTCCGATACCTCCACGAACACAACTTATATTACGCACGAAAAGGGAACCTCGACGCCGTCATTCTATTCGCAGAGAGCCTGGGACGCCATTTCAACGTTGAATATAGGGAGGGAGCAAATTTTCTAGTTCAAAGACGATGCTGTCGACAGATTACCTACCGCGCGGGTATCTGGCACGAACATGGGTTTCTGGTAACGAAGGACGGTTTGTTTAGAAAGACTGCGCAGTTTGAGACTGCATGGAGATCGCGTCGCCAGCAGTGGAACAATTTGGGTTCCATCGGGGACCTCAACAGAGCGATCGATCCGCCAAGGAATCTGTTGAGTGAATCTGAGACTGGCCCTGGTGGCAACAAAGTGCGATTTTACTCTCAATCTCTTTCATTGGTCCAGATTCTTCACCCTATTCATGCGCAGATATTGATAGTCTTGTAGGATCCTGTGCGTATGGAGCTTATTCACGACCTGCCTCCCCAAAATGCATCAACTGGCTCAGCTGCCAAGCGTACGAGAGTCAAGGGCTTCTATGACCCATCTAGCTGCCCCCACAACACCAGGGAAGAGGATCATAGCTTCTGGAAAGGACACCGCCATCGTGAGAACATATCACTTGAAGCAAAAGTGAACAGAGCGCCCAGACGTGTTCGTGAAGCGTCTATGCTTACACCAGTCGCCGCCGGACCACAGAGAAGCGTGAGTGCAGTGCAAGAGGAAGATGAACCAAACAACAACGCTACATGCCAGTCCTCGTTGTCCACCAGAAGCCACCCAATTACGAAGCCAGTTCTTCCCACACTTCAGCCCGACAACCAATCTGCTCGCAGCGAGACCACACCAGCAGAAAGTCCGGATACGCACCCGTTACTGGAGAAACGCACCTCGCCTTACGCTCTCTCTGGATCCTCTCTGAGTCTTCCATTCAATGCCGATACTGCCATGGTCAAATCAACCCAAGTGACACTACAGGGCGAACCACACAAGCCAATACTCCACTACGTTCTCCCAAGCGCCAAAGGGGGGCTGGATCATGAAGACACACTTCCCCGTGAGACATTCTGGGCTTGTAATATATCTGAATTCTTCAATATTGTGGCCACCAGGGCTGGTAAATCCGACAGGTCTCCCACATGCCTTACTTTGACATACAATTGGGGCGAAAGAGAATCATTCACCATCAGCAAGTTTGTGGGCGATCAATATTGGGAAGAAGTTAAGGAGAGGGTGAAGGGTAAATTTCTGAAGACTAGAAATGCAACGAAGAGGAAGACCCGATTTGAGCTCTGGGTCGAGTACGGAGACACGACGAACTTGGATGAGGTAGAGGAGGTTGACTGGTAGCATCGATGTTTTTATGTACCTCCAGTATTAATTTCTATATTAATTGAAAACTTATGCTTAATTGTCTTAATTTTTGGCGGATTCCATGAGCAAGCTATGGGACATTGAAACCCCTAGCATAATGAACAAAGAACTCAACTGTGATCAAATTCTATTTGTAATCTCAACCAAGTATGATTGGTTCCGTGTTTCGGAATAATGCTTGTAAGAAACTCGTTCCGTCTCGCCACGTCCTTGAAGAGGG
This sequence comes from Hyaloscypha sp. PMI_1271, assembly GCA_021399465.1. NCBI lineage: Eukaryota > Fungi > Ascomycota > Leotiomycetes > Helotiales > Hyaloscyphaceae > Hyaloscypha > Hyaloscypha sp. PMI_1271. The sequence goes on along the minus strand of JAJTUS010000181.1, from coordinate 68,032 downwards.
ACCACTGGGTTTTTGACGTCTAAGCGCTCTTAGGGAATTACAGCTTCAGCGACCTGAACTGATCCAACTCCTAGCCAGATGCTAGGCGCCAACTGTCAAGTTCCAGGGAAGTGGGGAAGTGCGGTGCTCTCCAGTTCGCGGTTTCTGGGGACACAGGCTTGATTTGTTGTAAACACGGGAGGACAGTGTGCCGTCACGCTCTGCACATGAAAACCATAAAATCTTCCTATTGGCCAAAGCGTTGTAACACATGACCAAGATCAGGATACTGTAGAAGTTCAGCCACGAGAAAAGCGGGACGGGGAACGAGGTTCTCTTCCGATAAAGCAGCATGCCTCTAATTTTAGTCAACCTTACTTTTGACTGATCTCTCTTAAAGAGGACAAAACTCCTTGAAGGAACGAGGGTTATTAGTCCTTTCGAGACTAGTTTTATGCTGTGGAACACACTATCCAGACTCTCGGGTCCGCTAAGCGCCTCGGACAAGCCCTCAATCAATCAGAGCTCACCGATTCGGTGTGCCATATAGGGAAGGTGTTATGAATCCTTGAACCAACATTTTTTGAAACATCCCATTTGATGGAATTACTAACTTGATTCCTATAATTGTGCAATGCATTGCGTGGGCGCATAAATTTAGGTGATTCACCTCCAGAGCGTGCGGAATCTGCCTTGTCGTGGCAAAGGGCTTCCTCGACGATCTGGAACCTCACAGAACCACCTGGAGCAGGCTTAGAACTGTTCCATGCCGTGTGCCTATTAGTGACGTCGGTCTCTTTGATCGCGGATTGTCCAATTATAGTCAAGCATCCATTACTTCTTTGCGGGGTACAACACATTCCTATTACGACGCCACATGCGGGTATTTTCAACTTGACCACCTTATGACAACCACAAGGCACCGCCAGTACACAAAACAGTTCTGTGCATAGTCTTCCTCCTAGGGGCCATTTAAGTGTTAAATAGAGGCTTTTGGTTTTGTATAGGAAAAATTATGAGTGTTGAAATCGCGTGTGCGTTCAGACCCTAGTAGTGGCATCGTAATATTTTTGGGCCGTACCTCCACACACAACTGGGGTCACTTGACTCATGCGCCCCCTAGCAGGAGAAAAGGGAGGAGGGCACGGTATTGTTTTCTGGCTGTTCTCGACAGGGGTGATTTATAGTCCCTGTCGGTGCATGATTTAAAAAGAGCACAGCCCCCGCTTGCACAGTCGCAATAGAGGGGTCGTTCATCCTTCGTTCGAACACCTATAAATCTTGCGTAAGTCCAATGTCCAAGATACAGACGAAGAACATTAATACCCTATGTTCTGAGCTCGGGTTCTCGGAAAATTTCCAAGGCAGAGATCTGAAGACTTTCACAGCTGCTATCACAGACTTCCGAAAAAAGTTCCACGAAAAAGGTAACGATCTTCCGTACGGAGCTGCAGATTCCCCAGAATACCAGCACTTCGCACTTGCCTTCTGCCAGGAAGAAAATCGAGGAGCGATCCTCTGGCCATCAACTCCTAACAATTCTTGGCCTGCTTGGTCGTCAGATCGCGCGAAGTGGGTCTTCTTCTCTGAACAGGTCAACTCTTGCAGCTAACTCCCAAAGAATCTTGGGGTCTCTTGCACACATCTTTGCTCTTCAAACATACCACCAATACAAATACAAACTCAAGAAGGAAAAGAAGAAAATGCCATCTGCAACACCCACACTTTCTGTAAGTTAGATCAAAGCTAGTTCTTTGAGGAGCTCAACTGATAATAAACACCAGCCTGACCGGGCCACACGTGATCTTAGCCCAGAGTCTCTGAAGATTGTCGACGCCACTCCGATTGCACCATCTGGAACTCGACGACGGCCTGCGAAGAAATCTGGAGTAGTTGTCGAACCTGTTTTCGACAAAGATGAGTACGTATAGCGTGCTTCGCCCGAGGCAGAGGATAGCATAAGTGCAGTCCACAGTTGGACAACGCTCTCTATACACACATATATCTGACTCGTACTAGGGAACAAATCTATGACAATTGCGTCAGTGAGGTCCTCTCACTTGATCCTCGCAACGACGACAAGCCAGCTATTACGGAATTCACCGAACAGTGGCTGTCGAAGGTGATGCAACCTAAAGAATTCAAATATCTCACGACTCTCGCTGACGAATGGCTAGACCACAGCGCGGTGGCCAGTGGCGGCTGATATTCGAGTCAGAACATATATGCATGAGCACAATATCTACAAACCAGAGGCTCCGGACGTAAAGATCATTCCTCTTATCAAGTCCCTCAAGAAAGGAACCGATATTGAAGAATTCGAGGGCAAACAGTGGAATATATTAAAAGAAAGGACTCTGGATCGAATGGCAGTCTTGGCAGGAGATATGCTAAAGAAGGGTTTACTGAGGATAGTAGACGGTACACCACAAAAAATTGAGTGGTTCAGAGATGTTTGGGTAAACCGACATAGCCAATACGGTCCGAAGGAAAATGCCACCAAGCCAGTAGCGACAATCAATAGTCGCGATATCTATAGTATTGACAACCTGCCTCCCGATCAGGGGGCTTCCAGCTTTAGGAACCCAACCGCCAAGTTGATGTCTACAGCGCGACAACCATCTTCGACTACCACGGTATGAATATTATACCCATACCCTTATGTCGGTTTGCTTTTGCTTACGAATTCTCAGTCTGCAGGAACTCGCAGAAAATTAGACGCCACCAACGAGGTCGGCGCTCCGAACCAGCAGCAACAGAAGAAACGCAGAATGAGTACGATGCCAGCAGTAACTCAAGCTATAACAGCTCCACCGCTTAATCAAACTACTGCTCTTCCTTCCGTCGCTTCATTTGCCGACGCTCTCCGAGAAGATTCAGTTACCACGGAGGTCATTGAGGTTGCGCGGGTGAGTTTATTTGTCCGATTTACGAATGGATACCCCGACTGACACCTGCCCATAGGAGCGCTTGTCTTCCGATATTGAGCCAGAGCCGCAACAGCCAGCCCAAGCTCCACCAAGGATGCAGTCAACACCCAAGGATATTCGCTCAATGACTCCAACCAGCCCAGTTGTACCTAGTAATCCCTTTCAAAGAGTCAGCAGACCTGCCGCTACCCCATCAGGAGCCACCCCAGTACCAAGCTTCGATACTCGCAGTACTGCTGCACTTTCACCTGGCCTGAGGATACTGCAAGCAAGCCCTTCACTTCAAGCAGAACAGCACCAAGCGTTACCCACAAACCCACCACCAGCACTTATTCTTGAAAAGGCAGACGGCAGCTTCGATGAGGACGATCCGCTCCCTTCGGCGCATTTCCGCAACTCAACTGTTAATGAGTTCTTCTCTTTCGTTTCGGAAGCGACTGGAAAATCGCGGGATTCATTCGATAGGCTCACATTTACGCTCTTGTTTGTGCGCGGCGGCGATTGCGTACGACTTGTTCACGAAGGGGATGATACAGCGTGGAATAAACTGAAGAACAAGACAAGGTTTCTGTGCAATCTTTACAGAACGAGGACGGAGGAGTCAGAACTTCAGCTGGTGGTAGAATTTGGAGATAAGAGGAAAGTGGTGGAAGGGTGGCAGAAATGAATGCGATTTGGTGGTTGCAAATCGCCTGCACAGCGACCATGGGGCGTATTAGAGTCCAATCCTTGAAAATCGAGTGTCCACCTACCGCCGAACCAATTGGGTGTATTGAGTGCGATCGTGTTCAGTATCCTATGAGAGCGCTCGAAGGAAAGAAAACACCTTCTAGGTGCCGTAGGATGAGGCAAACATGGGAATTCTGGAGAATTACGATGGCGGATCTACACCACAAGTGTGAGACGTTAATAATTAGTAATGAGATAATCAGCTACATTTATTTCTGACTTGATATGCTTTGATCCAAATAAATATCGAATTAGAAGGTTGCATTCTTTTTACCAAATTCCCATTGCGCTACTCTCCAACCCCGTAATCCAGATTTTGTTAACTCTATGTCCTTTTAAGAGTTCCCAATTTCTTGAATCTTGATGATTATATATTCTAAGATAAACCTAGCTTTTGTTTTTGTTGAGGAATTAACCAGCGCAAGCTCTTGGCGTTCCACGAAAAGGGGGACCCGAGATTAAGCGAGCCGGTGCCGAGCCCCTGAGGCTCTGTCCCGAATGATAAATAGAACGTCGGAAGTTTAAGCCCGGGCATCCCAGTCTGAAGTAAAGCCAAATTCCTAATTTAACACCATTGACGGCCTTTACACCATGCATTGTGACGCAGGTGGGCTTTCACGTGGGCGGTGTGGCGACAGCACGACGATCTCGCATCCGCATCGAATCAGGCCTGCCCTACAGTGACCTGACTAACAACTTAACGCTTTGCTGGGATTCTGTGGCAGGCACTGCCCCCCAAATTGAAGGCTTCAATAGAACCTTGAATTGAATTGATGCACATTTTGATCAAGTTCGATTTGATCTGAAATTCGTCTTCTGTCTGAGAATAAATCCCAAATTCTATTCGGAGTTCGAACTGAATTTGTAAAGGTTAAAGTCCGATTAGCTCAAATTCGACCGATTAAAGCGCATCGAACAGAAGTTTGAAAAGACTGTGGGAGCCTTTGGTTTACTAGAGTTTTGGCAGGAGATCTATAGGATTTTTCGGTTCTAATAGATGAAACCTTGTTCAGAAATTTGCCACGTCCAGGGATCTCAGAAGTCTTACTAACGAAGGCACGAGCATGGTGAAGCTTTTCGATGGCTGCCACTGGCTTGTTGGGTTCGAGGAAATTGTTAGTATTGCCGACTGCCGCATTGGTACACTCGTTTAGAGTCTGACCCAGCTACCAGAATGGGGCGTCAGCGTCCTTCCCAAATCTTGGAAAGGGCAGCCAGATGACCATTGACCACAATCACAAGGTGGAAGTGTAACTCATGCAAGCTGGGCTCGAATCTTCTTTGCTACCAATAACCTTGGATTGATTTTTCAACAAGGCGGATATCAGTAAGAGGCGACACACTTGCCAAAGCGTGAAACATCAGCTTACCCAGCTTCCCTCCCCGTCTTGGTTTCGATCTATTCATCTTTGGAAATCCCTTCAAAGACTCAGAAATGAAATTTTGATCGAGCGAAAATGATCCACACATGTATATTGTTCGCCAAGGAGTCAGGTAGCTTGGATTCTTCTTCTCTAATGAATCTACTAGCACCAAAAATTTTAACTGGAAAAGAATACGTGGAACATTCTCTATCAGCAGTCTCTCCACCGACGAGACTATTTTTGATGCCGTACAGATTCTCTTGCGAGGTATGTCGGTTAATTACCAACTTCTGCACATAGTTGCTACAATATCACAGGAGATATTACGTTGGTTGTGCAGCTGAAGGCGGATACATGCCGTAGAACAGAGAAACCTGTAAGTAGCAGTCAGATCATCTTTCTGCAATGCTTTACAAGAGGCTAACAAGAATCAAATCACCATCGCTCCTTCGGATGTTATGTGCCCTGTCAGGAGAGATTTCGAACCATCCTCCACCCGAAGATTTGTGATGTCTCAATGCAGTTTCTGCTTTGATATGCCACAGTCAATAATGCTTCCTTCGATGTCCAACGATACAGATACGCAGCGTGAATTCCAGCAACTGCCACCGTCAATTTGAATAGCCCAAGCTGCCTCAAAGAAACCATCAATTACTAGCGATAGCCCAACACCCGCGGTGTGCGGTGTAGCTTACTGCATTGAGAACAATTTTTTCTGAATGACCATGTAGTCTGCCAAGCAATCAGAAAATCGTGGTAATGCCCTTTGCCGAGACACCACCACTAATCGAGCCCGGAGATATGAGAAACGAGTATTGTCTCTTTACTTCATCACAATTGGGCATCTCTTGGAGACGAAGACACACTTTTATAGTGTCGATATCATCTTTGGAACCTCAATCACTGCTATTCGAATCTCCTTCAGTCAAGGAGGGCCTCTCAGCAACTGAGCTGCTGCTTAGCTTCTCAGCTTGAAAGTTACTCGCCGGCGATGGCTCTGGGCATTTAGCAAAACTAGAAGCAACCGGCTGCGGTATTACCACAACTCTCGAGGCAACAACTTACTTCCTTCCCCACGGGGAGCATTCGATTCTGTCAATTTCAGAGGCGCGGGACACGATTTTCAATTGTCAAGACGACAAAATTCAAAGCTCAGAGGCTGAAACTCAGGTTATTGATTTAGAATAAATTCAACCACTCAACATGAGGTTCTTCCATTCATCAGCAAGAGCAAGACCTTACTAATTAAGTTTTGAGTGCTGATGCTTTCATTGACTGGGCAACAACAGTTGCAGTACCTGCGCATCTACCATCCGATACTCCCCGGCTACCTTCGTTCTTCTCTGCACTAGTTTCGGGGAGATATTCTTTCCATGTGGAGGCTAAACTTAGCTCCGAGTCAGGAAGTTGCTTGCATAATAAACTCAGGTTCAAGGTTCTAATTCAAGTCATCCATGCTGCGCTGGAAACAGAATGCAATGAATGGGAAGAAGCTGAATTGGACGACAACCCAAAAGTTCCTGTTTATGTCCTATGAGTACACTTCTACAATGGACAGTAAAGCTGTACGAGTCATACAAGAGACAAAGAGGTGCTAGTGTCAACGGCACTTTGTCCTGACTCCTAAGCTGTTGAGAGAATGCTCTCTGTGGTTTATCTATGACTCGGAGAAAGGAAAGATTAGGCACGGCAACAGAAAGTGATCAGATCGAAGAGGAATAAGGCTCATGGTGTACAGTACTCCCCCGTGGTGGGTCGGATGCTGCATGGGGTTTCAACAGGAGAGAAGAGCGTGGCAATGGCCGTAGCCGTAGGTGTAGTACTAAACTTTGTAGTCTAGGAGGGACGAGTGTCTCATCATCCGTTGCCTCCATATCAATAAGGTTCTCTTTAACCTGCCGTGTCTGCTCCTCACCGAGATCAATACCAGCAGTTGTTGATTGAGTTTGGACAGGTGTTAGGCTATCAGTTGTTGATCTCCTGGCTTCGGCCTCTTCTTCAAGCCGCCTTTTTCTCTTCATCATCAAAGCCACCAACACCTCCTCCTCATCAAGATTGCAGTCCCCAAGCTTGAGAGACCCGCTTTGCGTTGTACATAAAAACAGTAGCTTCCAACCAGCAGTATATGAAGGAAAACACTATCATCGCAAATTAGCAGCATAGTCTCACACTTCAATGAAGGGTAAGGCTTACATGACAGGGAATGCCAAGCTGATACCTATCATTTCCACAATAAATATCCTCAGAAAAGTAGTATCGCATTTCATCTCCATCTCCTTGTCTCCAGATCCATCGCAAGCAGCGTGGTCCAGCAGCATCCGCATCATATTATTCAGTCCAAATACGACCAGTGAAACACCCATAAACAAATCGTAGAATATATTTAGCAGCCATGGGTATTCTTGCCAGCCTTTTCATGCGAGGTATAAATTGAAGGCGCTCCAGAAGATGTTGATGGTAAGCTACCATTCCATTAGACCTCGAATGTAATGGATGGTTGATATATACCAGAATTACAACAATTTTTATCCCCACGAAGACCTTCTCGTATGACTCTCTATGTTTCCCCCTTTGGTAGCTATCCAAGGTGCAGTAAGAGTGATCGTGTATCCCCATAACGCGGAGCCCAATCCTCTAATTGACGCGACAAAGGGAGACCATATAGTATCAATGTGTGCAGCGGAGCCCTCTTCCTCCTCCGAATATCCATTTCTAGGAGGTCATGTAGTTCGTCATTAGAGGGATTCGACTGGCGATCTCTTTGGGGAGGTTCGGCGGCTTCGACATCTGCGTGGTTCAGAGGGGCCGCCTCTGGGTTCGACATTCTGCAGATTTACAGAGCGGGGTTATGGATTGTCATGGGAATAGGAAGGGGGAGGATTCGGTGTTGGAAAGCAGCACTTTGTGGGTTCTTCGTGATGTCCAAGGCTTCAAGGAGGTAAAAATGTATTTGAATTCTGAGTTTGATTTGTGTCGCGTTCTTCCACGAGGCTGCTTCTATTTTTAGAATCAATGATCACCGGCAGCCTCGCCCCTACACACTGGGTTGACAGTATCTCGAGCCTTGTCGTTATCAACGAACAACAAACAACTTCCACATCAATCAGCGAGGTTTTGCACGTTCGGATAGACTACGTCTCCAAGCTATATGGAGCCTATATCTATTCTGACCTCCGTTTCGGGCGCAAGCCGTGCTGCCCTCGCACTATCGACAACCCTCTTCAGTTTCGTCCAAGCAACGAGAAACATTGATCAAAATGTCCGGTCCTTATATAACGAGGTTACTGGTCTCAGTCGTACTATCGATGCCATCAGCAGCAGTTTGAGAACCGCAGACATCGAGACACCAAAGCAGACTCAGCGTAACCATGGCCTCTGGCGGTCGGTGGATGCGTCGCTAGGTGATTGTCGTGTTGTTCTTGACAGCATGCACAAGACTCTACAAAGCGTCAAGAAAACTGGGTCAAATGTAGCTGCGCAAATGCTCCGGGCTTTCAAACTCAACTGGAAGGAAGATGAAATCAAAACCTTGCGGTCCCAAATTCAGAGCCAGAACGCGGCGCTTCAGTAAGGACAATAGGGTTCATACGTTCTTCGATCCCAGATTTCGAGACACACTACTCCCAAGAAAAGTGGAATACACAAAAGGCTTACTGACTGATGTTCTAGACTCGCTTTGCAAGCAATCAACGTGTGAGTCGAGTCGAGTCACTTCAATATACTCGTACAATTATATTGGCAAGCTCACTAATGAAATATTAGCCATCTCACTTCAATCGCTCCACATATAGTGATAGATGATCTTGTGCCAAGATTCGAGATACTCACAGACATGATTATGCAGTTATCACTGTCGAAGACTTCAGACAAGCCGCAAGAGGATCCTCAGAGCTCCGGCACAATTTCTGTGCCTAAGCGACCACCCAGTCTGACAAATCTAGTTTTCTCCGCAAAAGATGTTCTCGACCAGGCCAGATCTACTATAGAGCAAAGCGAGGAAGGCTCTGACGATAACTCTACTATCACCGTGATGCTTCACCACCTAGATCTCCTCGAGCAAGACTTGCAAAGCAATCTTGCAATGCATTCGGGAGGCCAGTGGTCTAGGCCTCGGACGGAACCGGAACATCATGAATTTGTCCAAAACTGGGTCTCCTCTGCACCCATGGGGGCCAACACAGGTCGGTCTGACTCAGCATCAGTGCCCACCAGAACTCAGATGACACCATCTCAATCAAGTATTGAAACATCTACTATTGGTGGTGATAGCCCATCCTTCGACGAAAACTCCGATGAGGACGATGACCTTGACTATGAGATTCTGCAAGAATTCTTGAAGAGAGGCTTTGCCAACTACGAAAAGGGTGACTGGGCAAATGCTGAGCTATATATACGCCGTGCAATTGACTCTTCGAAAACGCTCCCCTTGGACAAGGTCCGTTTCAAGGGGATTGATCTGGAGGCAGCTCAATTTCAGATCGCTATCTGTGCGTTCCATCAGAAGAGGTTCGATGAAGCGGATGCAGAAACACTTGAATTGAGAACAGCCCGAGCTGCATCCAATGAACCTAAGAATACCACGCTACGGCGCATTCTGTCGGTCTATCTCTTTGCTGAGATTTGTTTCGAGAAGAAAAAGCTGGAAGAAGCTCACAAGTGCTGTCGGAAAGCACGGTCAATGAGGCGAAAGCTTTTAGGGGAGACGGTGTGGCTAGAAACGAACTGTTTTGCCCTCTTATCGGCGATTGCAACAGCCCAGGGAGACAATCTTACGGCAGAGGTGTACCAAGATAAAGCGAGAGCATCCATTACCCCCAACACTCCTTTGGAACAGGAACAGGAATCTGAAATTCGATCGGCGAGACTTGACAGCATTCGAACGTGGGATGGAATAGCGCCCACTCAACCTCCCCCTAACTTGAAAATATTCATTGAGTCCATCTCTCCTCTCTTTTCAAGTCCCCATGGGCACAAATTCTTGTGCAATAGAACCATGGACTAACTTGTTACACATCATGCAGCCAAAACGAATACAAAAATTACTGGCAAACAGTGTTTCGAGACAACCTCGTGGTAGAATACGATTATTCCAAAAAATACTCTCAAGGACCGGAACATGAAGCGTTATTCAAGCAATTCGCCGAGTGAGTCCTCAAACCCTTCGATGCAATTTCAGATGAGGAAACCCTTACTTCAGTGCTTTTGAGTGTTGACCAGGGAAATCTAGGCACGCCGCTACTTTTAGCAAGGCAATATTTATATGTTATGAAAATGAAGCCGTTGTCAAACCAGTATTTTATATCGCTCTAAATGGGCAAACTCTTAGTAGTTTTGGTACTGGTACTGCGTCTCAAGGTATAGTGTTGTTGCCAGAGGCAATCAAAAAGCACATTAAATAGTCTATATTTGCAAATTGTCATGTAAGCAAGTCAGGCCGCTCGAAAGAGCAAGACTACTTAGTTTGCGAAGGGTGTATCGACATGATGAACGTTGGAGGTGCAGAGCACTGATTATGTTTCTCGGAGATGTTTATTCAACTTCCGTTCTTTGCAAATGGCTGTAACTCAAGATTGTGGTCGTCAGATTATGAGATAACTTAACACTGGAAGCGCAACTATTTCCAAAGTTCGTCTGATCTAGTTCTTCCCAAGTAAAATCAAAATGAACTTGCTTGAGATCTACTTCATCCTTCTAACGAGGCGGTGCTTGGGGCGGACGATTTGACGGATTTCTTTCAATTCCTGGACGATGCATGGATGGCGGACATTATGGTGGCATCGGACTCTCAAGTTAGTATATTAACGGGAGATTGATGTGCAGTTTACACGATACACGACCGTGTTAAGAAACCCAGTTTGAAGTATCGCTGCGTCGAACAGAGTGGTTTTGAGGAAAGATTATGTTCCGTTCCTGGTTCAGTCAATGAGCAACCTCAATCGGGGCCGGAGCAACTCCCAGCAAAGGCACAGCACTAGCACCGCGAATCTCGCGGTTGCATTTCAGGACAGTCTCCTGGGCTTTTCTATATCCCTTCAATCTGCTGAATTTTCTTCATTTGCTGAGGTCCAGTGCCGACGTCGTCGAAAAGTCCATCACTCGCTTCTCCGGTTTCGATTACTCCAGACGGCCATTAGCCTATTACTGCCACAGCGCCAGGCCAGCAAGCATGGGAAAGCACGAGAGCCTCGTGTCAAAGCATCAGAACCTCCCAAGTCGGAAGCAGACAATGGAAACCTGGACCGTGGAAAAGACACCTCCCTGAAAGACTCAACAAGAACCCCTGCGGAGGAGGAACGGGAATATGTCATCGGATGTCGTGATGGGTGCATGCACTATGGCTAGCTTTCTCATGTCCTTGGACACCTCAATTGTTGCGACGGTAAGCCCAGAGTTCACCTCTCTAGCCGTCATTCCTTCCCCTGCTGGCTTTTAATAGGCCATTCCTAGAATTACGTGAACTAGCCAGGTTGGCAACCACCAACATTGAATACATGGAATACTAGTAATTAATCTCGTAGGTGTATATTGCAACTATTAACGGGTAAATTTCTATAATCAATTCGATTCAAAGGTCAGGGCTCCAATCAGGAAAACCTTGGTCTACTCCCTTGCTGACTTTTACTCAGTACACCTTCATAATCCTCTTAGTGCTGTTTGAGCTTGGCACTCTATTGTGTGGTGCAGCTGTATCCTCGAAGATGCCGACCATTGGTCGAGCTGTTGCTGGGATAGGCGGATCCGGCATGATGATGGGGGACTGATGATTCTCCCAGCCTTTCTTCCTAATGAGAAAAGTGCCGCTCACCTGGGGGTTATGCTGGGCTGTAAGCCTCCTCTCCTACCACAAAAGATACCCAGTACTTGTCATCTGCACTCAGGCTGCTAAATGGGCGTTGTAATCGGGCCGCTGATTCGGGGTGCATCAACTCAATGTGCGAGCTGGCGATGGTGTTGCCCGTACCAAATTTACAGAACTATGGAAATTAGCTAACGTACTACAGGCTTCTATGTCGGCTTGCCTGTAGGAGACCTAGTCATTCTCGTCCTCTGCTTCATCCAAAGCGAATTCAAAACCGGGCTCCGCTCCCTCAACATCCCCGGCTTCACAATCTCCGCCTGACGGCGATCATGTTCCTCCTCGCCATCGAACGGGGCGGTACATTATACAAATGAAGCAGCGCGAACATCATTGGACTGTTCTGTGGATGTGCAGGCACACTCGTTGCGTTTTTGTTCTGGGATATCGATAAGATTTTGCTTTTGATGCTCGGCCAGCGAGTCGTCTGGCCAAGCTATTTGACATACTTCTTCCGGGCGGCCATGTGATGACTACGAGTTTCTACATGGCGGTCTATTTCCAAGCCTTGCGCAGAAATTGCCGACCATGAGCGGGGTGTCCATCCCACCGTCTATCCTCAGCGACATGTTCTTTACCGTGCTCTCTCGTATCCTAGGTGTGTATATTCCGGACGTTGTACTGCTAGCCACGGATGCTTGGCGCACTGTCGGCCGTTGTGGTCACTGCCCTCCCGTGGGCCATTGCCATTCCATCGGGACTGGTATCCTCGCCATACTCACGCCTACATCGTCCACTTACAATTAATCTTCTACCAAGTCATCGCAGGCATCGGACGAGGCTGCGGCTTCCAGATGGCAGCTCCTCTTTTCTCTCGTCCTTCTTTCAAACCCAACCCGCGGCTTACACACCTCTAGCCACTGGTCGCGGTCTAGAATCATCGGAAGCCCGAGCAGCGTCGCAGCCGTCGTCTTCAGCTAAAGCTCCGAGCCTGCGATATTCGTATCGCTCGCACAGACCGTGTTCTCGAACTCGCTGACGGATAGTTTACATCATCTTGCGCCGCATGTGAATCCTGAGATAGTCTTTGTAGCTGGAGAGAGTGGGTTCTGGGATGTGGTTCCTGAGGCGGCGTTGCCGGTGGTTATTTTGAGTTATAGCAAGGCTGTCGATGATGTGTTCTATCTTACTATTGGGGCTGCGGTTGCGGCTTTTGTAATTGTTGGGATGGGGGAAGAGAGGTAAGAAAGCGAAGGCTGGGTTGCCGGGGGTGTGAGGAGAAAGGAATTTGAGCGGTAGGTGAACATCTGTAACCTGACCTACACACAATAGTACGTCAGGAGATTTCTCCACTACGTAATAGTAGATGTAAATTCAAGTTTGCGCTCAAAGGCGAGATGGAAGGTGAGAAAGGCAACCAAGAGTTCACTTGAAAGAGGTCAATGGGAAGAGAAACGGGCTCTTTTGGGGCAGAAGAGTCTTCTTTCAACTCGAAAGTCTTGTGCAGAGACCAGCGGTGTTGAAACTGAAGACTGTACCGTAGGGAGAAGCAGCCAAGCATGGAGATACAGGAGATCAGAAGTGTGGAAGCGAAGCGTGCGGAGACGACAAGAGCGCCGACAAGAAACGCGTAGGAAAGCCTACAGTGTAGAGCAGCTTAGGACTTGATGTGTAAGTTTCCAAGACGGCTGCATGGGTGGGGAAGTACTGTATGCCAAGAGAGCCTGCTGTCATGACGGGTCCAACGAGGCGATAGCACATTAACAATAATTTGGCTTCTTGAATAATTGGTCGAGAAGTCAAATCATGACCAATCCAACAGAGATCCAGGAAAGCCCTGTCTGCGACTAGAAATTGCAAACTCAAAACAAAATGAGGAAGGGAGGGAGGAAGGGAGGAAGAAAGGAAGCCCGCCGTGCCGCTCTCATGACACGTTCCTTGCGAGATGGCTAGCAAAATCAACCTGGCCGCCTGCAAACTTATCATGAAGGAATCCCAGTTCTTTAATATAGAAAGTAACTCGCGGAAGAATTTGCACCCCCAAGCCGTCTTCCGTCTTCTGGGCTTCTAGAAGGAGCGGGGATGTGTATTTGAGATATATTAGGAAGGGTGCGGCCCGATACCTTTTAATGTAAAAATTCACATGAGCCAGAAAACAAGAATCCTGACTGTATCGGCCCGCAGAGGATTTGAAATTGTGTGACGGCTTGTCGTCAGTCCAACACTTGTACTGTGGCACAGGTGGCTGGCTAGTGAGGCGAAATGAGGCAGGACGTTGTGGAGAGACTGAAGGGACGAAAAAGCAAAGGAACAAGGAATGGGACAAGACTCGGAGAATTGATTTGAGTTCACTGCAGATTCTTGGCAGTCATGTGTCAGATCGAGACATCAGATGAGACTGTATCTCCACTGACATCTCCATCTTTGTTCTCGAACTTTCAGAGCGGTCCTTGACCTGGTTTTGCTACGTGGGGTTTTTAGATGGCCATGTCTTGTTTTGAGCACTCTCAAATGTGCGCACAGCATTGTGGCCCAGTCTTTGGCGGCCTGCATCTGCAGTGTGAGCGATTTCTACTGTATTGCTGGCCCACGTCCCTGCATCTCAGACCCTGGGGGCCGCGGCGTCGGCATGAAGCGAATCAATCTGAAACACTGGCCACAGTGGCTGACATGGGATCGAGATTTGCTGACCGATGGCGGAGATGATGATGATGATGAGGGAGTGGAGGAGGAGGATGGAGAAGATGCAATGACGTGATTCTCGAGAATGGATGAAGAGTTGGAAGATCTATTCTTGGAATCGGGTAGAGTGCGTTGTACAGGACGGAGTATTGCGTTGCGCTGTGGTTAGCTGAAAAGAAAGTTCACGCTTCACTGGTGCAAGCAAGCGAGCGAGCACGAGCACAGCCCTGCCCAGACCCATTGCGGACAACAAAAGGCTGGCGTGAAAGCGGCAGCCAAGGCTGACATAAGCGGCCTATCAGACTCGCTGCTTCTCTGCGCTCCTCGGCTCCGCACTGCTGTGATGACAGGTCCCGGCTGCCGCTCTAAAAAAACACATGCTGCTGCGGAAAATCATCCAACCCCCTCCCCCGCCTCGTCTCCTCACCCTGTTCCTGGCCGCCTCACGGCCCCTGCGGCTGGCTCTTCGACCCCCCCCCCCCCAGCCAGCTGCTGGCGTGTTTCTGCTTGAGCCCTCGTTGCCGGCTGCCACAATGTGTGAGGTCCAGATCTGGGCCACCTTGCGGCGTCCCGTGCGGAAATCCTGGCCCACGGCCCAGTGGAAAACCTCCAGGGCTCCCGGGATCTGGGAACACGAAGTCGTGAACCAGCCAGGAGCGAGGAGTGAGGAGAGCAAGCACACTCTGCATTCACTGCCGAGCGCCCAGTCGGCCAGAGGATCCAGCTCATTCAGCTCATCATCTCTTTACTGCGATTGACCTCGCGCTGCATCTCTAGTCTGATAATCCGTCCTTCTCTTTCTGTGTGCACACGACAGCTTCAGCCCTTCTTTTCTCACGGCTGCAGACGACGGCACGCATTCGAATCGACCGACCTTCGTCCATCCACAGCCCCAAGCCTGCGCTTCATCGTTGCTTGATCGCCCATGAGCGAGGCTCTGTAAATATTCGGCTGTGATAAGGTGCTCGTCTGAAACGACAAACCATCCCCTCGCCCACGGCTTCGAGAGCTGTCCACACGCTGCGCCCTTGAAGACGAGCTTCCCACGAGACGAACGAGTGCAGCGTGGACGCACGGAAAAATAGACCGACCACGTTTGTACAGCCGTCGGACGGTCGTGCAACACATCAGGTTACTCTGCGTGGATTTGGGGCGTGAGAAAACGGTGGTGGACAAACAGGTGCGGTCGTCGCATGAAGGGTTTCCGCCGGCTCTCGAAACACCAACTGTAGGACCATCTCCTCTTTCTTCATCCGCACGTTTGGCTGCTCAGGAGGTAGGTGCCCGCTGCTGGGCCATGCTTCCTGAAGGTCGAGGAACGAAGGCCCTTTGATCAAGCTGATTTCCAATTGACCACTCACTGGGATGAGGGTCGCGGTTTCGAATGACAGGCCCTCTCCCTATCACGGGCTGGCCCTTGACTTACTTCTCCTCTCCTTTCTTCCTATCCTCCTCAATCGCACACACTGGATGAGGTTGCG
This sequence comes from Hyaloscypha sp. PMI_1271, assembly GCA_021399465.1. NCBI lineage: Eukaryota > Fungi > Ascomycota > Leotiomycetes > Helotiales > Hyaloscyphaceae > Hyaloscypha > Hyaloscypha sp. PMI_1271. The sequence goes on along the minus strand of JAJTUS010000181.1, from coordinate 52,071 downwards.
TTCATCTGCTGATTAGATCCGTGCAGGCTTTGTTGAGTTGGGGGGAGTTTGGTCAAATACTGGTACATTCTTTCAACGGCCGAGTCCATGCGATACACACCGTTTCGATTCGCTTCCTACACATCGCCACCTTAATTGCGACAACTTATTTGATTTCACTTCCTTCGTATAGACCCAAATTTTGTCTATTCATTTCGGATCCTAGCGATCGGCACACGCTCTTTGGCAGAGTACCTTTCTTACATCGAAGTTCGACCACTTCAACCAATTTACTGGGAGTTTCCAATACGATTCATCCAACGATACGAACCAATATACCAACAACATTCTACTGGTCGAGTGTTCTCTGTCAGGCGGAATACGAAGAGACTCATCTACGGCAGCGCGCATATAGTGATCCTTTGTCTGACGGCTTCATGCATATGCAAACGCTGTAAGGCAAAGGCTCCGAGCAGTCGGACTGGTCACAACGGCGGTTTCTCGGAACCCCCTATATCCCATGGGACTTGCGACCCGTTATTGAAAACTCTAACGATCTTGTCCCAATGAATCAGCAATGGCAGCTGCCATCCAGCGAAGCTGGAGGGGGCTCGGTGAGGCGAGCTAGAGAGAGGGTGGAGGGGGGCTTACCACCAGAAATACCCTCTGCTCCACGACAAAATCCTTATGTACAGCCCAGAGCGATGCCGCAAGCGAATCGATCACGACCTCAGATGCCACCTGCGCTGGCTGGGACGAAAAATGGGCAAGGTCCAATTGGGGTTGCGATATCTCGTCCAACGCAGGTACCGCAATGGCCACTTGCGGCGACAATTGAAGGAGCTCCAGAGCAACAATACCAACCCCCTGCTGGTCGAGGTGCGGCGCCACAACGACCACCTCGTCCAAGCCATGTCCCGTCAATGCTGGATGCTTCGCGATTGCAGGACCACACTCCAACTTTTCAATACAAATCCCAAAACCCGCAGAGAGAAGGTATACCAGAAGACGAGGTCACATCTCCCGTAATGTCTATGTCGTCGAGACCTTCAACGATCTCATCCGTAGGAACAATACCTGACTTTCCTGTACCGATGCCGCCGCCTGTAATACCTGGACCACCAGGATCGGGACCACCTCGAAGGAGTGCTAACCTTGGTCCCCCGCCAACTTCAAGGAGAGGAAATTCGTCCTATTATTCGCAAGCATCGTATGTTTCCCCAATTCCGGAAGAGAGCCCACGAACACAACCATCACACGAATCATATGCATCGAGTGCAGCAATACCCACAAGTTGGGGATCAGATTCGCCCGGATTTCGATTTGAAGACGACGACGAGTATGAGGATGATTATCGGGACTCGAGGGATGCGAAGCAGTGGAGAAATGAGCCTATTGAAGAAGGTCGGGAGTCGAGAGAATCGAATAATGATGATGATGACAGAGGATTAATCCGAAGTGCAAGTCTTGGAAAACGCGCGAAGCCTTCTATGATTACAACAAAAAGTTCTGACTCTACACGGCCATCTCCAATGCCACAGCAGGCGTCAAAATTAGAGAGGATGGGCGTGTTGGCGCCAATGAGTGGGGTACCAGCCTCGGGACTGACAGCTTCGAGGACGAGAGAAGGACAGAGGGAGACGGTTTGGCCGATGATTGGGAATCCGGACTCGCCGCTTGCCAGTGGCACGGGGTTTATAGACAAGTCGTCTTCAAATTCGGAGGAATCCATACCCCAAGTAGCCAGAGCAATCACAAAGGATGAACCTGCGCCGAACAACACAAACACTTCTGACCCGAGTGCCGATGCCATGCTTGGAGCATACAATGCTGCAAGTGGGTTGGCGCCGTCAGTAACGCCAAGCAGAACCCCAAGTCCAGGTTTCAGTCGTTTATCAGCTGTTCGACGACCCCCACGGTTGGATATGGATGCTGTGCGAGATGCAGAAGCAAGAGGGAGCTTGACAAGTTTACCGGATCTGATTCGGAGAGCTACGAGATTAGCAGCTATGATGGACCGAGGGAAGAGACCAGCAAGTCGACTTAATGACCTGAACGATTTTGGAGATTTCCCAACAGAGAGCCAGCTGGAGAAAGAGAAAGAGCTGGAGGGTTTGTTTTCCTTCATTCTCCCGAATCTGTTCTAACGTTTATAGGATCTCCCAATGGGAAACGTCAATCCGGTCTCTCTGGCATGCTGTCCGCCTTCCCACCACCTGGTTTAGGAACTCCACGTGATGGCACACCAAACCGTCCAACCTCGGCTTGGCCTTCCCCTTACGACGACGACACCCTCGCTCCAGGCTCCCCTCCCCGCCAACAACCACCCAAACGCCGTCGCTGCTGCGGTCTCCCTGTCTGGGCTTTCCTCTTCGTCCTCCTAATTCTTCTAATGATTATCGCCGCAGCAGTCGTCGTGCCACTTGAAGTCCTGGTACTCCACAAACCCAAAACCTCGTCAACCTCAACCGCATCCGCCCTTTCAACTTGCTCTTCTACCACCGCCACCACGTGTCAGAACGGTGGAACTTCGATATTGGACAATGGATCATGTTCTTGCATCTGCATCAATGGCTTCACAGGCCCAACGTGCACAGTAGCAAACCTCACCGGCTGCACAACCACCACCTTCCCCTCAGGACCCTACTCAAACGTCACGCTCGGGAACGCCATAGTCCGTCTCATCTCAGGCGCACAAGCAAACTTCTCCATCCCGCTCTTCGAAAGCGTGATCCTCGCCCGCTTCAATGCCGCGAACCTCACCTGCGCCAGCGAAAACGCACTTGTGACATTTGACGGCAATTCGCAACGAGTAGGATCCGCTGCCGACACGGCCCTTGACACCTCCGCCACCTCTGCCACCTCTGCCACAACACCCACCTCCGTCGCCAACTCAGGTCAGAAAGTCCGACGCAGCCCATACCAATCATCATCTGAATCAACATCCACTCCCACAGACGCAGCGCCGTTAACCACCGCCTCCTCCACCTCAGCTTCACCTACTGCAAGCATCACACCCAATGCAGACTTCACCGTCACCCAACAAGTGCTCGACTTCGCGCGCGTAGCCGTCCTGTTCGTGCTCCAGCAAGAAGACATCGACAACGCGGTCACGGCGCAGGGCCAGCTCCAGCGTGCCTTCTCGCTCAAGGATCTGAGCAACAAGGTGGCGAGGAATGTGTCCATTGGGGCTGGCAATACGGTGGATCTGTTGACGTTCACGATTAATCTTGGGAATGGGACGCAGTGGGGTTCGAATGGGAGTGTGACGAGGAGGGCGATCTTGGGTCGAAGTGCGAACCTGTGGAGCTTTTTATGATGCAAGGGAGAGAACGAGGGGAATGCAAGAGGAAGAGGGAGAGGGGGCTGTATATATTCTATATTTTTCTCTGAATGTTTTTTTTTCTTTGTGTTGGGGGTAGAGATACCAAGTTTTAGTGGGGGGAAGATATAGTATTGCTCCGTGAGCACTTTCTTTCTTTGGGGGTTTTTTTGCATACATGGGCCGGGAGTTTGCTGCATGAATGAAGTTTTATACCTAGTCTGCGGGGCGGAGGGTTGTGAGAAATGGGGATGGATGGGTAAAGAGAGGTGTGTATATTACGGCTGCTGATAGGACAGGAGAGGATATTGAGCAGAGAAGGGGATATGATATATTGGGCAGATCAAGATATGTGAGGTTAGACCTAATGTCATCTTCCTCGCCTTAACAAGCCCCACTTTGTTTTCAATCGCTGTACTCTTCTCGCAATTCCTTCCTCACTCCTTCATATCAAGACTCTACTGAGGTGTTGAAGAGAAGCTCGGGTACCTCGGGTGTAAATAAGTGAGCTGGTCCGGAGTTGGGACTTCATGGAGACTCGGGAAAGGAGGAATGACAGGCAATTGGATCAAGACACGCAGACAGGCAATCGGATCAAGACACGCAGTGCTGCACCGTTCATTTGGCTTGGTGTAGAAGGTGGGCAAGGGGCGAGCAGATGAACGATGGGATCTTGATGGTGGAGGTGGTATCGATGGGAGGTGCAGCGTGAGGTAGGGGCGTGCAAGGGAACCGGAAGCAGCTTGTTAAGGGGAGAATTGCTGTTCTCGAGGTCTCCATTCTGCTCTCCGTGGCAGCGGGCACCCGCTGGCCAAGGAGCTGGGTACCTTCCACACTAGAAAGTGCAATATATTCTCATCCGCTCATCATCGCTACTGAAGTTCTGGTCGCATTTCTCACCAAGCCCTTGGTAGCTCAACCTCTCTACAAATGTTGATTTAAAATGTACACTTAGAATGCAGTAATTGACTGGTTGCTGGAGTATGATGCGTCAATTAGATGGCAGGTCGTGCGAGATTTGCTCGAAGTTCTAGAGTCTACCGAGCGAAGCAAAGTCGAAGTGGAGGGACGGCGCGCCAAGTTGCTCTCGTACTAGGACGAAGATGGGCAATAGGCAAGATGAGCATATTTCTCCCACGCGGGTTTCAAGTGAGTGAGTGGAAGGAGATTGGATAGCTATGGACAGCGACGTGCTACTCTCTGTCGCAGCTCCGCGAATTTGGTCTTAACCCTTCGTCGGAGCGGGCTAGACGCATTATAGTACTTATTGGCAGGAATTTGCGCTGGGATGAGGGGAACCAGCTATTCTGGGATGGTGAGACGGAGGAGTGCATTAATGGCTGAACCGTGGCGGATGGGGCTTATTTCGGTATTAACATTTCGCTAATCGTTAATTGACGCTTAAGTGAACAAACGTCTCGAAGACGGTGGATAGAACCAGCGAGCAAATAGCTCTGCTCAACTATTATTTACTACGACGATTAATATTCTAGAAGGTTTACTAGAGTATAAAAGAGCGACTAGAGGTACTCTAGAATCCATTGCGGCTCGTAAATCTAGTGAAGAGTATCTCTTACTCGTTAAAGCGTAACCCCTTTCGCCGCTTAATTATAGGCGAGCCTGCCGATGAACAGTTCCTCCTTTTCTTGCATCCGAACCGCTAGCGCTATAACGTTTTACGCGCTCTTAATTACTTCCACAGTATGGCGCTACTCACTAGTGCTAACCCCAATCCACGACTCAGAGAAGCTATTGTTCATATTCGCTCAAGATATGGAGAGGATAGAAGGTGGGTTTTGGAATTGAGTCTTCCCGGACGAGCTTGGTTTCAGGTGAATGACGGCGCAGGAAAGCCCTCTCCCTGGGTAACACTCCGCTCCATACGAGTGCTCAAATGGTGGGATAATAAAAATACAGCAACAGTCTCGGCGTAGTTCTAGGGACTCGATTTCGCAGTGTATGAAATATCGAATATTAGTGCTATATTGATTTACCGTAACTCGTAATCCTCTAGTCATAAATCTCTCGGAGCACAACTCGATAGTCAAATAGCCCGATCCGCAAGCAACAGTAGCAAGCACATAGCTGGTGGTCTGATTTCAGTGCTAAGCGATTGCAGGGTACTACAGCGATGTGGAGTACGCGACAATATCCTAGATGCTGAGAGGGAATCATTCCTGCTTCGTAGTCCTTGCTAAGTACATTATGCACTGTAAGGTCAAGGGGCGGGGTCGACTTTTGAAGGGTGTGTGTTTGTGTGGGTACGATTATTAGGGGATTATATCTATTTTTTGCTGCTATCCGAGTGTGAGTGTGAACGGAAAGTTCCTCGTGCAGCCGAATTATGGGATTTCGGCCGAGAGGCGTATACGCAGCTGGCAGTCAATGTTATAAAGACGATTAGGAGTTTGCACATATTGGCATTTGTGGATGATCATGAGGAGGTTGGCGTCTCGGTCTTGCCCAGCTGGGTGCCGGATTGGCATACGTTGGACCTCACTACGCCAATCAGGTGTCCAACGCACGATGCGGCAGAGACTAATAGCAGCTTCTCTATCAAAGATTTCGAGAAGCGGATTATAATGAAATGCGGCGTCTCTGTCATGAATGGGATTCGAACAATATCAGGCATGATCCCGTCGAGCGAACTCACTGTCATGACTCTCGAATGCGAGACGAAGAAAAAGAACCCATTTCTCACTAATACTTCCGGGAGAACTTCGTGGTGGATCCTGGAATATCATTTAAATCCACAAAGGAATTTTTTGACTCACTTAGTCTTGTGCTAACTGGTGGGTATCTCAACGACGCAGATTCAACCTGCCGAGAAAGGCAGGAGCAGCAGTGCGCGGATCTTGCGGCTTTGATCATGGAATATAAACAACTTCGGCCTCCTGGTCACTCTGACGGATTCCTCGCCAGTTTGTCATTTGAAGATAAAGATCTTGTTCAGTCGATATGTAAAGGCCCGTTCTCTAATACGAGCTATAGCGCAATCGGCCCACCGATTTCCTAATCGGGAGTGCCCATTTAATAATAGGGGGCTAAATACGATTCGGGAGCTATAGTAGGTCCCGATTTAATAATCGCATAATATTTGGGTATAGGCCTTAAGGAGGCTGAAACTATTAAATCTACTAGTATACCCTAAATATATCTATACCCCTATATATGCCCCTTTACTTTGAATTTATTAGCTATACTATACCCTATAGTATTATAGGCTTCATTTTAGGAGTTCTATATATTAAGGGGAGGTTGAGTATATACTAGAAAATAGATAGAAGTATATAATAGGGGTTATTTACTCCTAAAATTATATAATTCACTAATCCTTTTATAAACTTATCGCACTTCTCTTAAATCTACTTATTATACCTCTCCTTAATCTACTTATTATATACTCTTCTTAATCTACTTTATAACTTTATAATATATCTCTCTTAACTCTATAATCCTTACTATCTCTATATACACTATACTAGCGTGTCTATAGCTAAGTAGAATAATACTTTAATATTACTACTCTAGGTATATATGCTTTAAGTACTTAATTCTTACCTTCTCCTATAGTTATTAAGCCTACTAATAATTAGTCTACTAAAGACGAGATTACATAGGATAAGAAGCTTACTAAAGGGGGTAGTAAGAGATTAAGTAGTAGCTAAAGAATACTAATATAGCTCCTTTTAGTGAAACCAAAGTAAATAAGCTATACTAGTCTAATATAAAACTTAAATCTAAGAAGTATAAGCTTTAGGATAGCTAGGTATATTATAAGGAATACTACAATACTCGCTTTAGGTAGATTATACTAGTAACTTATATTATTTGCTATAATAATACCTTTGAGATCCTTACTACTATATATAAGAAGTTAATATATATAAGTAAACTACTTATTCCCCCCTCCTTATCTTAGGCTAATTTTACTATAGGCTTTAATACTATATTTAATTACTAATATAAGCTTTATTATAGCTTATCTAGGGAGGATAATACTTAGATATCCTCACGCTATATATACTATAATAAATAAAAGATCTAGAAGAGCGATACTATAATTAAGCTAATTTACTCCTATTATCCTAACTAGCGTATAGTTCTAGATTTAATGGATTTTCGTATAAGTGTCCCCTAAGTTATATGATTTACCCCTATATTCCTACATTTCCTATATTACCTATATTTTATATATTTTTAAGCTTTTCCTATGATTTTCGCGATTTTCGTGCGTTTTTAGGCCTTTCCTGCAATTTTCAGGCCTTTCCTATAATTTTCGTAACTTCTGAACCTTTTTATCTATACTTTATTAATACTATTATAGCATAATCCGGACAGAGAATACACGTGGATTTAGTAATTAAAATGCTACTTTTCTAAGTTCGTCTAGATCTATAGCCTTAAAGCTAAGTCTATAGACAAAGCTACTAAGGAGCTCACTAAATAACTAAATAATAATAGGTATATTACTATTCTAGCCTATAATAATAGGGGTGAGTTTAAGGGAAAGGTAATTGAGATTTATAAGAAGAGAGGGATAAAGAATATACGAGGACGAGCTTACTACCCCTAATTATAAGGCTCTATTAAGGTTACTAATCGTGTCTTTAAGAGACAATTACGAGCTATATATACAGATACTAGTATATACTTATAGATATAATTACTTCCTTTAATTATATAGATAATTAATATTACTTTAACCTCTACCTTACCTAGAGGTTATATACTATACGAGGTATAGTTTAAAAGGCAACTACTAGCTAATTTCTAGGAGGATAAGGCACGTGCTTCTAGGGCTAGGTCTTTAGGAGAGGGATTAGGAGAAGAGGATATAGAGGAAGGCTTATTTATTAATAAGGATATTAAAGTAGAATAGGAGTAAGAGGAGATGATTTTATCTAAATTAACTAAAAGGGTTATAGAGTATATAAGAAAATAGGAGGAGAATATAGTAAAGAGAGCTAATATAAAAGCCCTAGAGTATAAAGCTCAAGAAATCGCTACCTTATAGATCCTAAAGTAATATTACTTTAGGACTAAATCTATAAGAATTCTAGTGAGAGTTCTAGAAAAGATAATAAAGGTATATAACTAACTTAAAAATATACTATTCCTTAAGCTAACTATATTTAGGGGTATTACTTAGTTATAAAGTATAGTGAACTTACTACTCTCTAACTAGCTAGTACTATTAATAAGATTACTTTTTAAGTAACTTATAAGCTTCTAATAGAGGAGGTAGCTCATAAAACTACTAAAATTACCCGCTCTAAAGCGATTATATAAGAGAATAATCGTAGTTCGATTATATTAGTTTAGAAGGTGACTAGGGTATTATAATAGGTCGAGACCCGATTAATATACTTAGCTAAAAGCCTTCGCTCAAGTCACATAATCTCGGCTATAGCTAAGGTCATATAACACGCCCCTTTAGTTAATAGAGTAACTACTTAGGGAGCTCGGATACCTTAAGGAATATAGTTCCTATCTTCGCTTCCTTCTTCTCTTTTCTTTTCTCTTTAGAGAATTCTATTTAGTTAATTAAACTACTAGTCTTCTTTATATAAAGGCCTAGCCTATAGTATTCGAATTCTCTCTCTCTCTTATCTTTACTAACTAGAGATTATATATATATGAAGTTAGAAGTAAAGAGAGCTTGAATCCATATATAGATAATAAAGCTTAGAGTAGACGAAGCTAGAAGTAGACCTTATTCGAAACTACTCATAAAGCTAATATATTAGTAAGACTTTAGAGTATACGAAAGATAGTAGTAGGGAGCGCTTGAAACTATACATAGAAGCCAGAATACTAGTATATTAGTTAATATTAGAGGTCGTGAGTTTTTTTTCTTAAGCTAAGCTTAAGAAGAGAAACCTACTAGACCCCTTAATTATACGAAGATATAGGAGCAGAACTCCTAGTAGTTAGTTAAATAAATAGATAGCTATATAAAGCTAAGATAGTAGATAAAGCGCCTTAGTAGCTATAAGAAGCTTTTATAGCGTAGTCTTAATAATTATTAGAGCTAGTAGTATAATAAGTAAACTTAATAACGAACCTAGTTATATGAATTAATTTAATTAATAAATATATAATAACTCTAAACTCCTCCTAAATATAAATACCCCCTCTACTCTATATACTTCCTTAGCCCCTTATTATAAAATAACTAAAGACTTACCTCCTGAACCCTAATAAGTTTAATAGGGATAACTTAGCTTATTACCCCTAGTTTAAGGGACTCTTAAGGGCAAAGCTAGAAATTAATAGTAAAGTAATTAATAGAGAAAGAGAGAAAGTCTAGTATAGATTTAGATACTTATCTAGAGAAGTAGTAAGTAGGATATACCCTTAGCTAGGATATATATAGAAGAAAGGAGAGTTTATAGTTAAAGGGCTATTTAAATAAATAAACCTAGCTTTCTGAGACCTATAGAAGTAGTAGAAGGCCTTAGGAGAATTAAACTAGGTCTAGTAGAAGTTGATTCCCCTAGGTAAGTTCTTAAGTAACTTTAATTACTTAATCTTAGAAGTAGAGGGATAAGGCAGGTAAGACGAGATTAAGAAAGGGTATCTTAAGGCTACTATTTTAATAGAGCTTATAAAAGGAATAGTAGGAGTAAAGGAAGAAGAGTTATATAAGGAATATTACTCTTAGTTATAGATAATTAATAACTAATTAGTTAAAGTTAAGAGTATAAAGGCCTATTATCTAAACTAGTTAAATAAGAGACCTAAAAGCCCTCTCTCTAGTATAACCTCGCTTATCTAGCTAATAGAATAAGGATTATACTAAGTAACTCGAGATAATAGTTAAAGGATACTCCTAATTAGGCTTATTATAATAAAATTAATTAATAAAAGAAGGAAAGACTCTACTTATAGTATAATTAAGATAACTACTTTATATATAACTACTAAGTAAAGCTATACTTAAGTACCTCCCCTAGAGCTAGTAAGTAAAGGAAGGAGAAGGAAGAAGAATAACTAAAAGTAAGAGTAAAGGATATAAAGATATTAAGAGTAGCCCTAAAGAAAGTAAAGATAATTTAGGTAAGAGATAATAATACCTTAGATAAGAGCTAGAGTGAGAATAAAGGAAACTTAAGCTTATCTAATTTAAGAAACGACTAGTTTCTAATAAAAGTTACTATTAGAAGTATATAGAGGTAGAGTTAGATTAGAAAGCTTAGAAGTAATTTTAGAAGGATATAATTAAGCCTCTTTTTCTTATATTAGTAATAGTTAATAAAGAGTATTTTATATAAACTCTTATTAATACTAAGTATATATCTTATAGAATAATTAATTCTCGCTTTACTAATTAATATAACTTCTAGTATATATTAATTACCCCTAAATAAATAGAAGCCTTTAATAGAGTAGTACTAGAAATAATTAGAGAAGTAGTAATACTTAGTATAAATATTAATAGCTATTATAAACCTTATACTTTCCTTTATATAGTCCCTAAGATCTCTAGCTTAGATATAATCTTAGGTATATAGTAGTTATATTTATAAGATATATAAATCTATAACTTAAGGTTAGAATTATTTATTTTATTATTAAGGACTCTAGTATAGAATAAGGTAAGTAATATACTAACTTCTAAGCTAGAGAAAATAGATTATATATAAGTCTTAATAGCCTTATTCTCTTACTTAGTAAAGAAGAATAAGAAGAGAAATATAGAAGTCTTCTTAGCTAGTTTAGCTAATACCTAGAAAGCTCTAATCTAGAAAATAAAGACGAATCCTTATATAAAGCTTCTAGAATAATATAAAGACTTCCTAGATATATTTAGTCTAGTAAAAGGAAAGAAGTTACTATTACTCTAGTACTAAGGAATTAATTACTAGATTAAGCTAAAGGTAGTTAAGGAAAAGGAGCTTATAATATTATAGGGACTACTATATAATATATCCCGGGATAAGCTCTTAGTATTATAGAAGATACTTATAAAACTACTAGAGTAGAGGTTTATCTAAGTAAATTACTCTCTTACTATAGCCCTTATCCTTTTCATATAAAAGCCTAGTAGAGGGCTACGGTTTTACGTGAACTATTAAGGCCTAAATAAGCTTATAAAGAAGGACTAGTACATACTCTTATTAATCTATAAGACCCTTTAGAATATTAGAAAAGTAAAATGATTTATAAAGCTTAATATTATAGTTACCTTTTATAAGATTTATATTACTAAAAGAGAGGAGTAGAAAATAGCTTTCTATATATAGTATAGACTCTATAAATAGCTAGTAACTTCTTTTAGCTTAGTAAATACCCTAAGTATATTAACTAGGCCCTTAAAGACTTCCTAGACGAGTTCTACTCTATATATATAAATAATATCCTAGTTTATTCCTTAGGGTTAAGAAAAGAGTACTAAGAATATATATAAATAGTCCTCTAGTAAATAAAAGAAGTAAGATTATAGCTTAATATTAATAAGTACGAATTTGAGGTTAAGGTAATAAAGTACTTAGGGTTTATTATAGAAGCTAAGAAGGGTATTAGTATAGACCTAGTAAAGGTTAAAGCTATTCTAAGTTAAGAGGCCTCTAAGTTAATTAAGAGTATAAGGAGCTTCCTAGGGTTTATAAACTTCTATTAGTACTTTATTTAAGAATTCTCAGAAATTATTTAACTACTTTTTAACCTTATATATAAGGACTAAGTATTCTTATAAATAGACTAGGTAGAGACTATTTTCTAGAAGCTTAAGAAGATATTTATTTTAGCCTTAATACTTATATAGTTTAACTATAACTAAGAAATTATCCTTGAAATAGATTCCTCTAAGTAGAGTATAAGTAATATCCTTATATAAGTTAATAAAGAAGGCGTTTTATAACCGTATATATTCTTTTTAAAGAAGAATAACCCTATAGAATATAATTATAAGATCTATAATAAGGAAATACTAGTAATTATTCGCTACTTAGAAGAATAAGATATAGAATTAAGAAGTATTTATTAATTTAAAGTTTATATGAATTATAAGAACCTAGAGTACTTTATAATAGTATAGAAGCTTATAGAATAGTAGATAAGGTAGTCCTTAATCCTCTTATAATATAATTTCAAGATCTTATATATTTTAGGAAAAGATAATAAATAAATAGATATATTCTTAAGACGAGAATAAGACTTATTTATTAGAGAAGAAAACGAATATTAGTAGTTAAGAATATTATAACTATTAAAACTAGAGACCTTTAATAATCTCTCTAAGAATATAATCCTTATAATATAATAGGGATTAATTATAAGAGATATATATATATAATAAGCTTCTATAGTATAGGATTATAGTATACGAGTAAAGCGTAGAATTAAGGAGTAAAGATTAGTTGATTTCTAAGAATAAGGAAAGAAAGCGGGGTAATATATAGAAACTAGACGTCTATAGTCACATGACTGTACCACGTGACCGCCGAGGAGAAATCCCCACTATAGTAGTACTAATATAAGGAAGATAATAAGCTAAGGAAAAGCCTACTCTAGTCTCTAAGCCTAGTTTAGAAAATTAAGACTAGGAGTATTAAGAGAAGAGATAAGATAAGGTATAAGTCCTTAAGAAATAAGAGGCCCTTCCTAACGAGCCCGGCCTCATAAGTCTGTGTTTTTAGCGAGTGATTTTCCCCACCAAGCTTCACTCTAATGCCTCCCATAACCCCCCCTCTTAACTTTACCTATTAACCACGCTATGAAATCCTTACTAAATATAAAGAGGCGATACGCTAGCTATACGGCTTTGCTAAGATACTAGTTAAGCTTCTTATAACGCGATATAAGCTTAGGAGGAGCATAATTAATAGGATTTTATAATATGATATACTTGAGCGCTCGCGTATTACTCGTACCGGGAGACCCTCTCTTCTTACCAATACATAAGTCAACGAGATTATTAAATATTTGTCCAAATCATGGGAGTATTGAATCCTTAACTATACCCTCCTTCGTAACGAATTATAGCTTAATTACTCTATCGAGACACTCGAGCGCCGGCTCAAATAACGAGGCTATTTCCGGTATATAGCTTACTAGAAGCCCTACCTTATAGCTACCTAGGTCCTCGCGCGATTCCTCTAGGCGATTATATATATATTCTAGACGATAGAGTAGTTAAAGGTCCTCTAGTCTAACGAGGCTACCTTTTATATAGGCGGTAGGATAGTAAAGTAGAGGGTTATAAGGAAAGGGGGAGAGAGGACACACTTAACGTGTATATAGCACTAGTTTCATCGCGGGCACACGATACTAGTTAATATATAGGGAGTAATTAGATATAGCTATAAGAGTCCTTTGATATTTGTCCACGGTTCTAGTAAGAAAGGGGCCTTTACTCAAAAGGATTACCTCTCTCAAGTACTCGCGCCGTATATTGAGGATATCGTAGAGGCTTTTATAGCTATTACTCACCTACTTCGCCCTTCCGTCGAGCCTTTATTTATAGAAGACGGGAACTTAGCTCACAGTCACAAGTCTACCCGTAATTACTACGCTCGCTAGCGTATATAGCACGGAATTATATTAATGCCTTATCCTTTTATAAGCCCTGATATAAACCTTATTAAGAAGTGCTAGCGGAGGATTAAGTAGGTATTATATAGACGCCGGCGCTAGCCTACTATAGAGACTAAGATAGAAGCGATAATCTTAGAAGAGTAGGAGCATATACTATAAGATTAGATAAATGAGCTAGTTTTAAAGCAGGAATATTAGGTATAGGTACTTATAGAGCGTCGTGGGTAGTTAACTCCTAATTAAATACTGTAATTATATATTACGATAGTGATATATAGGTAGTATTCGCCAAAAACATAGACTTATGAGGCCGGGCTCGTAAGTAAAGCTTAAGAAGCTAAAGTCTAGGAAAAGACTACCCTAGTAAAGGGTATATAAGGTAATAAGTAAGAAACTATATATAAGATAAGCTTAGGAAGCTATAGTAAGATACCTAAGAGAAGAATAAGTTATATTAGGCTATAGTTAAAGTAATATAAGAAGAAAAATAAGTATTTTTATCTAGCTTAAAGGTTAAGGTATTAATAGGGGAGTACTCGTTATCCTAGTCTAAATAACTATTATTTTAGGGGTAATAATAGATTCTAGACTTAGAAATACTCTATTATAAGGCGTATAATAATAGGGTAATATATAAGTAGTTAAGGTAAGTAAGCTTAAGAGTAACGCTTACAAGTATAACTAATTCTAATAAGTAATTCCTATTATATAGACTAATCTATACCTATTCCTAAAGCTTAGTTCGTATTCCTATATACTCTCTAGTACTCAAATAAAGGAGCGCTAATCCTTTACTTAATTAGGAAGTATAATCTAGTACTCTAATACTCTATATAAACCTTAACTAAACTAGGAAATTATATATAGGACACTAGGTGCCTGCTCGCTTCATCACGTGTATTCCTTATACTTTTACCCCTTATAATATCTCCCCCTCTAGGCTCTTACCCTTAAGAGGCCTTAGTATTCTATAAATAGCCTTATTTTAATACCTTTAAATAGCTATACCTTATATATAACCTAAAGTCCTAATAGTAACCTTATATTAAAGTCCTAAAGGCCTTTATCTAGATTATAGGGTCTATTTAGCTAAATAGAGCTTAGCTATACCCCTAATATAACCTAAAGCCCTAGTAATAACCCTGTATTAAAGTCCTAAAGGCTTTTATCTCTAGATTAAGTCTAATTATTCTTATATCACTTATTATAATTCTCTTTTATAAAAGTAGTAGTACTATAGCGAGTATAATTATTTAGAAAGTTAATTTAATCTTTTAATTATTCTACAAATCCTATCTTAGCCTTTATTTATAACTTAGGTATAGTTCTATTATTATTCTAGCTTAGAAAATTTTATCTAATCTTCTAATTTATTCATAAATCCTATCTTAAGCCTTTATTTATAACTTAGTTATTATTCTATTAGTCTTCTAGCTTAGAGAAGTTTATCTAATCTTCTAGTTTATTTATAAATCCCTTCTTTTATAAATTCTAGAAATTCCTAGCTCTAAATCTATAATTACTATTTAGGGAAAAGGAGTATAAAAAGGCTCTCTTTTCCTATAAACTAACCTTCCTTTTTTTCTCTTATTTATATAATTATATATATCTCCTATTATAACTTCTTTTCTAAGCCTTTTTTAAACCTTCTTTAGGCTTTTTTACCTTCTTTATTTATATTCTCTATTAAGATAAATAACCTCTAGTATTAATAGATCACTAGCTATTTAGTAAATACGCTTATAGTAATACTTCGCTCTTACTACCTCTAATATTCCAAGAATATAGCTAAAATCCTAGATATTAAGTATATTAAAGTAAATAACTATATAGTATATAAATACTATTAATCTAGAAATAAGAAATATAATCCTATAAGTCCTAGCCCCTATTTCTATTCCTAATTCTAATAGTATTCTAGATTCCCTAACTTATTATATTATACTTAAACCACTTTCTCTATACTACTAATAAGTTCTAGAAGTTTACCCCGACTTATCTAGACTACGCCTAGTCCTAGGCTACTCTTATATCTTACTAGAGCACTTATACCTCCTATATAAAGGCAGTGGTTCGGGCTATAAGAATTCCTATTATAATCTAAGGTATAAGATAAGTAATTCTTACTAGTATATTATAGATATAGTATACTCTTAAAGGTATAACTAATATTCTTTAGTACTAAGTAAGTCTTATTCCTTCCTTACTCCTTACTAAATACTAACTACCTTCTAGAATAATTTACTTACCCTTTCCAACGAGACTTAAGATCCTAAGGATAAGGATAATAATAATAATAATTAAGGAAGTAGAAGAAATACTAGAGGTCTAGAAGGAAATACTAGAGTAGGACTAGTATAAATAAGGGGTATTAATAAGGTATAAATACTAGGTTTTTAGTATATTTTTATATAGATTTTATATAGTTTTTTTTAAGTAATTACTCTAATAAAAGTATTTATTTCCTATATCTTCTTTTACTTACTAGTATAGTAATATTATCTACTTTTAGGTAATCTTATAGCTTCTAAGTAGTATTTCCTAGATTCTTTAATAGCTCCTAAGTATTATTTAATAGAGAGTAGCCTTTCTAATATATGAGGCATTCCCTCTTCTTCTTACTCTCCCTATAAGCTATAACTAAATCTACCTCAAATTCCTCTTATTCTTTAATTTCTATAAGTTCAAGCTCTTCTATAGTATTAGCCTATAGGAACTATAGCTCTAATAAAGAGACGTGGAAAACATTATAGATCTAGTATAGTAGAGGTAGCTTTAAGTAATATACTTAGTCGCCTAAGGCCTCTAGGACTTTAAAGGAGCTAAGGTATTTATCTATAAGCTTCACGCTTAGTTAGAGCTATTAAATATTCTTTATATAGAGTATTACTTTCTCTCGGACTTTGAATTTCTTATTAATATACTTATTATTATAGTATTTCTTTTATATATTAACTACTTCTTATTATTACTTCTCTATTATATATTATTCTACTTTAATTCTTTATACTCTCTTATATACTACTAGTACTCTCTTTTCTAGGACATTATCCTTAATATGAAGCTTAATACTAGGATAAAAACTATATAATATATAAAATAAAGAGATTCCTATTATAGAATACTTAGAATTATTATATATAAACTTAGTAAGAGCTAACTTCGCTACCTAATTATCTTACTAGTAGTAGTGTATCAAAAAATAATTAAGGTAATTAATTATATTTAATTAAATTAAATTTCTAATTAATTATAATTTGATTATTAACTTCCAAATTTTTTTAATTATGAGACTAATTATAATTAAATATAATTAATTATTTCTAATTATCACGTGAAAACTATATAAAAGTTATATATATAATAAATTCTCTTCTTTTTCTTTAAATAATATATAACTAAAGGGTAAAGAGAGTAAAGGTTAATTAATTTCCTAAGAAGAGAGAAGGAGAGCGAGGTAATATATATGTGAATTATTTGCTCCGGATATCACATGACCGCACCACGTGACTAGGGGAGCTAAAACCCCTACCATAGTACTTATATATAAAGATTAGTAAAGTAAGTAAAGGCGGGATACTAGCTATTAAGCCTATTATAGTAAGGCGATATCTAAATTAGGCTAGAATAAACTTTAGTTTTACGCTATAGCGCTTGTATTATCTTTAAAGTCATATGTAATACTATATAACCTAATAATTAATTATAATTTAATTACTAGGGTTTTGACTTAATTTAATTTAATTACTAGCTAATAATTATAATAAATTAAATTATTTAACACACTAACTAGTAGCTAGTATAATATCTTAAGTATTATTCCAAAGTCTAGTTAAGGTTCTCTATTTATTTATTAGTTTAAGAGTAGAATACTATACTTAACTATTATTATACCTTTAAGTAGAAGTAGAGGCTAGACTAGAAGTTACTAGTAAAGATAAATCCTTTATCTAAAGTAATACTTATTAGTATACTAAAGTCTTTAATAATATAATACACGAAAAGCTCTACTAATTCTGTAACTAAAATATCCTTAGTTATAGGGATATATTATATTATCTTTATATATCTATTAATAATAATAAGTATAGAATTATATACCTTCCTATAAAACCTAGAAGAGAGTAACCCTATAATAAAGTCTATAGTAACTTCTTATTAAGGTTTAAAAAGAAAGGGAAATAAACTCAGTATATTATATAATAGATATCTCTTAACCTTAGTCTATTAATAAATAAGATAAGTTTTAATATATTCTCTTATATCTTTCCTTATACTTTACTAGAAGTACTTTCTCTAGAGGATCTCTAGTATCTTACTAGTACTAAAGGACCCCCTTATAAGGTTATTATAATTTATTTATAGTAACTCCTCTTTAAGAGAAGGCTTATCTAGTATATAAATAACGCCTTAATACCTTAATAACTTAAATATATTAAGTTCCCAAGTCTTAATAGCTCTAATAAAAGTTCCCTTAGAGAACTAATTATACTATTATTATTATATTATTAAGTTAAGCTTCTACTATTATAATAGTAGTTTAACTAATATCTCTTTACTCCTCTTATATATTATTTTAGACCTAGCGGCCCACGCTACTATAGTGGGGATTTCTCCCCGGTTGTCACGTAGTATAGTCATGTAACTATAGACGTCTAGTTTCTATATATTACCCCGCTTTCATTCCTTATTCTTAGAAATCAACTAACCTTTACTCCTTAATTCCACGCTTTACTTATACGCTATAATCCTATACTATAGAAGCTTATTATATATATATCTCTTGTAATTAATCCCTATTATACTACAAGGATTTATAGTATATATTATCTATAATTAGTTATACTAGTAATAAGCTTAAGTAATAGTATTCTCTTTATTACTCTATTACTTAAATGAACTCCTTATTTAGAATTCCTTAATATCTCACTAATTAAGGAGTACCTATATCCTCTCTTCTAGGCCTTGAATTATAGCTTTATAGGGATAATATAATAACTTACTACTACTACTTATAGGGCCTTCTATTCTATACTCTATAACTTATTATATAATATAGGTAATAAAGTATCTTCTACTATACCTATTATATAGTCTAGCCTTCTTAATAGCCTATTAGCGGGGTTACTATACCTTATATAATACTCTAGGATAAAGTTAAAGATAACTAACTCTTTAGTTTACTTTATTTATTAACTATTTAGCTTTCTCTTTATTATAAAATACTTTAAGTTATTATAGTTTATCTTAATAATAATAATATACTAGGTATATACTAGGTAGTATTACTAGGTATAGAAGGCTAGGACAATAACTAGGAGCTTAGAATCATGTATTTTATACTTATTCTTAATTATAGTTATCTTCGTTAAGTAAAAGGTAATAAGGTACTACTAAGTATCTATACCCTTACTAAAGAGCTAGAAAATTATACCTATAATTATAAACCTAGAAGTATCTATCTCTATATAGATCTTTAAAGTAGAGTTAAAGTAGTAAAGTATTAGTACTAAAGTAAACATAGTCTTAAGCCCCTTAAAAGCCTCCTCTACCTCTATTATTAAGATAAAACTATTCCTTAGTAAGCTCTCTGTTTTTAATAAGTTAATTAACCCCTGTATTACCCTAGAGTATATATAAATAAACCTCTAGTAGAAGTTAGTAAATCCTAAGAATACTTGAATTTCTTAAATAGTTTTTAGGGATAACTAATCCTAAATAGTAGTAACTTAACTAGCTTCTATTTCTATACCCTAGGGGCTAATTATAAACCCTAGAAACTCTACTTCTTAAATATTAAACTTATACTTTATTAAGTTTATAAAGAGCTAGTATTACTATAATTATTTAAATACTTATTAGATAACTATTATATACTACCCTAAGTCTTTAGAATAGATTAAAATATCGTCTAAGTAAACTATATAAATCACGTCTATAAGGCTTATTAGTATATAGTTAATATAGGCCTAGAATATTACTAGTATATTAGAGAGCCTAAATAGTATAATATAATACTTAAAGTATTTATAATGTATTTAGAATACTATCTTCTATTTATTACTTTCCCGGATATATAACTAGTAGTATATATCCTTTAAGTCTAGCTTAGTATATATCTTTACCTTATATAACTTATTTATTATCTCACTAATAAGTAGTAATAGTATCTAGTTCTTAATAGTAACCTTATTTAGACCCTAATAATTAATATATAGACAAAGACTACCCCCTTTCTTAGGAATAAATATAATAAGAGCTCTTACTAAACTAGTAGAGTAATGAATCTACTCCTTCTCTAAGCTAGTATTAAAATAGTCTTATAGAACTTTAAGTTCTTTCTCTAAGAGGGCGTATATAAGCCTATATAGTAGCTAGGCTCCTAGTTCTAGATTAATATAGTACTCTATAAAGTAGTATTTAGGTAGAATACCTATAGCTATAGTAGAGAATACTTTAAAAAGGTTATAATACTTCTTAGGAGGTATAAGAGTCTCTTAAGTAGTGATAGTAGTAACTTATTAGCTATTAGTTATAGGGTAAGTAGTTAATAGAAAAATATATACCTTATACTTTATAGCTTTTATAAACTTCTTAGTATTTAGAACCTTAATCTTCTTTAGCTAAATCTAATACATTTATATTACTTCTCTAAAAGAGATTAAAGAATCTACTAAGTATAACTATAGAAATCCTAAAATTAAATTAATATTTCTTAACTCGAAATCATATAATATAAAGTAAATATTAGCTTCTCTTTAGTTACTTATTATATCCTTAGTAGTAATACCTAAGATATAATCCCTATATAAATAAATCTAGTTCTTATCTAGTATTACTAAGAGAATTATCCCTAGTATTAATATAATACTTATCTCTAAAGCTAACCTCTTCTTTATATAGTTTACCTCTATACCTAAATCTACTAGTACTTAAATATTATATCCCCCTTTCTTTATCCTAATAATAACTTTAATTATTATCCTTATTTCTAAGAGTTCCTCCTCTATAGTATAAACGAGCGTAACTATTATAGGGCGCCTCTATTTCCTAGTTTCTGTCACGGGCCAGGCCTTTATATAAAGAAAACTGGTGGTATTAATATAAGAAGAAATAACTAAGGAGAGAAAGAGAGAGTCTCGCTCTCGCGCGAGCTAAATACACACGGGCCACGCACCGTGCGCTCCCGTAGCCATAGCAATGAAGGTCACATGACCGAGTCCAAACTACGGGTCCAACCCATTACATTACCCCCCTCCCTGCAGAGCTAGAGGCCTACTCGTCTTCAAAGTCGCTAGAATTGAGCTCTCCTAGAATCTCATTAACTTGACGTACCCTCGAGGCACTAATCTTTGCCGTACGACTCCCAGAGTCAGCTTCCAGTCCAACTGGTGCTAAGTACGTGCAATTCCGTATTCGGTGGCCAGTATTACTACATCGTAAGCATAGCCCCTTCTCTTTACGGGCCTTAATCACGTCCTTTGAGACCCGCTTTGCATGCGTCCTAGACGCAGAGGCCACACGCACTTCTGGGGCGGTTTCCCAATCCATAGTCGTATCGTACGAGCCTATATCCGTTGACCAATGGCCTTTGCCATGGCCCCGTTCCAAGTCTAATGCTACTCGCTGAACAACAGCAACGTAGCCTTCAAAATTCTCAGGCTTTTCTACCGGTATAAGAGCTGCGCGAAGCTCCTTTGAGAAACCGGACTCCAAAAACAATCGTTTAACCCGATTCGGCCACAAGACTCCGTCCGCAGCTATGAGACTACGCTCAAACTCTGCAAAGTAGACCGTAAAAGGCTTATTCTTTTGCTAGAGTACCATCATTTGCCGTTCGCCACTATCCACTTCCTCCCGTGTATCGTATGTAGCGTCTAATTGACTACATAGCTCCGTGACCGTCCCTTATTAGCCCATACTCTTTACCCACGGTGTAACTTGTGATAGAGCTTTCCCTCGTAATCGCGAGTAGTAATACCAAAAACGTACGATATCCTTATCGTCTTCCATATCTACTTATAGCTTGGCTCGCAGCTGCGTAGCCTAAGCAGGGTATTCCTTCCGAGAGCTATCGAATATAGGCACATCGGGTAACCGATCACGACGATGACCTTCCCTTGTATTAAGCCGAGCTTATAAGGTCTACGTAAGGCCCTCGAGGGCTTGAATTCGTTCTAATAGGATATTGGCCCACTGGGGGGGCGATTGCTGGCTATTCGTAGCCATCCGTCCGACTCGCAAAAAATTCGACAAAAAACTAGGGGCTCCGAGAGCCACTGGCGTACGACAATCCAATTAAAGGAGTTATTTCTAATATCACGGGCTAGGCCTTTATATAAAGAAAACTGGTGGTATTAATACAAGAAGAAATAACTAAGGAGAGAAAGAGAGAGTCTCGCTCTCGCGCGAGCTAAATACACACGGGCCACGTACCGTGCGCTCCCGTAGCTATAGCAATGAAGGTCACATGACCGAGTCCAAACTACGGGTCCAACCCGTTACAGTTTCTTAGGTTTAAGGTACTTAAATAACTTATAGCCTAGCTTATTATAGTTATAGTAGATAGGTTTTATTTAATTAAGGTAAGTAGTAATATAATAGCCCTCTTTCTTATAAATAAAGCAAGTTATACTAGGTTTTATAGTTCTAGAGGTAAGGATAGTATTAGATACTATTACTATACCTTCGCCTCCCCTAAATTATAAGTCTTAAAGGAGAGACTCGCTCCTCCTTCTCTTCCCTTAACTATTCCTCTTCTCTTTCCCCTTAACTCTATCTTTTTATTACTTAGTTACTTCCTTAGGATATTCCTACTAAGAATAGAATAGATTTATATAATTCTTAATCCTTATAACTAAGGATATAAGTTTTTCCTAATCCCTTAGAGTATTCCCTTATTAATTAATCTCTTCTTATATCTTTAGCTTTAAGCTACTAAGTAGATTATCCCTTTACTATAAAGTACTTATATATCCTAGATTATCTAATAAGTTATCTAGGTAAGATATGAACTTCTAGATACTCTAGTTTAGTTATTATTTTACGTCCTTATACTTCACGATAATATCTATACTATAGTTCTCTAATAGAATCCTTTATAAACTCTATAAAATCCTCTTAAGCTATAGTATTAACACTTATTATTTACTCCTTATATTTCTAGATATCCCTAGTAATACTCTTAAAATAAGAGGTGTGATATATAACCTTTACTATATTAATAGTCTATATAATCCTATTATCTTTATACTATTTTAGCTTTACTTAATAGAAAAAGTCCTAAGCTTCTTTAATACTTTTCCCCTTATATGTGAGTAACTCCCGAGTTTTTGGCACCTTATAAGTAAAGGTTACTACTACTTATATAACTAGTTCTCTTATAGTTATCGCTATCCTAGGCACTATTCGAGTATTCTTAAAGTAACGGATTTAGGCCTTAAGTTCTTCTAGATCTTCCCTCTACTACGCCTCCTCTTCTAACTCCTTAATACGATAGTAAGCTACTACTAGCTTCTTAGCTATAGTAACGTCTATATACCACTTCCTTCTCTTAATTAGGCCGCCCTAAAGGTACTTAACTAGGTACTACTAGCGATAATAGAGGTACTTCTCCTAGTTAATACTAGAGATATAATTAGTTTAATTCGTCGTTTACTTAACTACTTTATAATAAACTACTCCCTATAAGTAGTAGATAGATTAGAATATGAGGCGTATAATAGTAGGGTAATATATAAGTAATTAAGGTAAGTAAGCTCAAGAGTAATACTTATAAGTATAACTAATTCTAATAAGTAATTCCTATTATATAAACTAATCTATACTTATTCCTAAAGCTTAGTTCGTATTTCTATATACTCCCTAGTACCCAAATAGAGGAGTACTAATCCTTTACTTAATTAGGAGGTATAATCTAGTACTCTAATACTCTATATAAACCTTAACTATACCAGAAAACTATATATGAGACACTAGGTACCCGTTCGCTTCATCACGTGTACTCCTTATGCTTTTACTCCTCACATCTATATAGAGCTAATTTAATAGATATATAACTCGATTTAGTATAGTTACTTAAGACGAGATATTATAGGTACTCTTCTTATATAGTAATTCTTTTAGCTAAATATATTAAGGTAAGTATATTAGTTTATATGAAACTATAATACTTATAGAAGAAATAAAGTATAGAGGGACTACTATTAAGGGTTCCTAAAGCCCCTCCTTATCCTAAGTTTCACCTAGTAAGAGATCTTAATTAATTTTATAGTAGAACTCTTATTAAATAAAGGATATACTAATATAATAGTTATTATAGATTACCTAGAAAAAGGAGTAATACTTAAGGCTATAATAGATATTATAGTAGAGATAATAGTAAAGTAATTCGCGAAAACCTATTATTATTAATATAAGCTCCTAAGAGCTATAGTATCTAACTAAGGGAAGTAGTTTATAGGAATACTATAAGTAAGGGTATATAAGCTACTAGGAATCACTTAATAACTATCTATAGTATATTACCCTAAGATAAATAGGTCTATAGAAAGGATAAATTAGATAATTAAGACTTTCCTTTATACCTCTATAGACTATAACTAAGTAAACTAGATAAGCTTTCTATTATATACTAAACTAGTAATTAATAACTAGGACACTACTTCTATAAGGGTTAGCTCCTTCTTTTTATCTTATAGATACTATATTAAGCTAGTTTAGTTCTAGGATAAAGTTAGTGAGGAAGATAGAGGAGTATTACTTATCTAGATAATAGACGATATTATATATAAGCTCTATGATATATAAGAGTATATATAAGCTGTAATAGTAATAGCCTAATAGCTCTAGGAAGAAGTAGTAAACTAGAAGAGAGACTAAGCCCCAGAGTTTAAGGTCAGGAATAAGGTATAGCTTAACCTCTAGAATATATAAATAAATAAACTAACTAAGAAGCTCGATATGAAGTATACTAAGTATATAGTAGTCGAGGCTATAAGGAGTTATAGTTTTTAGCTTAATATACCTCCGGGAATTTATAACGTATTCTATAGTAAGCTCCTTTAGTAAGCTATAATAGACCCGCTACTATATTAGTCCTAAGACGACTTATAGCTATAACTATAGCTAGTAAGAGACGAAGATATGTACGAAATTAAGTAGATCCTTAACGAGAAGTATATAAGACGTGACTAGGGAATCTTAAGGAAGCTACTTGTGAAATAAAAGAACTATACCCGCCCTATATAGGAGCTATATTCTGCGCTAGAAGAGATATTAGCTTTAGAAGCTTAGGAAGAGAGTATTAAATAAAAGGAGGTTTTACTCACGTATTTATAGGGCTAGTAATCGCGGGTAAGGAAGGGGGTAATATAATAGGTCGAGACCTGATTAATATACTTAGCTAAAAGCCTTCGCTTAAGTTACATAATCTTAGCTATAGCTAAAGTCATGTGATATGCCCCCTTTAGTTAATAGAGTAACCACACGTTACTTAGGGAGCTCGGACACCTTAAGGAATATAGTTCCCATCTTCGCTTCCTCCTTCTCTTTTCTTTTCTCCTTAGAGAATTCCATTTAGTTAATTGAACCACTAGTCTTCTTTATATAAAGGCCTAGCCCGTAACAAGTATTTAAGAGAGTAGTGTATCAAATAATTAGATTAGATTAGATTAATGCTTATTAATCTAATCTAATCAAAGGATTTTTCTATTAATCATATTCTAATTATCATCCAATTAGATTAATCGATTATTAATTAATTAATTTGATTAATAGAGCACGTAATAGCGCACATGACGTCGGAGGGCCAGAAGCTGAGGTAGAGGCCAAATTGAGGTTTAGTCTAGCTATATCAGGAGCGCGCTTTACCTAATTAGGACTAGACGCGGCCTAGGCCGTCGCTTACTAAGTAAGCGAAGTACTTAGAACCTCCTTAATTTTTTAGTACTTCTCACCCCCTTATAGATTATATTAATTATAAATAAAGTAATTAGAAATTAACCTCTATTAGTAATAAGTACTTTATTTATTTAATAATTAACTAGGAAAAGTAAAGAGAAAAGTAAGAAAAGTTAAGAAAGTCTCTTATCACGTGATTAATCAAGTATTAATCAGATTAATCAAGTATTAATCAGATTAATCAAGATTAATTAATCTAATCTAATCAAAAAAAATCCGAATTACATTAATCAAAATCTAATCACATTAATTAATTAGTTAATTGATTAATTTGATTAATGTGATTAATCCTTTGACACACTATAAGAGAGCAAAAAAGAGAGTGGTAGTTAAAGAGCTATACGAGGATAAAGCTAATATAGAGGGGGAATTAGCTAATTAAGTCAAAAAGGGGGCAAAGAGAGCTAGGGTAGACTCTTAATATAGTATGAGAGCAAGAAAGTAAGGGGTGGAAAGGGGGGGAAAGGGGGGGAAAGGGGGCGGGGGGGGGGGAGTATAGAATATATTAATATATCTTTATTTTTTATAAAGGCTGAAACCTAAATATTTCCCGATTAGGTAATAGGCCTCCCGATTAACTAATAGGCGTGAACGATTAGGTAATTAGCCCCCCCATCTCGTATTCCACTCCTATTAACTAATCGTAGCGTGCGATATACTAATGGGGACCCCCGATTACGCTATGGCTCGTATTAGAGAACGGGCCTTTACAGATGAAGATTGAATCCGGCAGAGTGGTCTGTCCAACTCTCAGCGTCGCCTAGAACAGTAATTATGCGTACCTTCCATTTGTGGTTCGAGACCACCTTGGAACACCAAAATTTCAAGTTTTTTCAACGTGCTTGAGGATTGCTGTTAAATGGTATATTAGTCGAGAAAGGATCAATGATTCTGAAAATTAATGAAAAATAAAAAAATAAAAAATAAAAGGGGTTTAACACTGACAATTATCTTAAGACTTTAGTATCTGTTCTGTGAGTCTTTAGTGGTTCTTCAGCAGAGCGGGCATTGACAAGGGACTATTTCGCGAAAAGTCAGGAACATCAAAACCTCTCCATTTTTGTATCATAATCCAACTATAACACAGCTCGAATTATTCCTTGAAATTTTCATAAAATTCTGAAGAAGAAGCTAGAGAATATATAGAAGTCGTTTTGGGGTCAAAATAGTTATGGATTCAATTGTAGCATTGTTCGAAGTGGGAATAAGTACCTACTATAGAAGACCTTCGCTTAAAATTGATCCGATTTCAATGCCGCTCGCCTTCGCATCCTGTAGTGGGCTGGATACACGCGTTCCCTGACAGCTTCAACTTCATTTCCCTTCGCCTAAACCTCGACCTTACCTCCCTCCCCACTCTTTCAAGCGACTCGTGCGCCTCATGCCTTGGAAGCTGAAAGCGTTCACCCGCTATTCTGGCTTGGAAGCCTCGATGGAGTCGTCAGAGGCGGCTGCAATCCCACCCCACCCAAGATCGGCCGGCGAGACACCAGCCGCACAATCACTCTGGGACCGAGCTTATGTTGCGCTCCATGCAAGGGAACCGAGACTCATGGGGAAGTACGAGTCGTTGCTCTCCCAGCAACAACCGGCCGGGGGTTTGGATCGATTCCCGACGTGTAAGCTTTGCAGAGACTGATTGTTCTCAGGTTTGAACTCGAAGACCGAGCCGAGCAACCCATCGACCACCGGCCGAGGGACGGACAATCGAGTTTACACCAAGAGGCTCAGCGAGCAGCAGTCCAAATCGGATGCAATAGTCAGGAGGTCGTTGGAAGATATGGACAAGAAATCCACGAAGTTCCACGTTTTCGGACGCGAATTCGTCGTGAAGGACCAGGTTGCTCAAGCCGTCATTCTTATCCAGGGGCTTAAAAGCATCATCGATGAAGCTGTTAAGGCATCCCCAGAGGCATCATTGGCCTGGACTGGCGTCTGCGTAATTCTCCCGCTCCTCACAAACCCCAGTATCGCGGAGCAAGCCAGCAGCGATGGGTTCACGTACGTGACCTCTCGAATGAGTTTCTACATTGCACTCGAGCCGCTCCTGTTACCGAAGGACATGGACGGGAATATCACTGTTCCAGATGACTTGAGGGTCCAATTTGAAGCCAATCTAGTGGACTTGTATAGCTACATTCTCGAGTTCCAGTTCAAATGCGTCCTCAGATTCTACTCAACGTGGCGCCACAAGATTTCCGCAGACATACTCCAACCGAGACGATGGGAAACGATGCTTGGGAAAATTAAAGAGCGCGAGCGTAGGGTGACCAAGGACACTCGAGGGATAAATGATGCAAAATCTATCGAGGAACTAGAATTAGGCAATAATTTAGCACAACGGTCACTCGAGACCATGGACCAGCTCCTGTTCGTTGAACATCAGCAACTCCAGGTCACCAAAGATATGCTTCAGGCTTTGCAGTAGGACACGCCATGCTTTACTCTTTCACTCGGTTGAATTGACGTTTTCATAGACAAATTCTGGGCGAGATCCGGCTTCTCAGCCGACCAGGCACGGAGCAAACAGTTGGGGAGTTAGTCAGTGAAGAAATTCGCGACAGGGCGGATGCCCAGAACAATGATTTATTTGCTAAGGGCTCACGTGGGCTAGGTGGACATATCTCAAAAAGCGATGATCAGCTTCAAATCGGTGGTGGTGATGGTGGTTCGGCGTTTGTCAGTTGGGAATTCTTGCAAAGCTCGAGCCCATTCAATGCTCAGGGCGGCGACGGAGGAGATGCAGCTGTTGGTTCTAGCGGACTGTTTGCTGGCCAAGGTCGGGGGGGTAGGGTGCTGTTTGAAGCGAAAGGAATGAAGTAATCAGGACCTGCCCGGGGCCTGCCCCCGAACTCGAACTCGAACCCGAACCTATTCGGTGGGAGCAGTTGGATTTTCGTATGCAGTGAAACAAGCAGCAGGGCACGGGGCTAACTCTCACGTGCCCAGTGGATGCGGACAAGTCCCTACACCCGCTTCTGGTTGGTTAGCTTCTCCAAAGAAACCCCCCCAACCTACAAGTAGCAAGGTATGTCTCCTGATACTGCTGACTTGCAGATTGGCTTTTTCAAGCGTGTCTGTTTCTGATTGGCAACGTCCCAACACATCCAGTTGGATCGGTAGATGCTTTATTGGTCGTCCAATGGGATTCCTACCAATGAATGCAACAAGGTTACACAGAGCATGTTATCACATTTTGAACTGCTGCCTAGAGCTCCGCAAGCCTCTGGAGGCTGTTTGTGAAAAGCCAAAGCACCACAGTTCTGAAATCATAGAAGGATCATACCTCTCTCATTTTTCTGCTTATACTCTCGTCGTCCCTAGATCAGGTTGCCCAAGCACGACATTCAGTTTTATCCGCCACCAGCTCGCTGCAAGCCACTCAAGCAAGAATGGTACGTGAGGCACCTCATCCCTCCGCTTTATAAGAGTATTGAAACTAACTATTGCTGGGCAAGGAGACAAAATCGAAGACTACACTAGCCGAGGGTGGCACTGGCGCAACAATGAAATACACACGCGAAGGCGGGCTCAAAGCGACCGGCGGGCTTGGAGGGAATGCGCAACCCGGCCACGGTCAAATAGAGTTTCTGGCGAAGACTTTGGGGGATGTTGAACTTAAAGGTGGCAAAGGGGGGGACGCGTTGATGATCGGCCTCAAGGAGGCGATGAGAGCGGCAGGGCTCGGGGATGACACAGGTTCCAACGAAGAAGGGGCCGAAAAGTCTGACGACCACGAAAGCGAGGAGCTGCTCCAAGCCTTGGAGGTGTTAACGCGCGCGGGGGAAAAAAAGAAGGCAAGGCAAGAGGCGGCTAACAAGGTGACGTAAGTATTATATAGGCAAGAACCAATAGCTCTGCTAAAGATTACATACGCTCCTGCTTTCATTCTCTTATACATCCAGGCCACACTTCTCCTTTAAGGAGATACAAGAAAATAATACATACTTCACTTTGTATAAGTACTATCAATGTAATATTCAACTCTTAAGTTTTGTCTTATTCCTTTAACTTACCTTTATAGCGTCTTGCCGAGACTTCATCAAGCTTTTACTAAGGCGATAAATTTATAGACAAAGTGTTTTTATTTTATGCCCCCTCTACAGGCAGTAGCAAGATTACTTCTCTATACCACGTTCCAAGAAGCACAGCACACCTCCACACCGATACATGCCTTTGCTCGGACGCGTCGAGTAATACATGCTCTTATTCCGCCTCGAAGCCTTCCGGAGCACACTGAGGTCTATGTTGACGCTAGACGTTAGATGTGTCTCCTTGCTTAGGCATTGTAAAAGGGAATCAACGTACTACTTCTTGAGTGCCCCAACGCGCGTTATCGGAAGTTGAGGCTCCTCTCGCTGCATCAGTGTAGCGCTTGTCTCTCGTCTGTCGGTGGCTTACCTTTCTCACCGCGAGGATTCCTTGCATCTAGAATGCGACTGATGATGGTCAACTGGCACAGCGCCCGTCCAATGGGTTCTGTATGGCCTTGCCCCAGACCATCCCTTAATCGGAAGGCTCGAGACTGGAAGAAAGGCGACGTTTAGCCAGACCATAATGCTTGCTAAGTCATAACGCTTACCCTGACACTGTCTAGACTATTGATGTAAACACAGACACTAATGTGCTGTCGAAGTCGCTAACAGCATATAGATCTCATGTGACCGCTGGACTCTCTTCCCTGCGCTTCGCGCACTCTGAGCATATCGTGAGATCCATAGGTGCCGTGGACATGGTCCCATCTGTGGTTCTGCTGTCGCTCGACATGCTGGAATTGGTCGATCCGACACTGCCCTCTCTCTCTTCCTCTTCTCCGTGGTGAGTTCGGCGATGTAGCTTTCGAGCTTTGCCTCGTGCTTGGTGCAGTCTTGGCATACTATGTCGAATTCTTTCTGCGCCTTGGCGTAGTTTTCCTTCTTAAGCTCATTTTTTGGAAAATTTTCGCACGAATTCTTGCAATCGTCCACCTCCTGCTCATGTTCCTGCCGCTTCACTTTCAAAACTTCCAACTCTTCAGTCAACGTTTTGACCAAAGCTTCCAGCCCCTTTTCCTTCGGTGAAGGTTTGCTCTCCTCGGTCGCAATGCCCTGGTCCAAATCCCTGAGTTTCCGATCCAGCTCCTTGTTGTTATCCTGGAGGCGCTTGAGAGCCTCCTCTCTCATCTGACAGTCTATGACCTTCGCCTCATATTTTTTTTAGGAGTTCGCTCATCTTCGATTCATTCCGAGTAGCCAAATTTTTGGTTGCTGCGAGTTGCTTCGCAGCTAAAGCGATCGCAACCTCCGTTGCTTCCTGCTGATCTTTGAGAGCCTGCTCGCACCCTCTTTCGGTTTCCTCCCGGGAGGCTTCTAAATCGTCAAACTTCTTTTGCAGGTCATCGAACCTCTGATCCTTCCATTCCAAAAATGATGGGCCAGGGTATTTTGCTTCTAGGTCGGCAACTTGTCTCTTCAGCTCAAAGTTTTCCCAAAGTACCATTTCAATCTTTTTGATTAAATCCTCGCCGGGCTCACCGACTAGCTTTTCAAGCCTCTTAAATTCTTCTTCCTTTAGTTCCCCGAGGTACAAGTTGACCGTTGAACTCCCCCCCTGTCCTCCCTGGCTGTTTAACTCACGGACTTCAAACGCCATGAACAAGCCGGAATCTGTGATGCCTCAGCCTCGTAAGGGTCATGCCCGGATACCTTTGGAGGCCATGGCGGACGCTCGAAACTGGTGTAAGACGTATTATAGTCAATGATTCCGTCGCATCATTCAGTGTACACGGCCCGCCGCGAAATGTGTGGATGAGATCCAGTAGTTCCCGGTTAGATACATTATTGCAGGTAAGAGTGAAAGAAAGTGGGGCATTTCAAAAGACGAAACTAGCTAGTTCAGGACTAGCGCTATGGTCATCCTCCGCAACCACGGAAGATCGCCTAAGCTTCATAATATAAAGAAAAGGAAGACTATATATTATTAGTAAATAAGTTATTTAAAATAATATAAATAAGTCTTATAGGCTTTAATAATAATAAACTAATAAAAGAATTTACATAAATATAAATATATAATATAAAAAGTTTTTATTACTTAATGTCACGACATGGAAGACTTGCAGTAGTGGTTGAGAAGCTTGATTGAGCTGAAGGCTGTTGCCTGGCCTTAAGTAGGGCCGGTGCACGCTAAGTCACGTGCAATGACACTACGTGACCGGATGTCATGTAACAATTTTATATAAGGGTTTAAGTTAAGGGGTATATTAGTTCTAAATACAAGACGTAGTACGAAGGGGTTAAGAAGAATAATACGGGTTTTTATCCCTAAATAGACGTTTGACTTGACTCGATCACGTAACTTATTAGTTAAACCATGACACGTAGTCCCGTGACAGCTGAGCAGAAATGGGCTGGGCAGAATATGACTGGGCAGAAGATATGACTGTGTCTTAGCCTCCCGTTGCTCCTACTCCTGGAGGCCTTGAGGTGGGTGGCCATGTCGACCTGCATCTCGGGGCTCTTCTGGTCTGCTATTAGTGGTTTTGCTGCGCTCTCGACCCTGGATCTCGTCGTATAGCGCCTCAACTGAGCGAGGACTTGGTGAGGTTAGTGCGCTGGCCGATGATGACTTTACTTGCTCTTCCAAAACTAATCCTAGTTCTTTCTCCAATTAATTTAGTTATACTATTATTAGTCCATCCATTAATGCTATTATCGGAGGGCTTGGGGAGGGAGTGAGGCGCGGACTCCGTTAACATGCTCCGTGTCAGTTGGCAAATCACGCGACTTTTCCTTAGTCAAGCATCCTCAAACAAATCCTTATCAAAAATGCCTGCGCCATGTGCCCTAACTAACAATTCTTTCATAATCTCCTCTGTAAACTCCGGGTGTCCTTGAACGGTCATTACCTTTTTTGGTATATATATCGCTTACACGGGACATTGATTAGTATATGCCAATTCCTTAACTCCAAGAGGGTAGTTATATACTACATCTGTACGAATTTAATATAGGGACTATACATTCAATCCTTCTTAGCGAACATTCGGATCGATCTTCCAGATATAAAGACACGATGAAAACGAAAAGTTACAGGCGAAATACTCACCAGAGAAGTCTTCCTAAAGATTTCCTGTCCCTTCTTCGTTAATAAGTCGGGGCAACACTTGTCTCCCACCCCTTATCACTCCTCCCAATACTTGCTCCTAATGCCCTCCTCACAAGCTAATAACCAAAACAAGCCCTAATAATTCTCACTCTCTATTTTGGAGCCTCCCTCACAAAAGTAACTAACTTCAGTATCTATAGTTTATTAGTGAAAGAATCGGCGCCTAATGCGGTGAGCATAATAGCGTCGAAGTCTCGTAAAGCGGGGTAAGGTAGGTGTTGACAACGTCGAATATCGAGATTGAGAGACCTGAAGAGGAGCTGAGATTAGGGTACGATATGGAGTTGAGAAGTTAAAAGGCCCCCGTAACTGCCATAGAACTTGCCAGTGTTAGGGGGCGGGGTGCCATATTCGAGGATGGCAATGCGAAGAGGTAGAGAAGGCATTTTAAGTGGATAAAAGGAGATTGAGACTGAGCAGGAGATATATAAAACAAAGAGAGCGATTATGGAGCAAGAGACGAAACGTAGATTTTAATAGTTTATTAAATAGCAGTAGTTGTCGGTGGAATACGAGCTCCGTATTATTCAGCGACAGGCACTTATTGGAGCAACACCGTATGCCAGTCAGCTAACCATGGTTACATCGGTGGTGACTCATTCCGGTAATCTCAGACGACATTTCTCCAAATCCCTCTCTAACACGGTTAGTCAGCGTCTGGATTGCTTAAGTGTCACTTACCCTCACCTTACTCTCTGCTCAGGCAGCTCAGTCGCGTTCCCACTCCCCTTTCTTGCGACTTATAATAATTACTTATTGTTTGTTCTGCCGTAGAAGAGTTGTCAACTCTATACGACTATAGTCCACGACTATCAAACGCGTGTTATCGAGGTCGAGACCATTGTCGCTTCTGAGCCGAGGAGTTGTCTTTCTCATAGTGAGCTTCCCTGCATCTAGAATAGAAGTAGTGAAAGCTAACTTCTCTCGCATACATCCCTCGAGTTTGGGTAGTGTTGCTCTACATCGTCACACACCCTCAAGGGTTAAATATAGAAGAAAGACGATATTTGATCACCCCTTAGTGACCGACCGGTAAGTCAAGATTCCTACCCTGGTGGCTGAAGATCATCCGAAATATCATCCAAAATATTGGTATAAACCAGGACACAACTTTTTGTCGATGTCCATAATCGTATATGGATCTCATGTGCCGTCTATATCGTCGTCTATATGGGCTCGCTACACCTTGAGCATAGAAAGGGTACCGTAAGATCCGTAGATGTTGTCCTGTCGGTAGTTCTGCTGTCGCTGGACGATTTAGAAGCGGTCGAACTGACACTGTCCTCTCTGCCCAACTTTACCTTCTCCGCGGCGAGAAGATCTTCCTCGGCTTCGAGTGTCTTTTTGTCGTCCTCATATTTTTGACTTGCAGTTTCAACTTTGCTCGCGGCATCATCCCTGAATGTCTTGTAAATATCTAGAGATGTTTTGCACAGCCCCTCAAGACCACTCAGCGCTTCTTTGCAACTCCCTAGTTCCTTTTCCGAGTTGGCTACCTTTATTTTCAACGCGTCGATCGAGACATTCAGTCTTGCTTCCTCTGGTGAAAGTGGAGTTGGGCCTTTAGATGGACCGTCTTCCAAGTCCCTCAATTGCTTATTCAGATCCTCGTTGTCCTTTCGGAGGCTCCTCAAATTATCCTCGGCCCACCTTCTCCATTTTTCTTCCGCTTCCAACTTGATATTGAGTTCGTCAATCATAGATTTCTTTTGAACATTTAAACCTTCTTTTGCTTCCAATGCTACCTTTGTCAAGTTGACCTCTTTTTCGAGATATTTGTCCCATGCCTCGACAGACTTCTTCCGGGATTCTTCTAACCTGTCGTATTTAATTTGCAGCTCACGAAATCTCTCCTCGTTCCATTCCACATAGGATTCGCCGTATCTTGCTTGCAACTCTGTGAGTTTCGCCTCCAACTCACAGTTTTTCCGAACTACCTCTTCATATCCCTTGCCGACAAACTCGTCCAACTTGGCTTGTAGACTCCCTAGCTCGAGAGTGATCCTTGCATCGCCCCCTTTCCCACCTTCTGCAATCAAAGCCACTTTATTCAACGAATCGGTCGCCTCTTTCATCAACTGCGTCAACCCTTCTAACGTCTCCATCCGCCTGCCAGAATGCGAAGTGTCTCAGCCTCGTAAG
Organism: Hyaloscypha sp. PMI_1271; assembly: GCA_021399465.1. Classification (NCBI taxonomy): domain Eukaryota; kingdom Fungi; phylum Ascomycota; class Leotiomycetes; order Helotiales; family Hyaloscyphaceae; genus Hyaloscypha; species Hyaloscypha sp. PMI_1271. The sequence goes on along the minus strand of JAJTUS010000181.1, from coordinate 16,979 downwards.
GGTCCTAGCCGGACACCTTTTAAGGCCATAGTAAACGCTCAAAGCTCATGTAAGACGTATTGCGGCCACTTGTTAGGTGTCGCATGGCTTAGTGTACGCAACTCTCCGCAAAATTTGTGAGCGAAATTGACAGCGTGGTCCTGGCAGAAGGAAAAGAAAGCGGGGCATTTCATAAGTTCAGCTCCAGTTATAGATAGGTCTAGCGATATGAGGGTTAGCGCCACGGTCACGTTATTTGTACCACCCCAATGTATATAAGTACCAACAGGGCTTACCTTGTGTATTATTCTAGACCGTAAGGACTCCTTACTATTTAACTTCGTTTTATTAGTGTCATAATTTAGCCGTTTATATGGCACTTAAACTCTAATCCGCATTGATAATAAAGTAGTATCACTATGGGAACAGGGCGTATATCACGGGGCAACTGCACAATGCTCGGTGGAACGCAGTTGAAGGCTTTGGACGAGAATACTTTCTTAGACATCCTAGCAGAGGCAAACGCCCACTCAAAGTCAGACTGCGCCAGGCTAACCCTTCTCGTGCGCTCGTACACAGGCATCGGAATGTATAGGCCTTCTATTACTAGGGCATAATCGCGAACTTGATATAGAGTCCTTCTCTCATAATATCTTGAAGATTGAGCTCTCGGGACCAGAATATAAGCACTTTAGTATCGTTGGCCTCCTTAGTCTCGTTCGAAGTACTCCTTTTTGGCAATACTAGTGGTGATTTTGGACTTACTAAAACCTATTAGAGCCTGCGATAGGCCAAATAATGAAGGTAGATATAGAGTTAGTTAAGTAGATAGTTAGAAAGTATTTAAGGAATCTAGTAGCCTTCGAACGTTTCTAACACAGACTTACATAGTGAGTAACTAAAATAGACATGTGTTTCTATTTGCTTTTAAATATACGAAGATCCTGCTACTTTCTATTAGGGTAAAAGGAGCTCGTTAGTCCTAGTGATCGGAAGATATGAATTATAAGCTTCCTTGAGAGCCTTTGCAATTTTGAAACTCACACTTATTAGGCTATATTATCTATAGACCTTAGTACCTCTAAGTACTATAGCCCTAATAGCTTCTTCGTATTCCTCGTATAAACCTCCTTAATAGTATCCTCTATCCACATCTCCCCTCCCCGCTCATCTACTTAATTAATGTCTTCGCGAATAGTAATGGCGTCTAATAATAATTGCTTCTATAAACTAGCCTACTCGGTCTTATAATCCTTCCTTATAACTCTACCGTTGGATCCTCTAAAACATGAAGCCTTTTGCTACGAAGCTACTACGAACATTCCTCTCTTGCGCTCATCCAACCCTCTATGCGTAACTGTAGATCATTATTCATTCACTTCTCAAGTATATCTTACTTCCAAACCTGTTTCAACCCTTGGTTCTGAAAATTTAGTGCTCATCCTAGATACATCACATCTCTCTTTAGCTGCAGCCAATCTCTTAACCACTTCTCCACTGGCTTTTGTTTCTGGCGCCATGAATGCATCGAGAGTGACTCAACAAGATATGCAATTCCAATCCGCTCCCAAACTTCCCCTTTCTTTGCAACGAGAAGCAGTGGGTGGTCAAACCGAGGAGGGCGCTGGCAGCAACGACAATCATCTTTCTCGAGCGTACCTAGAAGGATTCCAGTACAAAATGCATAACTCCTCCCCTCCTCCTTCCACGTGCTTAGTTGTGCACTATTGACTAGAATGGGCTTTTGTGCTCGCAACATCCATGAGAAGTACGCTGCTGCCTAAAGCAGTAAATCGTAGCTAAATTTGCAGCTTCCTGAGCTATAAAGGAAGAGCTCCCTACCTTACAATTGAACCAACCTTCTGGCCACAAAGTAACCACGAACCTATCGAGCCTCTTCTCATTCTCTCCATGCCGTTCTTTCGAACCGCAGCGATGCACAAAGATGCCACAGCTGCCGCGAGACTTCTGTTCAGCTGAGTCGATATACCGGTAGGCGCCAGCCTGGATCCGACTTCCACTCCCAACTCAACAAATCGCGGTCTCGTGCTCGTCCTAAGCTGCCCTCAACAGCAGCGTTCGACCGAATATGTCCTTCGAATCACCCTCTGTCAGCTCACGTGATTCAGCGGCAGCTTCCGTATTGAGCTCTACCATGCCAAAAATGAACACAAAATATCAAATGTTAAATGAATGCAATAGCTATTCACTAATAGTATTTCATGGCCTAAAGATAAGAAGCGGTCTTATTACGGATAGAGTTTCGGAGATTGGTCGTGGTGACGGTACTGATGTTACGCCAAAATTAAACGAACTTGATATATGAGCAAACCAAAAGAGTCGTGATCAGAGATGATGCCTCTTTTGTATTGTTATTAGCAGTGACTATAATTGCGTAAGGGAAACCGAAATTCGAAAATGGAAGAGGAATGCTATCAGAATGTCACTAACTCGACCTATTCTCAGCCCATCCCAACTCAGCATTAATTCTCAATAAGCAACAAATTCCTCTTCCTCCAAATCTACACGCCAAACAATGCGTCTATCATCAAGGTTAGCGGAGTTGACTTGGTCACCTCTCACCGGAGTAACAAAAGTCATGTCGATAGTGCCTTTCAGATCAGCGACAACTAGGTGCGTCCCACTGAATTGATCCGTGATGGTGAGATACGCGACAAGTCGATGTCCTTTCTGAGATGGCTGGGCAATTACCAGCGTCCCATTGAGGCCTTCTCGTGCAATGAAACACTGCGAAAGATTCGTGTCTGCTGAAAAAACCACCCAGGCGCGAAGCGCCACGTCCGCGTCGATTGCCGGTTTACTGCCAAGCTTAATAACCACGATCATCCGCGACTTGAGCTGATCTGGTGAGAGATCTGAGAGAACACCGGTAACATTCTCGAGGACGTCGGTGAAATTCAATGTGTCGGGTTGGCCTGACAAACACTTGCTAAAGGCCAATAGGGTACAGTACTACCGTATATGTTCTCGGCTAACCGAGGTTTACCACCAAAACTCACCTACTTTACAAGCTCTTAACTTTTTTTGTACTTACCTATTAATTATCACGTTTAATGCACTAGTTGATTCAAAGTAACTCTAAAATATAGCTTCTTAGGTTTTGAATCATATTAAAGTCTCGATTTTCTTTTAAGTAAGGATTAGAGGGGAGAAAATTATTAAGCGAATTAGTATGTAAAATCGCGAAAAGTCAGGTCCATCGCGCTTTACACTTTAATACTATAATAAATAAAGTTAATATTAAAATTCGTAAGAGACAGATCAATTTGCATTGTTGTTATAAAGAAGTTGCTAACCCATTTCTAATGTGCAAAAGCATCCCGTTATGCTTTTATATATAAGTGAAATAGGTGAGTTTTGGTGTAAAAGCGGGGTTGGCCGAGAACATAATCGGTGCTGCTGTAGCCTTAGTGTCGTCCAAAAGGACCGGATTTTCAATTTCTCCATTTCCCACGGTGAAGATTGGGACACCGGAACTATTGAGCGATACTCGGGTGGACGATTGAGTAATAGCATTCCTGAAATGGATAGCTGTATCTGCACGACCACTAAAGGCGGGCGTTCCATGGAAGTAGTGGTTATTAGTCGCATTGCATTGCTTATGGGCTGTTGCGTATTGCTGGATTTGAAGATCAATCTCACCGCTAGCTCCTTCGGTATTGACCAGAAAGTTGAAGATTCTGACGCCGTAATCCTTACGCAGAACGTTCATAACCTTCTGTAGTGCCACAGCGAACGAGTCGTTCTTGTCGTACTCGTAATTAATAGCGCACATCGATGCCCAACATGCCACCAGATCAGCCTCAAACCTGGCCTGTCGTCTAGTTGTCCCAAAGGAATTCAAGACCATGACCATTCGTTCCATTTGACGCTGCACTGGCGAAGTTGGCATGGCAGCATTGAGATCAAAAGACTCATGAATGGGTGGATCGCCTTCAAACCGGGCTTTGTTGCCCACCTTAGTGGAACGTAGCCCAAGGGCGGAACCAAATCGCAACGACGACATGAGATTGTCGAACTGCGCCTCACGCTCAGGGACCATATCCTCCGGGATGAAAGCCCGCTCGTCCGGAAATAAGCGCCGTAAGGATTGAAATTTCCTTGGAGCCTCTCCACGAGTGCACCCAATCTTTATTGTCGCGTATTGATGGAACTTGAGCTTGTACACGGCCATCAATGTCCCAGCAAACAAGACGGTGAACTTCACATGGGTGATATTGCCGTCTACTGAGGTTCCCTCCCAAGACATGGATATATCTCCGGCAAGTGCCCACTCCTGAAAGGTCCAGGCACGCTGCCAGTACGTCCATTTGTGAAGGCTGCTCTCAAACTCTTCGAGAAGGGACCAGAAGTCCTGACACACTTGACTCAGGTCTTGGCCGCCCAGAGTCTCCTCGTTCCGGGAGAACTCCAGCTTCCGCGTGTTGATGATGCTTGCAAGTTCACCGAGACGAAAGAGCAAAGAGAATGCGTCTTTGTCCGATGACGGAAGTAAAACGGCAACAGACTCGGCTTGACTATATGTTTCCCCCATGAGCGGAATTTGATAAGCAATGTCCTTTGGGTCAGACTGGTCGATGGACAGCGCATCAAGCCAGATTGTCTCTCCAGATATTGCAGTACTCGTCATGATTTTCCAAAATTTGAGTGAACTCTCCATAGGGATAGTTTTGGTGATGCCACAACTGAAGCATATCAGTGGAAGCGGTTTGGTATTACCCCAGACGTAAGATATCACCTTATAGGGGCGAGTTGTGGGGATGCCGGCGAAAATCTTGGTTGTCCATCCAAGCCAGGAGTACTCGTAAATTCCTGAGCAGGATTTGCAGCTCTCCAGCGCCACGATGTCATCCATAGGTCCTGGGCGGTCTGGGAACCCCCCCCGATAACCGACGGAGCCATTTCAATCCATAACGTATCGGAGACATTTATCATGGTCAATAGTTCTTGCGATTTTTTGCGTGCTCTGTTCTCCTGCTCTTGGACCTCTTCTGCGCTGAAGGCGTGATGGTGTTTGCCATCGACCGTGTCGACTGATGATCGCTCAAGCAGCTCTGCGAAGTCGCTTGTTGACGGGTCTGACCAGGCTCGAGGCCTTCTGGTAGTCCCTAGCCACCATAAATTCGTCATCTCTACTCTGAGATTCAAGATGCAAGGTCACACCGGCCTGAATTTCCATCTATCCAGAGTTTTAAGAGTTGGTAATATGAGCATGCATTGAGTGTTCAGCTCTTGTTGGAGGCGCTGTGTCATGTGGTGGAAAAGGGCTGTGCGGGCTCGAAGCCGCCCACACCCTCTACAAAGCTGCCAGCCAATTACGTTCAACTAATCGTTTGGGTTTGGGAATCATTGTGGCGTAGAGCGTGGCGCAGTAGTCACGGACGCAAGGTTCACACGCTAATAAGGGAAGGTTTCATCGGTGTCTTGAATGGTCGTGGCATGGTGGTTTTTGGCTTCTGCAAAGGCCTTCAGGTGTCACAAAGCTTAGCCTCGTTTACAAACTATCTTGACCGGAAGCCAAAGCAGGACAAGACAATGGTGCAGGCCGTATGCATTGATACCCGACCTTCAGCTTCTCTTCTCTGACAAAATTTGAGGCTGACTCTTCGGAGACTAGGTTGACAAGCGAGTGCTATCGTCAGGAGGGAGAAGTTGAAAAATGTCAATAACAACTGGAGGCCTTACGCCAGTACCTGGCTGGCTCTGTCCATGATAGCTTACTGTGATGCCGGCGAAACTCCCGGAATGCATGTTCCTCGAGTCAGAGTGACTTTCAAGGCTTGGAGCCATATTCGTTCTTGATACTGTAGAATTTGCCCCCAGTGCCCCGAACTTCGAAAAGACTCCGACAGTCGTAATTGAGCAGGGCAGAACAGCTGAAGCGGCGATCGATGGCGTCAGCGAAACGATCGACAGCATAACCAACACCGCGGTAGTTCTCGTTGCCGACTAGTTTCCCAGAGGAGAAATGGCTGTAGAACAGTGACGCATTGACTATATCTTCATAGACTTGCGAGGGAGAGGCTTCAGAGGCGGTGGCTTAGCCACAAGAGGCAGCCACAGTTCACGTGACTGCTCCTCCAAGAACGTGATATCCTGATAAATCGAGCCGTACCTTCCTAGGTCATTACTTGACTGGTATGACTAGCGCTTGTAATTAGAGCTTTGAGGAAGGACTTTTGAGGCACCCAATCGATGGAGAAGTCTTGACGATAAGGACTAGAAGGTTGATATACTTCCCACAGCCTGGTTGTACACTTCAAATGTGGTTTAGTCGACGCTTCCAAGAGAGGCTGAGCAGCTGCCTAATCAGATTTGGTTTTCCTATAATTAGGACCTCCTCTTATCTCCTCTATAGGGCTCCTCCTTATCTATCTATTTCCAAAGCTTCTTGCTATTTTAAAACTCTAGATATAGAAAACTCTAGAGCCGATATACCCTGTGAATATATATCCTTAGTTATGTGTACACGTACTAACTTCTAATAAAAGCTTCCATACCCTTGCTAGTAATATAGCAAATAGCACTTTGGATATTAATTGCCTTAGCTACCTACGTTATATCGCAGCCTTACGGTCGAATTTATAGTATAAAGAGCAGCTTTCGCATCTACCTCCGTAGCTTCCTAATTATTTACCTCTACGATATCCTATCAATCCTGGCTCAGGTCTATATTTATAAGCTCAAGATAAGAGCCTCCCTTGCCTTAAGTCTAAGACTTGTCATCTACTAACGCTTCGAAGACGGGTACAAAAGTGAAAGTAGACTAAAGAGTCTCTTAACTATTAAATATACAATACAGCTTAAGTAAATATTCTTTATCGTCGGTACTCTAGGACTAGTAATCAAGCTACTTACTATAACCTGCATACCTTAGACTAAGATATAAGGGGTTAGCTTTCTTATTTCGTTCGTTGTAATAAAACTCTTAGTCTTATTTTCGTAGAGTATAGATATAACATTAATACCCGCTAAGCGGGAACGTTAGATCGTAATATTTAAGCTTTTCTTTAACAAGAATACAAAACGACTTCTTTAGATAACTAAAAGTACTCTACTCCTACTCTCAGTTACTTTTTACTCAATTTTACTTATATGACTTATCGGGAGTCTTTAATAAAACGAGAATTAGAGGACTAATATAAATATTAATTACTAGATAGAAAGTACTTCTATTATATTTGCTCTTTTTACTATTTTTCTTGTGTTATTCTTATACCCTCTTTACGTAATATAGTATATACGGAATTTTCTTTCACGTTAGTGGTTACCCCAAAGCTATATAACTACACAGTCGAACCCTTAAGTAGAGTCCCTCCTATTAATACTCCTTACTATAATTATAGTTTTAATAGTTTCATTTATATATAACTATAGGGAATATAGCTAATAGACTCTCTAGGACTTCTCATTCTTTCTAATACTTCTTGGCTAATAAATCTTACTAAAAGCTAGTCTAATAAGGCTATAGAGGCAATCTCTAACTATTATTAAGAATTTATTACTACTGCCGTCGCACAAAAGTAATAAACCTACTTTCGGTCTTATTATTATAAATCCTAATATTTAGGCCCTAGCTAGATATTTATATTACTTTACTCTATCTATCTTATAATATACTTTCCGGTATAACCCGGAAGGGCTAGTAAACCCAAGCTAGATAGTAATCTTTGGATGACTTATAAAGTAGGACACGAGATTCGGATTTCAGATTTAAAATTAGTATTTCAAGTGCAAATCGATAGTCGTATACAGTGCTTGCTATTAACATACTAATTTATTTCCAGTTTTCCGGACAAACAGTGTGCCAAAAAATAATCAAAGCTAATTAATTAGAATTAATTATAATTATCACGTGATAATATAAAAGTATACTTTCTTAGGCATTTTTAAAGATTATTAAATAATTAATAGCTATATTAATAAACTATAAATAGAACTTATAAAAAATATATAAGAGTTTAAAACTAGTCTAAATCTGGAATAAAAAACTAGTTATCCTCCTTAGAAACCTCGTCTTTATCTTTTTTATCCTTATTTTCTTCCCTTTTTATTTCTTCTTCCTCGTTTATAAATACCCCCTAGCTCTTAAGACATATAATCTTCTCAAAGGTACTCTTATTAAGTCGATTACGTAATTTAGTATTAATAAGAGCTCCTTGTGAGAAGAAACGCTTACTAGTAGTAGACAGAGCGGGTATTCCTAGGTACTTCCTCGCTATAAGAGATAAAATAGGGAATCTAGCTTCATTAGCTTTCTAATACTCTGTTATAATATAAATATGGTTATATTGTAATAATGTGTGATAATCTAGATATTCAAGGAAAAGAGAGGTGTGGCCTAGAAGGCCAGGGCTTAAATACAGGGAGTGAGTCATGTGAGCCAGCACGTGACAGTTGGAGTCTAACATACTCTAAGGACCGAATCTATAGCTAAATTAGTACATATATATAAAGAAATTATAATAAAGGGATTAGTAGTTCCTAAGAAAATTTAAAGTGAAGTAAGTGAATTTTATATACCTTTTTATCTACTCTCTTTTCTTCTAAATACTTTATTAATTCGTCTTCTATTATATCCTCTTAATTATTTATATAAATATCAAGTTCGTCTTCGTCGAAATCTTCTATAGACGTATCAGAACTAGAGTCTTAAGGATTAGCTATTAAATAGTCTCGTTTATATCTATATAAAAGTTAGTAATTTAAAAATTTAAAAATTAAATAAAAACATATACTTACACGTTATAGTCTATTTCAAGCCTATTAAATATATCAGATACCATTCCGGGAGCTAATCCAATTCCGGCTAGTCCTACTCTTTTAATTCGAGGATTAAGAATAAGAGCTAAATATAAAGCTTTACTTTTATTATCTAAAATGCCGGTTTTAGGATAATATTTTCGAAGCTTAGCTATTCCCTTATTAATAGCGTTTTAGAAGGTTTTAACCTATTTAAAATTAGTACCTTTATTAATATAATAAGAAATAAAAGAAGAAGACTTACTTTAAACTCTCTTTTAAAACCTTCAAGTTTATTATATATTTTATATACTTCAGGTATAATATAATATATAGTAAGGTAGTTTTTAGCTTATAACCTAGTCGTAGCCTTAACAAATATTAAAATTATATTTAAAATATTATTTAAATAAGTAATTTCAATATTAGTTAAAACTAGACTTTTATTTTTAAAAGCCTTAGATTTCGAGCTATTAATTACTACTTTAATAGCTTCATATATATAAAAAAAGTCTTTTAATATATAATAAGTCGAAGACCACCGTGTTTTTTAATCTATAAATAATTAGTATTAATTAATAATTAATTAATTAATTACTTACCGAGTTGAGGGAACCGAGCATTTTCTATATTAAAAGCCTTAATTTGGGCTTCTAATAGCCGTTAATTTTCTTGATTATATTTAAGACCTATAATAGTCTTTCTAACCTTTCTCCAAATTAATAAATCTATAATTTATTAATAAATCTCTTATAAATTATATGAGAAACTTACTTATTACTTGTTCTACTCCTTCTCCTTCTTCTCTTTCTTCAAGTTCGTCCTTTTCTTACTCGTATAAATCTATAGAATAAGAAGTATTATAATCGTTCTTAATAAGAGCTTTTAAGATATCTTAAATTACTAAGTTTAATATATGAGCTATATAAGGAATATCTCCTTGAAATTTAATACCTTCCTTATTATAATACTTTATAAAAGCTTATAATAAGGTATTATTTGAGCTAGTATTATCTCGAGTAATACTAAATAAAATATATTAGTAATTATTTTAAAAAAAATAAGATTTATATTACTTACTATCGGTTCACTAGTAACGCGTAGTACTATCACGTAGTCGTGGAATACTAATTACGTAGGTTAGTGAAGTTATTGTATTCTATAAGTAAGGATTATAGTATCGAGGTTCTAATATACGATCCCTAAATACGCTAATCCTAATTAGTACTAGTGTCCGGTATATCCCATATCCTATATATAGGAAATCATATAATGTAAATCACATGACCTTCGGGAAACCGGTTATACTAATACTAGTAATCACCTGAAAAACGCGAAAAACCGACGTAAAAGTACTAAAAACGCACGAAAAACAGTGTCCCCTATTCGTATATAGATTTCCTAATCTGGCCTAGTACTAGATTATCCCTAAGTACTTAGTATACCCTCCTATACGCCTATATCCCTCTATATACTCGTTCCTCCTATTCCATATATCTATTCCTTCTATTCTATATATCTCTATTCGCGTTTAACCTATTCCTTAATATCTAACTATATAGTATTCGTATTAATTAGACGCTTAAGGGTATTCGAGGGCTTCGATTTCGTTATTAAGTCGGCAGGATTCGATTCTCCCTTAATCTACTTAACTTCTATAATCTCTCATTATTTATAAGCTTAGTAGAGGTATATTATATTAATTATGAGTCGCTTTTCTCGTGTAGTTCTTAGCTTAACTAGGTATTCGTAGAGGGACTTTGAATCTATATAGATAACTAGCGGGACTTCTATTTCGAGTATTCTATTAATTATAGTCTTAACTAAGTCGCCTATATCGAAACTATAAGCTATACTATATAGTTTAGAAGCTAGAATACTTCTAGTGACTCTCTTATACTTCGTAGACGACTAGTGGATAATATTAGCGTATCTAGAGCTATTCGCTAGGACTAGAATATATCTAATCTAAGAAGAGAAGTCTCGATTACTTATAAAAGAGGCGTCCATAAAGACGATTAGGCGTAGGGACTCCTTATCTAGCTTAATGAAACGTAGTCCTCTAGCGGTATTTTCGATTTACTATTAAATATACTTATTAAGGGCTTTAATATTAGTTTCCGTAGGTTCGATAGCTTAAGTAATTACTAAGTAGTCGTATAAAGCCTCTAGTTAGTAAGTTGATATAATATACGCTCCTTAAGCTCACTAGGCGACGTATTATTCCTTAATCGTGAGATTTCGACGTATAATACCTCTATTACTTATTATAGTTATATTCTTAGCTATTACCGGGTAGAGGTTACTATACTAGTATTCCTATATAAGGGTAATACTAGTGGAATTAGTGTAAATAATACCTCTATTAAACTTAAGGTCATAGTTAGTCGTAAGACATTCGCGCTCCTTAGCTAGGAATTTAGCCTCTAGGAGCTTTAGATACTCTACCTTAACGAAGTCGTTATCTCTAAGGAATAGAGTATCGTTAGTCTAAAGGCTAACAATTCTAAAGGGATAATTACTATAGAGGAGGTAGGGGTTATACGTTAATTACTTTATAGCTAACTTATTCGTATAGTAAGAGTAGTAAGTCTTGAACTAGTAGTTTCCGGCTTCTAGTACTCTATAGAGTGGTTTTACGACTTTTAATACCGAACCGTCCTCTAGATCTAGCTCTCTCGTAAGCTCGGGAGGTAAGTTAATATAGAAATCGCGATTTAGTAGAGTCGATAATTAGACATAGGCTTATGATATATCCCATAAGTATAGTCCTAAGGTATCTATAGTTATAGTAGCGATATAGAGGATAACTCTCTAGCTAATACGTTAAATAGTCGGCGATTACATTAATATTATGTGTTTCTCACTATTATTATAGGCTTAGACGACTAGTCTCGACTTCTTATACTCCTTTTCTATACCCTTATTCTTAATCTTATTAACGAAGCGGGAATTAAAGATACGTACCCCTTTTAGTACTTGAGATCTAGAACTAACCTTAAATATACCCTTTTCTAGGAGACTAGTGACTTTAGCTTAACGGGAATCGTTATATAGGCTATTATCGTTATCTTATAGGAATACTGTCATATTAGGGTACTTATGGGGTCGTCCTCTACTACGCTTTAGTAGAATAGCTAGGATAGCGGGAGGAATTATGTCTATATTACCTTCGCCTTTATCGTAGAGTTCGGGATTATAGAGCTTAGGATCACGCTTAGGTTCGTCATCGATCTTTATATCTCTTTTATAGAATAGCTTTATAGAGGTTAATTAGAAGGTAGTATTACCGCGTGATAAAGCTAGTACATACGACTCTCTATCTATAGCTACGAGCTTATATAGTCCCTCCTAATTACCCTTCTAGCTAGTATTCCCCTCACGCTATACTAGAATATTCGAATTTAGTATAAGTTTATAGATATCGGTTATAGAGGGTCTATTTCGTGTATTTAGAGCATCTTCGACTTAACGCTTAGCTCATAGGTTCTAAATCTCTATTATTGCCTTCTTAAGGGTCACTAATCACTAAGAGACTAAAGGTAATAGTGGGTCGTATTCGGTTAATCGAGGTAGTATACCGTAAACTAGGAGAGTAGGAACTATACTACTAATACCTACGGTATTATTTAGAGCTTTAAAGGTTATCTATAGTACTATTTCCTTTATAATTCCCTTAACTTTAGCTGTAATAATTAAGTAAGCGCATCGAATTAAGCTATAGTAGTACTTGACGATTCCTATAGAGTAGTGTGCTTCTATAGGGACGATTTTTACCTTAGTTCCTATAGTATTCGTAAGTTAAGCGAACTCCTTACTCGTGAACTACTTTCCGGCGTCTATAATAATCTAATTAAGAGGGCCTAAATAAGTATTAATCTAATATAGCTTTAGGGTATCCTAGGTATATATAGTACTAATATTCTAGAGCAAATAGCCCCCGTAGTATTTAGTACCTTCGTCGACTATATAAAGCACAGGTTTCCTAGAGATATAGAAGATATCGACGATAATTAAGAAATTAAAGCTCATATCATCTCTTAAGTTAAATCTAAATCGTCTAGGGGATACTCTATTCTTTTAATAATATTCGTAGTACTTCGTAAGGTATTCTAGGGCTTTCATATTAATGTCGTAGCTAGCTCGTTCTAGGACGTTCCGGAGCTTACTAACTAATAGATAACCGAATCAATAGTGTAATCGTCGTAATTTAACCTCTATGAGAAAGTAGGGATTACAAATAAAGGACTCAGAAATGAAGCTTTATAACGTAGTATTCCAAAGTAGAAAGCAGTGACCGAAACGTCGTACGACAAGTACGTGACGTCCGGTGGGAGTGACGACGTAATTAGTGAGGTTATTAAAGTAGACTCGTAGCTTATCTATATTAGTTAAGCTAAGGAGAAATAGAGTCTTTATAAGTATAATGTGGAATCGTACTTACTTAATTAGTATTTCTACTACTATAGATCTAATAAAAGAAGAGGATCTAATACCGAATTAGACTATAACTTGACCCTTAGTACTCTCGTCGAGAATAAGGCTATTATTAGTACGCTATAGAGCCTTGAACTAATCGAGACTAGTAGTTAAAAACTTAGTTACTCCGGTATTAATTACGACTCTATAGAAGCGTTAAGCGTCGTATCTAGACGTACCTCCTACTATAAAGGTTTAGACGTCTTCTATAGGTATTCTATTAGGTTCTGAGTCTAGCTCTAGGGCGTGATTTTCGCCCGTTAGTTGGTGTATAAATAAGAGCTTTGTGAGGTTATCTATAAGGCTATTTACCGTAATTATTAGTAGTTCAGGAGTTCGTACGTCAGGGGCTTATATATCCGAAGCAGTAAAGAGGCTTTTAATAGAAGTGAAGTAGGAATTAGTAGGTTAATCCTCTTCGTCTTTATCGTTCGTATCTACTAGGAGAGCTTTAAAAGCATTACCTAATTCGTCTTTACTACTCTTAAATTCTCCCTCGACTTCGGCTATATACTATAAATAAGCGCTATTAAAGCGTTTATCGAAGGTTCGGGAGGTTCGTACTTTACGAAGATCGCGGCATAAAGTGACGGGACTACAGGGCATGTGAACTCGCCTGGGGCGCTCAGTGGACTATAGTGTGCAAATTGAGGGGTTAAGCCCGCTATAAAGCCTTATAACTCCAGGTGTCGTGCCTTGAAGTAGAGTATAAGACATTTGCAGGGTTATCAAAGACCTTCAAGGGTTAGAACGCTGCTGGCAGAGCAACTATAGCGCTCGGACGCTGTGAGGGTAGTGATTATAGGGTACCTTAGCGAACCTTCCCCTGTAAGTACAGGGGATATGCCTTAAAAAGGTGTGGTACCCCTTGCTTGTGGCTTGTAGCGTTCTTTCAGGGTAGTGGCCTGGAAATATAGGGGGCTTTAGTGGTTAAATCGAGCAGACAGTGGCCTGAAAGTGGACTTGTAGTACAAATGCCCTGTAGGCCCGTCACTTTATGCCGTGATCTTCGTACTACTAAATTAACTAAGGTTTCTAGCTCTAAATCGGGCCTTCTTAGCCTCTTGTTCCTCTAGTAGGTGCTTCTAGGAGCGGTAGTCTAGCTTCTTATATATAAAGCACGACTTCGTGGTATCCGAGTAGTCGTTGCGATTATGATCACGGTCGCGGTTACGGGGCTTATAGCTATTCGAGTAGTTATCTCGATTTCCGTAGTTTCGGCTTAAGGATTAATAATCACTAAACTAGTAGTTCTAGCTATTTGAGTAGTATCGCCGATTAGTAAAGAAAGTACTAGAATTAGTCTATTATTCTCTCTCGTATATAGTAATTAATGACTAGAGCTTATTAATAAGCTAGGCGAGATTTAGAGGAGGGTCTAATATAGCGTATCTATAGGCTCGAATACTTTAGTAAGTAGTAACGACCTTATTATATAGGAATTTAGTACTTTATAGGGCAGGTATAAGGCTATATTATAGTTAATGAAGCTCGTTAATTAGTATCTAAATAGCCTTAAACGTGCTCTTTTTAGGGTATTTAGTAGTCGTAGTAATTAGATTAATAGTATTCCATTTATCTAGGTTCATATAGTAGTATCTAGGTCCCTTAAAGAAGTTACGGATACTTATATAAGCGTTATCGAATAAGCGGTGGGATAGTAAGTTACTATAAAAGTAGTCTTAGGCTAGTCCCTTTAGTATAGTAGGAAAGGCTCTTATATATACTCTAAGCAGGAGTTCTATATATTAATAGATATCGTAGAAGATGACAAGTTTATAGTTAAAGCTATTATTAGAACTATTATACTTCTATTCCTCTATATAGATCTTAGCTACTTCCGTGACGAGTCTAGTAGCTGAACCTAATTAGGTAATATTCGGGTCTAGTAGAGGTAATAGAGGTAGTAGTAGAAATACTAGTACGTTTACTAGTAGGAATAGTGGTATACCTATATTTACTATTCTAGGGGCATTTATAGGTACTATACTTATATGATTCGGTAGAGGTATAGGATACTATAGTAGTAGGGGCGGTAGAAGAAGAGGAATAGTCGGAGGAAGAAGAGGTAGTAGAAGGGGTATAGTAGGTCGAGGTTATAGACGCTTGTTCTCTATAGGAGTAATAAAGGCTAATTGAATCGGTCCTTTTATAAGATCTGCTTCTGCCTTAAGTATATCTTCCTATATCTATATATATAGTTCCTTCTCTCTTATAATAGCTAATAAGGTATAAGCTATTAAGTTAGAGCCCTTATTCTATTAAACACGTACTCTACTATATCGAAGGACTTTATATAGACATTAAAGTTCTATAAAGTCGAGTCTATTAAAGTTAGCTCGGGAGGTGAAGTCCTTGAAATTATATCTAAATAGCTCCTATAGGTTATTATTAACTATCTTATAGAGGTAGTAGAGATATAGCTTAGTATTTACGAATTCGGTGAGATCTTTATCTATAGCCTTAGCTATAACGATTCCGGGTCTCTATTTTCGTACTAGCTCTCTATAGTTATCTCAACTATTATCGGATATAGAGGGAGCGGGGTTTGACTTAATTAATCCAGAGAGGATATCGTTCATTATACTAGTAATAGTTCCCTAGGCTCATACCTAATCCGAAGTATAGTAATTCGTAAAGAGGTAATTCGTAAAGAGGGTAGTTCGGGTAGTTTATAAAGGTAATTATAGGAGGTAATTACTAGAAATTAAGAAATTTAGGGGCAAAATATCTCAATTTCCGGAAAAGAGGTTCTGAAAATCGGAGTTTCTAGGAGTTTAGGTAGTTATAGAAAGTTGATTTTAATGTAAAAGAAGGTTAGAAAAATAGTTAAATAGCTAATCGTTCGTTAATTAATAAGAAATAGTATCTTTCCTTCCTATAGAACCGAATTATAGGTAAAGTAGTTAATAGTATTTCCCCTCTTTAACTTAAATAATAGCTTTGCCCCTAAGGAACTGAATCTTGAGTAAGCGTAGCTTAATCCTTCCTAATCTATATATATAAACTAATTAGTATCGGTTCACTAGTAATACGTAGTACCGTCACGTAGTCGTGGAATACTAATTACGTAGGTTAGTGAAGTTATTATATTCTATAAGTAGGGATTATAGTATCGAGGTTCTAATATATGATCCCTAAATACACTAATCCTAATTAGTACTAGTATCCGGCATGTCCCGTTTCCTACATGTCCCATATCCTATATGTAAGAAATCATGTGACGTAAATCACATGACCTTCGGGAAACCGGTTGTACTAATACTTACCTAGTAATATTATATTTGATACTATAGGCTTTTAAAGCTTCTAATAGAACCGAATTCATATATTTACCGCTATAAATATCTTTTAAATCTTTTATAGCTAATAAATAAGATTTTAATTTAAAATCCTTATTTATAAAATATCTAAAAATTAAATTAGTAAATATTTTTATTAATTATTATTAATAAGAATAACTTATATAGTAATTTCTAAATAAGCCTTCTAATTTATAGCTGTCCAAGCGTCTAAAGTAATAGAAAAAGCACCGTTTAATAAGATATTATTATCGTTATATCTTAAAGTAAGCTCATCTATAAGTACTTTAGAATATAAAGGCGGTACTTACTATATAAAGGTTAGTTATATATTAATATAAGTAATTTTAAATAAAACTTACTAGTTTAAATATTAAAGTAGCTTTTTAAAGCTTAGAGTAGTAATTACTCTAAAAGAAATATTATTATTAACTATAAAGTCTAATAATAATCTCT